>CATIWC010002472.1:0-63533 GCA_948472305.1 Vicia faba | reverse complement strand
CTATCTAGACTCATTATATAATTTGAATTATTTCAAATGTATATGGAATATATGTCATTAAGTAATAGTCTTTTAACTTAGTTTCTTAGTGATGAAGTAACCTAAGATTTGGTGATGGAGAATTAGAAAATACTAAAACTGTTTACATGTATTATACCATAATACAATATGAATATGGTGAATAAATATACTATCGAGACTCATTAGATAATTAGAATTATTTCAAATGTATATGGAATATGTGTCATTAAGTAATAGTCTTTTAACTTAGTTTCTTAGTGATGAACTAACCTAAGATTTGGTGACGGAGAATTAGAAAATACTAAAACTGTTTACAGGTATTATACCATAATACAATATGAATATGGTGAATAAATATACTATCGAGACTCATTAGATAATTTGAATTATTTCAAATGTATAAGGAATGTGTGTCATTAATTAATAGTCTTTTAACTTAGTTTCTTAGTGATGAAGTAACCTAAGATTTGGTGATGGAGAATTAGAAAATACTGAAACTGTTTACATCTAATATACCATAATACAATATAGATATGGTGAATAAATATACTATCGAGACTCATTAGATAATTTGAATTATTTCAAATGTATATGGAATATGTGTCATTAAGTAATAGTCTTTTAACTTAGTTTCTTAGTGAAGAAGTAACCTAAAATTTGGTTATGGAGAAGAAGGAAAATACTGAAATTGTTTACATCTATTATACCATAATACAATATGAATATGGTGAATAAATATACTATCGAGACTCATTAGATAATTTAAATTATTTCAAATGTATATGGAATATGTGTCATTAAGTAATAGTCTTTTAACTTTGTTTCTTAGTGATGAAGTAACCTAAAATTTGGTGATGGAGAAGAATAAAAATATTGAAATTGTTTACATCTATTATACCATAATACAATATGAATATCGTGAATAAATATACTATCGAGACTCATTATATAATTTGAATTATTTTCAATGTATATAAAATATGTGTCATCAATTAATAGTCTTTTAACTTAGTTTCTTAGTGATGAAGTAACCTAAAATTTGGTGATGGAGAAGAAAAAAATACTGAAATTGTTTACATCTATTATACCATAATACAATATGAATATCGTGAATAAATATACTATCGAGACTCATTAGATAATTTGAATTATTTCAAATGTATATGGAATATGTGTCATTAAGTAATAGTCTTTTAACTTAGTTTCTTAGTGATGAAGTAACCAAAGATTTGGTGATGGAGAAATCGAAAATACTGAAACTGTTTACATGAATTATACCATAATACAATATGAATATGGTGAATATATATACTATCGAGACTCATTAGATAATTTGAATTATTTCAAATGTATAAGGAATATGTGTCATTAATTAATAGTCTTTTAACTTAGATTCTTAGTGATGAAGTAACCTAAGATTTGGTGATGGAGAATTAGAAAATAATGAAATTGTTTACATGTATTATACCATAATACAATATGAATATGGTGAATAAATATACTATCGAGACTCATTAGATAATTTGAATTATTTCAAATGTATATGGAATATGTGTCATTAAGTAATAGTCTTTTAACTTAGTTTCTTAGTGATGAAGTAACCTAAAATTTGGTGATGGAGAGAATTAGAAAATACTGAAACTGTTTACATCTATTATACCATAATATAATATGAATATGGTGAATAAATATACTATCGAGACTCATTAGATAATTTGAATTATTTCAAATGTATATGGAATATGTGTCATTAAGTAATAGTCTTTTAACTTTGTTTCTTAGTGATGAAGTAACCTAAAATTTGGTGATGGAGAATAAGAAAAATATTGAAATTGTTTACATCTATTATACCATAATACAATATGAATATGGTGAATAAATATACTATCGAGACTCATTATATAATTTGAATTATTTTTAATCTATATAAAATATGTGTCATCAATTAATAGTCTTTTAACTTAGTTTCTTAGTGATGAAGTAACCTAAAATTTGGTGATGGATAAGAAAAAAATACTGAAATTGTTTACATCTATTATACCATAATACAATATGAATATCGTGAATAAATATACTATCGAGACTCATTAGATAATTTGAATTATTTCAAATGTATATGGAATATGTGTCATTAAGTAATAGTCTTTTAACTTAGTTTCTTAGTGATAAGGTAACCTAAGATTTGGTGATTGAGAATTAGAAAATAATGAAATTGTTTACATGTATTATACCATAATACAATATGAATATGGTGAATAAATATACTATCGAGACTCATTAGATAATTTGAATTATTTCAAATGTATAAGGAATATGCGTCATTAATTAATAGTCTTTTAACATAGTTTCTTAGTGATGAAGTAACCAAGATTTGGTGATGGAGAATTAGAAAATACTGAAACTGTTTACATGTATTATACCATAATACAATATGAATATGGTGAATAAATATACTATCGAGACTCAGTAGATAATTTGAATTATTTCAAATGTATAAGGAATATGTTTCATTAATTAATGGTTTTTTAACTTAGATTCTTAGTGATGAAGTAACCTAAGATTTGGTGATGGAGAATTAGAAAATAATGAAATTGTTTACATGTATTATACCATAATATAATATGAATATGGTGAATAAATATACTATCGAGACACATTAGATAATTTGAATTATTTCAAATGTATAAGGAATATGTGTCATTAAGTAATAGTCTTTTAACTTAGTTTCTTAGTGATGAAGTAACCTAAAATTTGGTGATGGAGAATTAGAAAATACTGAAACTATTTACATCTATTATACCATAATACAATATGAATATGGTGAATAAATATACTATCGAGACTCATTAGATAATTTGAATTATTTCAAATGTATATGGAATATGTGTCATTAAGTAATAGTCTTTTAACTTAGTTTCTTAGTGATAAGGTAACCTAAGATTTGGTGATGGAGAATTAGAAAATACTGAAACTGTTTACATCTATTATACCATAATACAATATGAATATGGTGAATAAATATACTATCGAGACTCATTAGATAATTTGAATTATTTCAAATGTATATGGAATATGTGTCATTAAGTAATAGTCTTTTAACTTTGTTTCTTAGTGATATGGTAACCTAAAATTTGGTGATGGAGAAGAAGAAAAATATTAAAATTGTTTACATCTATTATACCATAATACAATATGAATATGGTGAATAAATATACTATCGAGACTCATTAGATAATTTGAATCATTTAAAATGTATATGGAATATGTGTCATTAAGTAATAGTCTTTTAACTTAGTTTCTTAGTGATGAAGTAACCTAAGATTTGGTGATGGAGAATTAGAAAATAATGAAAATGTTTACATCTATTATACCATAATACAATATGAATATGGTGAATAAATATACTATCAAGACTCATTAGATAATTAGAATTATTTCAAATGTATATGGAATATGTGTCATTAAGTAATAGTCTTTTAACTTAGTTTCTTAGTGATATGGTAACCTAAGATTTGGTGATGGAGAATTAGATAATACTGAAATTGTTTAAATCTATTATACCATAATACAATATGAATATGGTGAATAAATATACTATCGAGACTCATTAGATAATTTAAATTATTTCAAATGTATATGGAATATGTGTCATTAAGTAATAGTCTTTTAACTTAGTTTCTTAGTGATGAAGTAACCTAAGATTTGGTGATGGAGAATTAGAAAATAATGAAACTGTTTACATGTACTATACCATAATACAATATGAATATGGTGAATAAATATACTATCGAGACTCATTAGATAATTAGAATTATTTCAAATGTATATGGAATATGTGTCATTAAGTAATAGTCTTTTAACTTAGTTTCTTAGTGATATGGTAACCTAAGATTTGGTGATGGAGAATTAGATAATACTGAAATTGTTTACATCTATTATACCATAATACAATATGAATATGGTGAATAAATATACTATTGAGACTCATTAGATAATTTAAATTATTTCAAATGTATATGGAATATGTGTCATTAAGTAATAGTCTTTTAACTTAGTTTCTTAGTGATGAAGTAACCTAAGATTTGGTGATGGAGAATTAGAAAATAATGAAACTGTTTACATGTACTATACCATAATACAATATGAATATGGTGAATAAATATACTATCGAGACTCATTAGATAATTAGAAACTATTTCAAATGTATATGGAATATGTGTCATTAAGTAATAGTCTTTTAACTTAGTTTCTTAGTGATATGGTAACCTAAGATTTGGTGATGGAGAATTAGATAATACTGAAATTGTTTACATCTATTATACCATAATACAATATGAATATGGTGAATAAATATACTATTGAGACTCATTAGATAATTTAAATTATTTCAAATGTATATGGAATATGTGTCATTAAGTAATAGTCTTTTAACTTAGTTTCTTAGTGATGAAGTAACCTAAGATTTGGTGATGGAGAATTAGAAAATAATGAAACTGTTTACATGTACTATACCATAATACAATATGAATATGGTGAATAAATATACTATCGAGACTCATTAGATAATTAGAATTATTTCAAATGTATATGGAATATGTGTCATTAAGTAATAGTCTTTTAACTTAGTTTCTTAGTGATATGGTAACCTAAGATTTGGTGATGGAGAATTAGAAAATAATGAAATTGTTTACATGTATTATACTATAATACAATATGAATATGGTGAATAAATATACTATCGAGACTCATTAGATAATTTGAATTATTTCAAATGAATATGGAATATGTGTCATTAAGTAATAGTCTTTTAACTTTGTTTCTTAGTGACGAACTAACCTAAAATTTGGTGATGGAGAAGAAGAAAAATATTGAAATTGTTTACATCTATTATACCATAATACAATATGAATATGGTGGATAAATATACTATCGAGACTCATTAGATAATTTGAATCATTTAAAATGTATATGGAATATGTGTCATTAAGTAATAGTCTTTTAACTTAGTTTCTTAGTGATGAAGTAACCTAAAATTTGGTGATGGAGAATTAGAAAATACTGAAACTGTTTACATCTATTATACCATAATACAATATAAATATGGTGAATAAATGTACTATCGAGACTCATTAGATAATTTGAATTATTTCAATGTATATGGAATATGTGTCATTAAGTAATAGTCTTTAAACTTAGTTTCTTAGTGATGAAGTAACCTAAGATTTGGTGATGGAGAATTAGAAAATAATGAAACTGTTTACATCTATTATACCATAATACAATATGAATATGGTGAAAAAAATATACTATCGAGACTCATTAGATAATTTGAATTATTTCAAATGTATATGGAATATGTGTCATTAAGTAATAGTCTTTTAACTTAGTTTCTTAGTGAAGAAGTAACCTAAAATTTGGTGATGGAGAAGAAGGAAAATACTGAAATTGTTTACATCTATTATACCATAATACAATATGAATATGGTGAATAAATGTACTATCGAGACTCATTAGATAATTTGAATTATTTCAAATGTATATGGAATATGTGTCATTAAGTAATAGTCTTTTACTTAGTTTCTTAGTGAAGAAGTAACCTAAAATTTGGTGATGGGAGAAGAGGAAAATACTGAAATTGTTTACATCTATTATACCATAATACAATATAAATATGGTGAATAAATGTACTATCGAGACTCATTAGATAATTTGAATTATTTCAAATGTATATGGAATATGTGTCATTAAGTAATAGTCTTTAAACTTAGTTTCTTAGTGATGAAGTAACCTAAGATTTGGTGATGGAGAATTAGAAAATAATGAAACTGTTTACATCTATTATACCATAATACAATATGAATATGGTGAAAAAAATATACTATCGAGACTCATTAGATAATTTGAATTATTTCAAATGTATATGGAATATGTGTCATTAAGTAATAGTCTTTTAACTTAGTTTCTTAGTGAAGAAGTAACCTAAAATTTGGTGATGGAGAAGAATAAAAATATTGAAATTGTTTACATCTATTATACCATAATACAATATGAATATCGTGAATAAATATACTATCGAGACTCATTATATAATTTGAATTATTTTCATGTATATAAAATATGTGTCATCAATTAATAGTCTTTTAACTTAGTTTCTTAGTGATGAAGTAACCTAAAATTTGGTGATGGAGAAGAAAAAAATACTGAAATTGTTTACATCTATTATACCATAATACAATATGAATATCGTGAATAAATATACTATCGAGACTCATTAGATAATTTGAATTATTTCAAATGTATATGGAATATGTGTCATTAAGTAATAGTCTTTTAACTTAGTTTCTTAGTGATGAAGTAACCAAAGATTTGGTGATGGAGAAATCGAAAATACTGAAACTGTTTACATGAATTATACCATAATACAATATGAATATGGTGAATATATATACTATCGAGACTCATTAGATAATTTGAATTATTTCAAATGTATAAGGAATATGTGTCATTAATTAATAGTCTTTTAACTTAGATTCTTAGTGATGAAGTAACCTAAGATTTGGTGATGGAGAATTAGAAAATAATGAAATTGTTTACATGTATTATACCATAATACAATATGAATATGGTGAATAAATATACTATCGAGACTCATTAGATAATTTGAATTATTTCAAATGTATATGGAATATGTGTCATTAAGTAATAGTCTTTTAACTTAGTTTCTTAGTGATGAAGTAACCTAAAATTTGGTGATGGAGAATTAGAAAATACTGAAACTGTTTACATCTATTATACCATAATACAATATAAATATGGTGAATAAATGTACTATCGAGACTCATTAGATAATTTGAATTATTTCAAATGTATATGGAATATGTGTCATTAAGTAATAGTCTTTAAACTTAGTTTCTTAGTGATGAAGTAACCTAAGATTTGGTGATGGAGAATTAGAAAATAATGAAACTGTTTACATCTATTATACCATAATACAATATGAATATGGTGAAAAAAATATACTATCGAGACTCATTAGATAATTTGAATTATTTCAAATGTATATGGAATATGTGTCATTAAGTAATAGTCTTTTAACTTAGTTTCTTAGTGAAGAAGTAACCTAAAATTTGGTGATGGAGAAGAAGGAAAATACTGAAATTGTTTACATCTATTATACCATAATACAATATGAATATGGTGAATAAATATACTATCGAGACTCATTAGATAATTTAAATTATTTCAAATGTATATGGAATATGTGTCATTAAGTAATAGTCTTTTAACTTTGTTTCTTAGTGATGAAGTAACCTAAAATTTGGTGATGGAGAAGAAGAAAAATATTGAAATTGTTTACATCTATTATACCATAATACAATATGAATATGGTGAATAAATATACTATCGAGACTCATTAGTTAATTTGAATTATTTCAAATGTATAAGGAATATGTATCATTAAGTAATAGTCTTTTAACTTAGTTTCTTAGTGATGAAGTAACCTAAGATTTGGTGATGGAGAATTAGAAAATAATGAAACTGTTTACATGTACTATACCATAATACAATATGAATATGGTGAATAAATATACTATCGAGACTCATTAGATAATTAGAATTATTTCAAATGTATATGGAATATGTGTCATTAAGTAATAGTCTTTTAACTTAGTTTCTTAGTGATATGGTAACCTAAGATTTGGTGATGGAGAATTAGAAAATAATGAAATTGTTTACATGTATTATACTATAATACAATATGAATATGGTGAATAAATATACTATCGAGTCTCATTAGATAATTTGAATTATTTCAAATGAATATGGAATATGTGTCATTAAGTAATAGTCTTTTAACTTTGTTTCTTAGTGATGAAGTAACCTAAAATTTGGTGATGGAGAAGAAGAAAAATATTGAAATTGTTTACATCTATTATACCATAATACAATATGAATATGGTGAATAAATATACTATCGAGACTCATTATATAATTTGAATTATTTTCAATCTATAAAAAATATGTGTCATCAATTTAATAGTCTTTTAACTTAGTTTCTTAGTGATGAAGTAACCTAAATATGGTGATGGATAAGAAAAAAATACTGAAATTGTTTACATCTATTATACCATAATACAATATGAATATCGTGAATAAATATACTATCGAGACTCATTAGATAATTTGAATTATTTCAAATGTAAATGGAATATGTGTCATTAAGTAATAGTCTTTTAACTTAGTTTCTTAGTGATAAGGTAACCTAAGATTTGGTGATGGAGAATTAGAAAATAATGAAATTGTTTACATGTATTATACCATAATACAATATGAATATGGTGAATAAATATACTATCGAGACTCATTAGATAATTTGAATTATTTCAAATGTATAAGGAATATGCGTCATTAATTAATAGTCTTTTAACATAGTTTCTTAGTGATGAAGTAACCAAAGATTTGGTGATGGAGAATTAGAAAATACTGAAACTGTTTACATGTATTATACCATAATACAATATGAATATGGTGAATAAATATACTATCGAGACTCATTAGATAATTTGAATTATTTCAAATGTATAAGGAATATGTGTCATTAATTAATGGTCTTTTAACTTAGATTCTTAGTGATGAAGTAACCTAAGATTTGGTGATGGAGAATTAGAAAATAATGAAATTGTTTACATGTATTATACCATAATATAATATGAATATGGTGAATAAATATACTATCGAGAATCATTAGATAATTTGAATTATTTCAAATGTATAAGGAATATGTGTCATTAAGTAATAGTCTTTTAACTTAGTTTCTTAGTGATGAAGTAACCTAAAATTTGGTGATGGAGAATTAGAAAATACTGAAACTGTTTACATCTATTATACCATAATACAATATGAATATGGGGAATAAATATACTATCGAGACTCATTAGATAATTTGAATTATTTCAAATGTATATGGAATATGTGTCATTAAGTAATAGTCTTTTAACTTAGTTTCTTAGTGATAAGGTAACCTAAGATTTGGTGATGGAGAATTAGAAAATTTTGAAACTGTTTACATCTATTATACCATAATACAATATGAATATGGTGAATAAATATACTATCGAGACTCATTAGATAATTTGAATTATTTCAAATGTATATGGAATATGTGTCATTAAGTAATAGTCTTTTAACTTTGTTTCTTAGTGATGAAGTAACCTAAAATTTGGTGATGGAGAAGAAGAAAAATATTAAAATTGTTTACATCTATTATACCATAATACAATATGAATATGGTGAATAAATATACTATCGAGACTCATTATATAATTTGAATTATTTTCAATATATATGGAATATGTATCATTAAGTTTTAGTCTTTTAACTTAGTTTCTTAGTGACGAAGTAACCTAAAATTTGGTGATGGAGAAGAAGAAAAATATTGAAATTGTTTACATCTATTATACCATAATACAATATGAATATGGTGGATAAATATACTATTGAGACTCATTAGATAATTTGAATCATTTCAAATGTATATAGAATATGTGTCATTAAGTAATAGTCTTTTAACTTAGTTTCTTAGTGACGAACTAACCTAAAATTTGGTGATGGAGAAGAAGAAAATATTGAAATTGTTTACATCTATTATACCATAATACAATATGAATATGGTGGATAAATATACTATCGAGACTCATTAGATAATTTGAATAATTTAAAATGTATATGGAATATGTGTCATTAAGTAATAGTCTTTTAACTTAGTTTCTTAGTGATGAAGTAACCTAAAATTTGGTGATGGAGAATTAGAAAATACTGAAACTGTTTACATGTATTATACCATAATACAATATGAATATGGTGAATAAATATACTATCGAGACTCATTAGATAATTTGAATTATTTCAAATGTATAAGGAATATGTGTCATTAATTAATGGTCTTTTAACTTAGATTCTTAGTGATGAAGTAACCTAAGATTGGTGATGGAGAATTAGAAAATAATGAAATTGTTTACATGTATTATACCATAATATAATATGAATAGGTGAATAAATATACTATCGAGAATCATTAGATAATTTGAATTATTTCAAATGTATAAGGAATATGTGTCATTAAGTAATAGTCTTTTAACTTAGTTTCTTAGTGATGAAGTAACCTAAAATTTGGTGATGGAGAATTAGAAAATACTGAAACTGTTTACATCTATTATACCATAATACAATATGAATATGGGGAATAAATATACTATCGAGACTCATTAGATAATTTGAATTATTTCAAATGTATATGGAATATGTGTCATTAAGTATAGTCTTTTAACTTAGTTTCTTAGTGATAAGGTAACCTAAGATTTGGTGATGGAGAATTAGAAAATTTTTGAAACTGTTTACATCTATTATACCATAATACAATATGAATATGGTGAATAAATATACTATCGAGACTCATTAGATAATTTGAATTATTTCAAATGTATATGGAATATGTGTCATTAAGTAATAGTCTTTTAACTTTGTTTCTTAGTGATGAAGTAACCTAAAATTTGGTGATGGAGAAGAAGAAAAATATTAAAATTGTTTACATCTATTATACCATAATACAATATGAATATGGTGAATAAATATACTATCGAGACTCATTATATAATTTGAATTATTTTCAATATATATGGAATATGTATCATTAAGTTTTAGTCTTTTAACTTAGTTTCTTAGTGACGAAGTAACCTAAAATTTGGTGATGGAGAAGAAGAAAAATATTGAAATTGTTTACATCTATTATACCATAATACAATATGAATATGGTGGATAAATATACTATTGAGACTCATTAGATAATTTGAATCATTTCAAATGTATATAGAATATGTGTCATTAAGTAATAGTCTTTTAACTTAGTTTCTTAGTGACGAACTAACCTAAATTTTGGTGATGGAGAAGAAGAAAAATATTGAAATTGTTTACATCTATTATACCATAATACAATATGAATATGGTGGATAAATATACTATCGAGACTCATTAGATAATTTGAATAATTTAAAATGTATATGGAATATGTGTCATTAAGTAATAGTCTTTTAACTTAGTTTCTTAGTGATGAAGTAACCTAAAATTTGGTGATGGATAAGAAAAAAATACTGAAATTGTTTACATCTATTATACCATAATACAATATGAATATCGTGAATAAATATACTATCGAGACTCATTAGATAATTTGAATTATTTCAAATGTAAATGGAATATGTGTCATTAAGTAATAGTCTTTTAACTTAGTTTCTTAGTGATAAGGTAACCTAAGATTTGGTGATGGAGAATTAGAAAATAATGAAATTGTTTACATGTATTATACCATAATACAATATGAATATGGTGAATAAATATACTATCGAGACTCATTAGATAATTAATATTTCAAATGTATAAGGAATATGCGTCATTAATTAATAGTCTTTTAACATAGTTTCTTAGTGATGAAGTAACCAAAGATTTGGTGATGGAGAATTAGAAAATACTGAAACTGTTTACATGTATTATACCATAATACAATATGAATATGGTGAATAAATATACTATCGAGACTCATTAGATAATTTGAATTATTTCAAATGTATAAGGAATATGTGTCATTAATTAATGGTCTTTTAACTTAGATTCTTAGTGATGAAGTAACCTAAGATTTGGTGATGGAGAATTAGAAAATAATGAAATTGTTTACATGTATTATACCATAATATAATATGAATATGGTGAATAAATATACTATCGAGAATCATTAGATAATTTGAATTATTTCAAATGTATAAGGAATATGTGTCATTAAGTAATAGTCTTTTAACTTAGTTTCTTAGTGATGAAGTAACCTAAAATTTGGTGATGGAGAATTAGAAAATACTGAAACTGTTTACATCTATTATACCATAATACAATATGAATATGGGGAATAAATATACTATCGAGACTCATTAGATAATTTGAATTATTTCAAATGTATATGGAATATGTGTCATTAAGTAATAGTCTTTTAACTTAGTTTCTTAGTGATAAGGTAACCTAAGATTTGGTGATGGAGAATTAGAAAATTTTGAAACTGTTTACATCTATTATACCATAATACAATATGAATATGGTGAATAAATATACTATCGAGACTCATTAGATAATTTGAATTATTTCAAATGTATATGGAATATGTGTCATTAAGTAATAGTCTTTTAACTTTGTTTCTTAGTGATGAAGTAACCTAAAATTTGGTGATGGAGAAGAAGAAAAATATTAAAATTGTTTACATCTATTATACCATAATACAATATGAATATGGTGAATAAATATACTATCGAGACTCATTATATAATTTGAATTATTTTCAATATATATGGAATATGTATCATTAAGTTTTAGTCTTTTAACTTAGTTTCTTAGTGACGAAGTAACCTAAAATTTGGTGATGGAGAAGAAGAAAAATATTGAAATTGTTTACATCTATTATACCATAATACAATATGAATATGGTGGATAAATATACTATCGAGACTCATTAGATAATTTGAATCATTTAAAATGTATATGGAATATGTGTCATTAAGTAATAGTCTTTTAACTTAGTTTCTTAGTGATGAAGTAACCTAAAATTTGGTGATGGAGAATTAGAAAATACTGAAACTGTTTACATCTATTATACCATAATACAATATAAATATGGTGAATAAATGTACTATCGAGACTCATTAGATAATTTGAATTATTTCAAATGTATATGGAATATGTGTCATTAAGTAATAGTCTTTAAACTTAGTTTCTTAGTGATGAAGTAACCTAGATTTGGTGATGGAGAATTAGAAAATAATGAAACTGTTTACATCTATTATACCATAATACAATATGAATATGGTGAAAAAAATATACTATCGAGACTCATTAGATAATTTGAATTATTTCAAATGTATATGGAATATGTGTCATTAAGTAATAGTCTTTTAACTTAGTTTCTTAGTGAAGAAGTAACCTAAAATTTGGTGATGGAGAAGAAGGAAAATACTGAAATTGTTTACATCTATTATACCATAATACAATATGAATATGGTGAATAAATATACTATCGAGACTCATTAGATAATTTAAATTATTTCAAATGTATATGGAATATGTGTCATTAAGTAATAGTCTTTTAACTTTGTTTCTTAGTGATGAAGTAACCTAAAATTTGGTGATGGAGAAGAAGAAAAATATTGAAATTGTTTACATCTATTATACCATAATACAATATGAATATGGTGAATAAATATACTATCGAGACTCATTAGTTAATTTGAATTATTTCAAATGTATAAGGAATATGTATCATTAAGTAATAGTCTTTTAACTTAGTTTCTTAGTGATAAAGTAACCTAAGATTTGGTGATGGAGAATTAGAAAATAATGAAACTGTTTACATGTATTATACCATAATACAATATGAATATGGTGAATAAATATACTATCGAGACTCATTAGATAATTAGAATTATTTCAAATGTATATGGAATATGTGTCCATTAAGTAATAGTCTTTTAACTTAGTTTCTTAGTGATATGGTAACCTAAGATTTGGTGATGGAGAATTAGAAAATAATGAAACTGTTTACATGTATTATACCATAATACAATATGAATATGGTGAATAAATATACTATCGAGACTCATTAGATAATTAGAATTATTTCAAATGTATATGGAATATGTGTCCATTAAGTAATAGTTTTTTAACTTAGTTTCTTAGTGATGAACAAACCTAAGATTTGGTGATGGAGAATTAGAAAATACTGAAACTGTTTACATCTATTATAACATAATACAATATGAATATGGTGGATAAATATACTATCGAGACTCATTAGATAATTTGAATTATTTCAATGTATATATAATATGTGTCATTAAGTAATAGTCTTTTAACTTAGTTTCTTGGTGAAGAAGTAACCTAAAATTTGGTGATGGAAAAGAAGGAAAATACTGAAATTGTTTACTTCTATTATACCAAAATACAATATGAATATGGTGAATAAATATACTATCGAGACTCATTAGATAATTTGAATTATTTCAAATGTATATGGAATATATGTCATTAAGTAATAGTCTTTTAACTTAGTTTCTTAGTGATGAAGTAACCTAAGATTTGGTGATGGAGAATTAGAAAATACTGAAAGTGTTTATATCTATTATACCATAATACAATATGAATATGGTGAATAAATATACTATCTAGACTCATTAGATAATTTGAATTATTTCAAATGTATATGGAATATGTGTCATTAAGTAATAGTCTTTTAACTTAGTTTCTTAGTGATGAAGTAACCTAAGATTTGGTGATGGAGAATTAGAAAATACTGAAATTGTTTACATCTATTATACCATAATACAATATGAATATGGTGGATAAATATACTATCGAGACTCATTAGATAATTTGAATTATTTCAAATGTATATGGAATATGTGTCATTAAGTAACAGTCTTTTAACTTAGTTTCTTAGTGATGAACAAACCTAAGATTTGGTGATGGAGAATTAGAAAATACTGAAACTGTTTACATGTATTATACCATAATACAATATGAATATGGTGAATAAATATACTCTCGAGACTCATTAGATAATTTGAATTATTTCAAATGTATAAGGAATATGTGTCATTAATTAATAGTCTTTTAACTTAGTTTCTTAATGATGAAGTAACCTTAGATTTGGTGATGGAGAATTAGAAAATAATGAAACTGTTTACATGTATTATACCATAATACAATATGACTATGGTGAATAAATATACTATCGAGACTCATTAGATATTTTGAATTATTTCAAATGTATATGGAATATGTGTCATTAAGTAATAGTCTTTTAACTTAGTTTCTTAGTGATGAAGTAACCTAAGATTTGGTGATAGAGAATTAGAAAATACTGAAACTTTATACATGTATTATACCATAAAACAATATGAATATGGTGAATAACTATACTATCGAGACTCATTAGATAATTTGAATTATTTCAAATGTATATGGAATATGTGTCATTAAGTAAAAGTCTTTTAACTTAGTTTCTTAGTGATGAAGTAACCTAAGATTTGGTGATGGAGAATTAGAAAATACTGAAACTGTTTACATGTATTATAACATAATACAATATGAATATGGTGAATAAATATACTATCGAGACTCATTAGATAATTTGAATTATTTCAAATGTATATGGAATATGTGTCATTAAGTAATAGTCTTTTAACTTAGTTTCTTAGTGATGAACTAACCTAAGATTTGGTGATGGAGAATTAGAAATTACTGAAACTATTTACATCTATTATACCATAATACAATATGAATATGGTGGATAAATATACTATCTAGACTCATTATATAATTTGAATTATTTAAAATGTATATGGAATATATGTCATTAAGTAATAGTCTTTTAACTTAGTTTCTTAGTGATGAAGTAACCTAAGATTTGGTGATGGAGAATTAGAAAATACTGAAACTGTTTACATGTATTATACCATAATACAATATGAATATGGTGGGTAAATATACTATCGAGACTCATTAGATAATTTGAATTATTTCAAATGTATATGGAATATGTGTCATTAAGTAATAGTCTTTTAACTTAGTTTCTTAGTGATGAAGTAACCTAAGAATTGGTGATGGAGATTAGAAAATACTAAAACTGTTTACATGTATTATACCATAATACAATATGAATATGGTGAATAAATATACTATCGAGACTCATTAGATAATTTGAATTATTTAAAATGTATATGGAATCTGTGTCATTAAGTAATAGTCCTTTTAACTTAGTTTCTTAGTGATTGAACTAACCTAAGATTTGGTGATGGAGAATTAGAAAATACTGAAACTGTTTACATGTATTATACCATAATACAATATGAATATGGTGAATAAATATACTATCGAGACTCATTAGATAATTTGAATTATTTCAAATGTATAAGGAATATGTGTTATTAATTAATAGTATTTTAACTTAGTTTCTTAGTGATGAAGTAATCTAAGATTTGGTGATGGAGAATTAGAAAATACTGAAACTGTTTACATCTATTATACCATAATACAATATGAATATGGTGGGGTAAAATATACTATCGAGATTCATTAGATAATTTGAATTATTTCAAATGTATATGGAAAATGTGTCATTAAGTAATAGTCTTTTAACTTAGTTTCTTAGTGATGAACTAACCTAAGATTTGGTGATGGAGAATTAGAAAATACTAAAACTGTTTACATGTATTATACCATAATACAATATGAATACGGTGAATAAATATACTATCGAGACTCATTAGATAATTTGAATTATTTCAAATGTATATGGAATATGTGTCATTAAGTAATAGTCTTTTAACTTAGTTTCTTAGTGATGAAGTAACCTAAGATTTAGTGATGGAGAATTAGAAAATACTAAAACTGTTTACATCTATTATACCATAATACAATATGAATATGGTGGATAAATATACTATCGAGACTCATTAGATAATTTGAATTATTTCAAATGTATATATAATATGTGTCATTAAGTAATAGTCTTTTAACTTAGTTTCTTGATGAAGAAGTAACCTAAAATTTGGGGATGGAAAAGAAGGAAAATCTTGAAATTGTTTACATCTATTATACCAAAATACAATATGAATATGGTGAATAAATATACTATCGAGACTCATTAGATAATTTGAATTATTTTAAATGTATATGGAATATGTGTCATTAAGTAATAGTCTCTTAACTTAGTTTCTTAGTGATGAAGTAACCTAAGATTTGGTGATGGAGAATTAGAAAATACTTAAACTGTTTACATCTATTATACCATAATACAATATGAATATGGTGGGTAAATGTACTATCGAGACTCATTAGATAATTTGAATTATTTCAAATGTATATGGAATATGTGTCATTAAGTAATAGTCTTTTAACTTAGTTTCTTAGTGATGAAGTAACCTAAGATTTGGTGATGGAAAAGAAGGAAAATACTGAAATTGTTTACATCTATTATACTAAAATACAATATGAATATGGTGAATAAATATACTATCGAGACTCATTAGATAATTTGAATTATTTCAAATGTATATGGAATATGTGTCATTAAGTAATAGTCTTTTAACTTAATTTCTTAGTGATGAACTAACCTAAGATTTGGTGATGGAGAATTAGAAAATACTGAAATTGTTTACATCTATTATACCATAATACAATATGAATATGGTGGATAAATATACTATCGAGACTCATTAGATAATTTAATTATTTCAAATGTACATATAATATGTGTCATTAAGTAATAGTCTTTTAACTTAGTTTCATGGTGAAGAAGTAACCTAAAATTTGGGGATGGAAAAGAAGGAAAATACTGAAATTGTTTACATCTATTATACCAAAATACAATATGAATATGGTGAATAAATATACTATCGAGAATCATTAGATAATTTTAATTATTTTAAATGTATATGGGAATATGTGTCAGTAAGTAATAGTCTTTTAACTTAGTTTCTTAGTGATGAAGTAACCTAGATTTGGTGATGGAGAATTAGAAAATACTGAAATTGTTTACATCTATTATACCATAATACAATATGAATATGGTGAATAAATATACTATCGAGACTCATTAGATAATTTGAATTATTTCAAATGTATATGGAATATGTGTCATTAAGTAATAGTCTTTTAACTTGGTTTCTTAGTGATGAACTAACCTAAGATTTGGTGATGGAGAATTAGAAAATACTGAAACTGTTTACATGTATTATACCATAATACAATATGAATATGGTGAATAAATATACTATCGAGACTCATTAGATAATTTGAATTATTTCAAATGTATATGCAATATGTGTCATTAAGTAATAGTCTTTTAACTTAGTTTCTTAGTGATGAACTAACCTAAGATTTGGTGATGGAGAATTAGAAAATACTGAAACTGTTTACATCTATTATACCATAATACAATATGAATATGGTGGATAAATATACTATCGAGACTCATTAGATAATTTAATATTTCAAATGTACATATAATATGTGTCATTAAGTAATAGTCTTTTAACTTAGTTTCTTGGTGAAGAAGTAACCTAAAATTTGGGGATGGACAAGAAGGAAAATACTGAAATTGTTTACATCTATTATACCAAAATACAATATGAATATGGTGAATAAATATACTATCGAGACTCATTAGATAATTTTAATTATTTTAAATGTATATGGAATATGTGTCATTAAGTAATAGTCTTTTAACTTAGTTTCTTAGTGATGAAGTAACCTAAGATTTGGTGATGGAGAATTAGAAAATATTGAAATTGTTTACATCTATTATACCATAATACAATATGAATATGGTGAATAAATATACTATCGAGACTCATTAGATAATTTGAATTATTTCAAATGTATATGGAATATGTGTCATTAAGTAATAGTCTTTTAACTTAGTTTCTTAGTGATGAACTAACCTAAGATTTGGTGATGGAGAATTAGAAAATACTGAAACTGTTTACATGTATTATACCATAATACAATATGAATATGGTGAATAAATATACTATCGAGACTCATTAGATAATTTGAATTATTTCAAATGTATAAGGAATATGTGTCATTAAGTAATAGTCTTTTAACTTAGTTTCTTAGTGATGAACTAACCTAAGATTTGGTGATGGAGAATTAGAAAATACTGAACATGTTTACATGTATTATACCATAATACAATATGAATATGGTGAATAAATATACTATCGAGACTCATTAGATAATTTGAATTATTTCAAATGTATATGGAATATGTGTCATTAAGTAATAGTCTTTTAACTTAGTTTCTTAGTGATGAAGTAACCTAAAATTTGGTGATGGAGAATTAGAAAATACTGAAACTGTTTACATCTATTATACCATAATACAATATGAATATGGTGAATAAATATACTATCGAGACTCATTAGATAATTTGAATTATTTCAAATGTATATGGAATATGTGTCATTAAGTAATAGTCTTTTAACTTAGTTTCTTAGTAATGAAGTAACCTAAGATTGGTGATGGAGAATTAGAAAATAATGAAACTGTTTACTTGTATTATACCATAATACAATATGAATATGGTGAATAAATATACTATCGAGACTCATTAGATAATTTGAATTATTTCAAATGTATATGGAATATGTGTCATTAAGTAATAGTCTTTTAACTTAATTTCTTAGTGATGAACTAACCTAATATTTGGTGATGGAGAATTAGAAAATACTGAAATTGTTTACATCTATTATACCATAATACAATATGAATATGGTGGATAAATATACTATCGAGACTCATTAGATAATTTAATTATTTCAAATGTACATATAATATGTGTCATTAAGTAATAGTCTTTTAACTTAGTTTCTTGGTGAAGAAGTAACCTAAAATTTGGGGATGGAAAAAAAGGAAAATACTGAAATTGTTTACATCTATTATACCAAAATACAATATGAATATGGTGAATAAATATACTATCGAGAATCATTAGATAATTTTAATTATTTTAAATGTATATGGAATATGTGTCAGTAAGTAATAGTCTTTTAACTTAGTTTCTTAGTGATGAAGTAACCTAAGATTTGGTGATGGAGAATTAGAAAATACTGAAACTGTTTACATCTATTATACCATAATACAATATGAATATGGTGAATAAATATACTATCGAGACTCATTAGATAATTTGAATTATTTCAAATGTATATGGAATATGTGTCATTAAGTAATAGTCTTTTATCTTGGTTTCTTAGTGATGAACTAACCTAAGATTTGGTGATGGAGAATTAGAAAATACTGAAACTGTTTACATGTATTATACCATAATACAATATGAATATGGTGAATAAATATACTATCGAGACTCATTAGATAATTTGAATTATTTCAAATGTATATGCAATATGTGTCATTAAGTAATAGTCTTTTAACTTAGTTTCTTAGTGATGAACTAACCTAAGATTTGGTGATGGAGAATTAGAAAATACTGAAACTGTTTACATCTATTATACCATAATACAATATGAATATGGTGGATAAATATACTATCGAGACTCATTAGATAATTTAATTATTTCAAATGTACATATAATATGTGTCATTAAGTAATAGTCTTTTAACTTAGTTTCTTGGTGAAGAAGTAACCTAAAATTTGGGGATGGACAAGAAGGAAAATACTGAAATTGTTTACATCTATTATACCAAAATACAATATGAATATGGTAAATAAATATACTATCGAGACTCATTAGATAATTTTAATTATTTTAAATGTATATGGAATATGTGTCATTAAGTAATAGTCTTTTAACTTAGTTTCTTAGTGATGAAGTAACCTAAGATTTGGTGATGGAGAATTAGAAAATATTGAAATTGTTTACATCTATTATACCCATAATACAATATGAATATGGTGAATAAATATACTATCGAGACTCATTAGATAATTTGAATTATTTCAAATGTATATGGAATATGTGTCATTAAGTAATAGTCTTTTAACTTAGTTTCTTAGTGATGAACTAACCTAAGATTTGGTGATGGAGAATTAGAAAATACTGAAACTGTTTACATGTATTATACCAATAATACAATATGAATATGGTGAATAAATATACTATCGAGACTCATTAGATAATTTGAATTATTTCAAATGTATAAGGAATATGTGTCATTAAGTAATAGTCTTTTAACTTAGTTTCTTAGTGATGAACTAACCTAAGATTTGGTGATGGAGAATTAGAAAATACTGAACATGTTTACATGTATTATACCATAATACAATATGAATATGGTGAATAAATATACTATCGAGACTCATTAGATAATTTGAATTATTTCAAATGTATATGGAATATGTGTCATTAAGTAATAGTCTTTTAACTTAGTTTCTTAGTGATGAAGTAACCTAAAATTTGGTGATGGAGAATTAGAAAATACTGAAACTGTTTACATCTATTATACCATAATACAATATGAATATGGTGAATAAATATACTATCGAGACTCATTAGATAATTTGAATTATTTCAAATGTATATGGAATATGTGTCATTAAGTAATAGTCTTTTAACTTAGTTTCTTAGTAATGAAGTAACCTAAGATTTGGTGATGGAGAATTAGAAAATAATGAAACTGTTTACTTGTATTATACCATAATACAATATGAATATGGTGAATAAATATACTATCGAGACTCATTAGATAATTTGAATTATTTCAAATGTATATGGGAATATGTGTCATTAAGTAATAGTCTTTTAACTTTGTTTCTTAGTGATGAAGTAACCTAAAATTTGGTGATGGAGAAGAAGAAAAATATTAAAATTGTTTACATCTATTATACCATAATACAATATGAATATGGTGAATAAATATACTATCGAGACTCATTATATAATTTGAATTATTTTCAATATATATGGAATATGTATCATTAAGTTTTAGTCTTTTAACTTAGTTTCTTAGTGACGACCTAAAATTTGGTGATGGAGAAGAAGAAACAATATTGAAATTGTTTACATCTATTATACCATAATACAATATGAATATGGTGGATAAATATACTATCGAGACTCATTAGATAATTTGAATCATTTAAAATGTATATGGAATATGTGTCATTAAGTAATAGTCTTTTAACTTAGTTTCTTAGTGATGAAGTAACCTAAAATTTGGTGATGGAGAATTAGAAAATACTGAAACTGTTTACATCTATTATACCATAATACAATATAAATATGGTGAATAAATGTACTATCGAGACTCATTAGATAATTTGAATTATTTCAAATGTATATGGAATATGTGTCATTAAGTAATAGTCTTTAAACTTAGTTTCTTAGTGATGAAGTAACCTAAGATTTGGTGATGGAGAATTAGAAAATAATGAAACTGTTTACATCTATTATACCATAATACAATATGAATATGGTGAAAAAAATATACTATCGAGACTCATTAGATAATTTGAATTATTTCAAATGTATATGGAATATGTGTCATTAAGTAATAGTCTTTTAACTTAGTTTCTTAGTGAAGAAGTAACCTAAAATTTGGTGATGGAGAAGAAGGAAAATACTGAAATTGTTTACATCTATTATACCATAATACAATATGAATATGGTGAATAAATATACTATCGAGACTCATTAGATAATTTAAATTATTTCAAATGTATATGGAATATGTGTCATTAAGTAATAGTCTTTTAACTTTGTTTCTTAGTGATGAAGTAACCTAAAATTTGGTGATGGAGAAGAAGAAAATATTGAAATTGTTTACATCTATTATACCATAATACAATATGAATATGGTGAATAAATATACTATCGAGACTCATTAGTTAATTTGAATTATTTCAAATGTATAAGGAATATGTATCATTAAGTAATAGTCTTTTAACTTAGTTTCTTAGTGATAAAGTAACCTAAGATTTGGTGATGGAGAATTAGAAAATAATGAAACTGTTTACATGTATTATACCATAATACAATATGAATATGGTGAATAAATATACTATCGAGACTCATTAGATAATTAGAATTATTTCAAATGTATATGGAATATGTGTCATTAAGTAATAGTCTTTTAACTTAGTTTCTTAGTGATATGGTAACCTAAGATTTGGTGATGGAGAATTAGAAAATAATGAAACTGTTTACATGTATTATACCATAATACAATATGAATATGGTGAATAAATATACTATCGAGACTCATTAGATAATTAGAATTATTTCAAATGTATATGGAATATGTGTCATTAAGTAATAGTTTTTTAACTTAGTTTCTTAGTGATGAACAAACCTAAGATTTGGTGATGGAGAATTAGAAAATACTGAAACTGTTTACATCTATTATAACATAATACAATATGAATATGGTGGATAAATATACTATCGAGACTCATTAGATAATTTGAATTATTTCAAATGTATATATAATATGTGTCATTAAGTAATAGTCTTTTAACTTAGTTTCTTGGTGAAGAAGTAACCTAAAATTTGGTGATGGAAAAGAAGGAAAATACTGAAATTGTTTACTTCTATTATACCAAAATACAATATGAATATGGTGAATAAATATACTATCGAGACTCATTAGATAATTTGAATTATTTCAAATGTATATGGAATATATGTCATTAAGTAATAGTCTTTTAACTTAGTTTCTTAGTGATGAAGTAACCTAAGATTTGGTGATGGAGAATTAGAAAATACTGAAAGTGTTTATATCTATTATACCATAATACAATATGAATATGGTGAATAAATATACTATCTAGACTCATTAGATAATTTGAATTATTTCAAATGTATATGGAATATGTGTCATTAAGTAATAGTCTTTTAACTTAGTTTCTTAGTGATGAAGTAACCTAAGATTTGGTGATGGAGAATTAGAAAATACTGAAATTGTTTACATCTATTATACCATAATACAATATGAATATGGTGGATAAATATACTATCGAGACTCATTAGATAATTTGAATTATTTCAAATGTATATGGAATATGTGTCATTAAGTAACAGTCTTTTAACATAGTTTCTTAGTGATGAACAAACCTAAGATTTGGTGATGGAGAATTAGAAAATACTGAAACTGTTTACATGTATTATACCATAATACAATATGAATATGGTGAATAAATATACTCTCGAGACTCATTAGATAATTTGAATTATTTCAAATGTATAAGGAATATGTGTCATTAATTAATAGTCTTTTAACTTAGTTTCTTAATGATGAAGTAACCTTAGATTTGGTGATGGAGAATTAGAAAATAATGAAACTGTTTACATGTATTATACCATAATACAATATGACTATGGTGAATAAATATACTATCGAGACTCATTAGATATTTTGAATTATTTCAAATGTATATGGAATATGTGTCATTAAGTAATAGTCTTTTAACTTAGTTCTTAGTGATGAAGTAACCTAAGATTTGGTGATAGAGAATTAGAAAATACTGAAACTTTATACATGTATTATACCATAAAACAATATGAATATGGTGAATAACTATACTATCGAGACTCATTAGATAATTTGAATTATTTCAAATGTATATGGAATATGTGTCATTAAGTAAAAGTCTTTTAACTTAGTTTCTTAGTGATGAAGTAACCTAAGATTTGGTGATGGAGAATTAGAAAATACTGAAACTGTTTACATGTATTATAACATAATACAATATGAATATGGTGAATAAATATACTATCGAGACTCATTAGATAATTTGAATTATTTCAAATGTATATGGAATATGTGTCATTAAGTAATAGTCTTTTAACTTAGTTTCTTAGTGATGAACTAACCTAAGATTTGGTGATGGAGAATTAGAAATTACTGAAAACTATTTACATCTATTATACCATAATACAATATGAATATGGTGGATAAATATACTATCTAGACTCATTATATAATTTGAATTATTTAAAATGTATATGGAATATATGTCATTAAGTAATAGTCTTTTAACTTAGTTTCTTAGTGATGAAGTAACCTAAGATTTGGTGATGGAGAATTAGAAAATACTGAAACTGTTTACATGTATTATACCATAATACAATATGAATATGGTGGGTAAATATACTATCGAGACTCATTAGATAATTTGAATTATTTCAAATGTATATGGAATATGTGTCATTAAGTAATAGTCTTTTAACTTAGTTTCTTAGTGATGAAGTAACCTAAGAATTGGTGATGGAGAATTAGAAAATACTAAAACTGTTTACATGTATTATACCATAATACAATATGAATATGGTGAATAAATATACTATCGAGACTCATTAGATAATTTGAATTATTTAAAATGTATATGGAATCTGTGTCATTAAGTAATAGTCTTTTAACTTAGTTTCTTAGTGATGAACTAACCTAAGATTTGGTGATGGAGAATTAGAAAATACTGAAACTGTTTACATGTATTATACCATAATACAATATGAATATGGTGAATAAATATACTATCGAGACTCATTAGATAATTTGAATTATTTCAAATGTATAAGGAATATGTGTTATTAATTAATAGTCTTTTAACTTAGTTTCTTAGTGATGAAGTAATCTAAGATTTGGTGATGGAGAATTAGAAAATACTGAAACTGTTTACATCTATTATACCATAATACAATATGAATATGGTGGGTAAATATACTATCGAGATTCATTAGATAATTTGAATTATTTCAAATGTATATGGAAAATGTGTCATTAAGTAATAGTCTTTTAACTTAGTTTCTTAGTGATGAACTAACCTAAGATTTGGTGATGGAGAATTAGAAAATACTAAACTGTTTACATGTATTATACCATAATACAATATGAATACGGTGAATAAATATACTATCGAGACTCATTAGATAATTTGAATTATTTCAAATGTATATGGAATATGTGTCATTAAGTAATAGTCTTTTAACTTAGTTTCTTAGTGATGAAGTAACCTAAGATTTAGTGATGGAGAATTAGAAAATACTAAAACTGTTTACATCTATTATACCATAATACAATATGAATATGGTGGATAAATATACTATCGAGACTCATTAGATAATTTGAATTATTTCAAATGTATATATAATATGTGTCATTAAGTAATAGTCTTTTAACTTAGTTTCTTGATGAAGAAGTAACCTAAAATTTGGGGATGGAAAAGAAGGAAAATCTTGAAATTGTTTACATCTATTATACCAAAATACAATATGAATATGGTGAATAAATATACTATCGAGACTCATTAGATAATTTGAATTATTTTAAATGTATATGGAATATGTGTCATTAAGTAATAGTCTCTTAACTTAGTTTCTTAGTGATGAAGTAACCTAAGATTTGGTGATGGAGAATTAGAAAATACTTAAACTGTTTACATCTATTATACCATAATACAATATGAATATGGTGGGTAAATGTACTATCGAGACTCATTAGATAATTTGAATTATTTCAAATGTATATGGAATATGTGTCATTAAGTAATAGTCTTTTAACTTAGTTTCTTAGTGATGAAGTAACCTAAGATTTGGTGATGGAAAAGAAGGAAAATACTGAAATTGTTTACATCTATTATACTAAAATACAATATGAATATGGTGAATAAATATACTATCGAGACTCATTAGATAATTTGAATTATTTCAAATGTATATGGAATATGTGTCATTAAGTAATAGTCTTTTAACTTAATTTCTTAGTGATGAACTAACCTAAGATTTGGTGATGGAGAATTAGAAAATACTGAAATTGTTTACATCTATTATACCATAATACAATATGAATATGGTGGATAAATATACTATCGAGACTCATTAGATAATTTAATTATTTCAAATGTACATATAATATGTGTCATTAAGTAATAGTCTTTTAACTTAGTTTCATGGTGAAGAAGTAACCTAAAATTTGGGGATGGAAAAGAAGGAAAATACTGAAATTGTTTACATCTATTATACCAAAATACAATATGAATATGGTGAATAAATATACTATCGAGAATCATTAGATAATTGTAATTATTTTAAATGTATATGGAATATGTGTCATTAAGTAATAGTCTTTTAACTTAGTTTCTTAGTGATGAAGTAACCTAAGATTTGGTGATGGAGAATTAGAAAATATTGAAATTGTTTACATCTATTATACCATAATACAATATGAATATGGTGAATAAATATACTATCGAGACTCATTAGATAATTTGAATTATTTCAAATGTATATGGAATATGTGTCATTAAGTAATAGTCTTTTAACTTAGTTTCTTAGTGATGAATTAACCTAAGATTTGGTGATGGAGAATTAGAAAATACTGAAACTGTTTACATGTATTATACCATAATACAATATGAATATGGTGAATAAATATACTATCGAGACTCATTAGATAATTTGAATTATTTCAAATGTATAAGGAATATGTGTCATTAAGTAATAGTCTTTTAACTTAGTTTCTTAGTGATGAACTAACCTAAGATTTGGTGATGGAGAATTAGAAAATACTGAACATGTTTACATGTATTATACCATAATACAATATGAATATGGTGAATAAATATACTATCGAGACTCATTAGATAATTTGAATTATTTCAAATGTATATGGAATATGTGTCATTAAGTAATAGTCTTTTAACTTAGTTTCTTAGTGATGAAGTAACCTAAAATTTGGTGATGGAGAATTAGAAAATACTGAAACTGTTTACATCTATTATACCATAATACAATATGAATATGGTGAATAAATATACTATCGAGACTCATTAGATAATTTGAATTATTTCAAATGTATATGGAATATGTGTCTTTAAGTAATAGTCTTTTAACTTAGTTTCTTAGTAATGAAGTAACCTAAGATTTGGTGATGGAGAATTAGAAAATAATGAAACTGTTTACTTGTATTATACCATAATACAATATGAATATGGTGAATAAATATACTATCGAGACTCATTAGATAATTTGAATTATTTCAAATGTATATGGAATATGTGTCATTAAGTAATAGTCTTTTAACTTAATTTCTTAGTGATGAACTAACCTAATATTTGGTGATGGAGAATTAGAAAATACTGAAATTGTTTACATCTATTATACCATAATACAATATGAATATGGTGGATAAATATACTATCGAGACTCATTAGATAATTTAATTATTTCAAATGTACATATAATATGTGTCATTAAGTAATAGTCTTTTAACTTAGTTTCTTGGTGAAGAAGTAACCTAAAATTTGGGGATGGAAAAGAAGGAAAATACTGAAATTGTTTACATCTATTATACCAAAATACAATATGAATATGGTGAATAAATATACTATCGAGAATCATTAGATAATTTTAATTATTTTAAATGTATATGGAATATGTGTCAGTAAGTAATAGTCTTTTAACTTAGTTTCTTAGTGATGAAGTAACCTAAGATTTGGTGATGGAGAATTAGAAAATACTGAAACTGTTTACATCTATTATACCATAATACAATATGAATATGGTGAATAAATATACTATCGAGACTCATTAGATAATTTGAATTATTTCAAATGTATATGGAATATGTGTCATTAAGTAATAGTCTTTTATCTTGGTTTCTTAGTGATGAACTAACCTAAGATTTGGTGATGGAGAATTAGAAAATACTGAAACTGTTTACATGTATTATACCATAATACAATATGAATATGGTGAATAAATATACTATCGAGACTCATTAGATAATTTGAATTATTTCAAATGTATATGCAATATGTGTCATTAAGTAATAGTCTTTTAACTTAGTTTCTTAGTGATGAACTAACCTAAGATTTGGTGATGGAGAATTAGAAAATACTGAAACTGTTTACATCTATTATACCATAATACAATATGAATATGGTGGATAAATATACTATCGAGACTCATTAGATAATTTAATTATTTCAAATGTACATATAATATGTGTCATTAAGTAATAGTCTTTTAACTTAGTTTCTTGGTGAAGAAGTAACCTAAAATTTGGGGATGGACAAGAAGGAAAATACTGAAATTGTTTACATCTATTATACCAAAATACAATATGAATATGGTAAATAAATATACTATCGAGACTCATTAGATAATTTTAATTATTTTAAATGTATATGGAATATGTGTCATTAAGTAATAGTCTTTTAACAAAGTTTCTTAGTGATGAAGTAACCTAAGATTTGGTGATGGAGAATTAGAAAATATTGAAATTGTTTACATCTATTATACCATAATACAATATGAATATGGTGAATAAATATACTATCGAGACTCATTAGATAATTTGAATTATTTCAAATGTATATGGAATATGTGTCATTAAGTAATAGTCTTTTAACTTAGTTTCTTAGTGATGAACTAACCTAAGATTTGGTGATGGAGAATTAGAAAATACTGAAACTGTTTACATGTATTATACCATAATACAATATGAATATGGTGAATAAATATACTATCGAGACTCATTAGATAATTTGAATTATTTCAAATGTATAAGGAATATGTGTCATTAAGTAATAGTCTTTTAACTTAGTTTCTTAGTGATGAACTAACCTAAGATTTGGTGATGGAGAATTAGAAAATACTGAACATGTTTACATGTATTATACCATAATACAATATGAATATGGTGAATAAATATACTATCGAGACTCATTAGATAATTTGAATTATTTCAAATGTATATGGAATATGTGTCATTAAGTAATAGTCTTTTAACTTAGTTTCTTAGTGATGAAGTAACCTAAAATTTGGTGATGGAGAATTAGAAAATACTGAAACTGTTTACATCTATTATACCATAATACAATATGAATATGGTGAATAAATATACTATCGAGACTCATTAGATAATTTGAATTATTTCAAATGTATATGGAATATGTGTCATTAAGTAATAGTCTTTTAACTTAGTTTCTTAGTAATGAAGTAACCTAAGATTTGGTGATGGAGAATTAGAAAATAATGAAACTGTTTACTTGTATTATACCATAATACAATATGAATATGGTGAATAAATATACTATCGAGACTCATTAGATAATTTGAATTATTTCAAATGTATATGGAATATGTGTCATTAAGTTATAGTCTTTTAACTTAGTTTCTTAGTGATGAAGTAACCTAAGATTTGGTGATGGAGAATTTGAAAATACTGAAACTGTTTACATGTATTATACCATAATACAATATGAATATGGTGAATAAATATACTATCGAGACTCATTAGATAATTTGAATTATTTCAAATGTATATGGAATATGTGTCATTAAGTAATAGTCTTTTAACTTAGTTTCTTAGTGATGAACTAACCTAAGATTTGGTGATGGAGAATTAGAAAATACTGAAACTGTTTACATGTATTATACCATAATACAATATGAATATGGTGGATAAATATACTATCGAGACTCATTAGATAATTTGAATTATTTCAAATGTATATGGAATATGTGTCATTAAGTTATAGTCTTTTAACTTAGTTTCTTAGTGATGAAGTAACCTAAGATTTGGTGATGGAGAATTTGAAAATACTGAAACTGTTTACATGTATTATACCATAATACAATATGAATATGGTGAATAAATATACTATCGAGACTCATTAGATAATTTGAATTATTTCAAATGTATATGAAATATGTGTCATTAAGTAATAGTCTTTTAACTTAGTTTCTTAGTGATGAAGTAACCTAAGATTTGGTGATGGAGAATTAGAAAATACTGAAACTGTTTACATCTATTATACCATAGTACAATATGAATATGGTGGATAAATATACTATCAATACTCATTAGATAATTTGAATTATTTCAAATGTATATGGAATATATGTCAATAAGTAATAGTCTTTTAACTTAGTTTCTTAGTGATGAAGTAACCTAAGATTTGGTGATGGAGAATTAGAAAATAATGAAACTGTTTATATCTATTAAACCATAATACAATATGAATATGGTGAATAAATATACTATCAAGACTCATTAGATAATTTGAATTATTTCAAATGTATATGGAATATGTGTCATTAAGTAATAGTCTTTTAACTTAGTTTCTTAGTGATGAACTAACCTAAGATTTGGTGATGGAGAATTAGAAAATACTAAAACTGTTTACATCTATTATACCATAATACAATATGAATATGGTGGATAAATATACTATCGAGACTCATTAGATAATTTAATTATTTCAAATGTACATATAATATGTGTCATTAAGTAATAGTCTTTTAACTTAGTTTCTTGGTGAAGAAGTAACCTAAAATTTGGGGATGGAAAAGAAGGAAAATACTGAAATTGTTTACATCTATTATACCAAAATACAATATGAATATGGTGAATAAATATACTATCGAGACTCATTAGATAATTTGAATTATTTCAAATGTATATGGAATATGTGTCATTAAGTAATAGTCTTTTAACTTAGTTTCTTAGTGATGAACTAACCTAAGATTTGGTGATGGAGAATTAGAAAATACTTAAACTGTTTACATCTATTATACCATAATACAATATGAATATGGTGGGTAAATGTACTATCGAGACTCATTAGATAATTTGAATTATTTCAAATGTATAAGGAATATGTGTCATTAAGTAATAGTCTTTTAACTTAGTTTCTTAGTGATGAACTAACCTAAGATTTGGTGATGGAGAATTAGAAAATACTGAACATGTTTACATGTATTATACCATAATACAATATGAATATGGTGAATAAATATACTATCGAGACTCATTAGATAATTTGAATTATTTCAAATGTATATGGAATATGTGTCATTAAGTAATAGTCTTTTAACTTAGTTTCTTAGTGATGAAGTAACCTAAAATTTGGTGATGGAGAATTAGAAAATACTGAAACTGTTTACATCTATTATACCATAATACAATATGAATATGGTGAATAAATATACTATCGAGACTCATTAGATAATTTGAATTATTTCAAATGTATATGGAATATGTGTCATTAAGTAATAGTCTTTTAACTTAGTTTCTTAGTAATGAAGTAACCTAAGATTTGGTGATGGAGAATTAGAAAATAATGAAACTGTTTACTTGTATTATACCATAATACAATATGAATATGGTGAATAAATATACTATCGAGACTCATTAGATAATTTGAATTATTTCAAATGTATATGGAATATGTGTCATTAAGTTATAGTCTTTTAACTTAGTTTCTTAGTGATGAAGTAACCTAAGATTTGGTGATGGAGAATTTGAAAATACTGAAACTGTTTACATGTATTATACCATAATACAATATGAATATGGTGAATAAATATACTATCGAGACTCATTAGATAATTTGAATTATTTCAAATGTATATGGAATATGTGTCATTAAGTAATAGTCTTTTAACTTAGTTTCTTAGTGATGAACTAACCTAAGATTTGGTGATGGAGAATTAGAAAATACTGAAACTGTTTACATGTATTATACCATAATACAATATGAATATGGTGGATAAATATACTATCGAGACTCATTAGATAATTTGAATTATTTCAAATGTATATGGAATATGTGTCATTAAGTTATAGTCTTTTAACTTAGTTTCTTAGTGATGAAGTAACCTAAGATTTGGTGATGGAGAATTTGAAAATACTGAAACTGTTTACATGTATTATACCATAATACAATATGAATATGGTGAATAAATATACTATCGAGACTCATTAGATAATTTGAATTATTTCAAATGTATATGAAATATGTGTCATTAAGTAATAGTCTTTTAACTTAGTTTCTTAGTGATGAAGTAACCTAAGATTTGGTGATGGAGAATTAGAAAATACTGAAACTGTTTACATCTATTATACCATAGTACAATATGAATATGGTGGATAAATATACTATCAATACTCATTAGATAATTTGAATTATTTCAAATGTATATGGAATATATGTCAATAAGTAATAGTCTTTTAACTTAGTTTCTTAGTGATGAAGTAACCTAAGATTTGGTGATGGAGAATTAGAAAATAATGAAACTGTTTATATCTATTAAACCATAATACAATATGAATATGGTGAATAAATATACTATCAAGACTCATTAGATAATTTGAATTATTTCAAATGTATATGGAATATGTGTCATTAAGTAATAGTCTTTTAACTTAGTTTCTTAGTGATGAACTAACCTAAGATTTGGTGATGGAGAATTAGAAAATACTAAAACTGTTTACATCTATTATACCATAATACAATATGAATATGGTGGATAAATATACTATCGAGACTCATTAGATAATTTAATTATTTCAAATGTACATATAATATGTGTCATTAAGTAATAGTCTTTTAACTTAGTTTCTTGGTGAAGAAGTAACCTAAAATTTGGGGATGGAAAAGAAGGAAAATACTGAAATTGTTTACATCTATTATACCAAAATACAATATGAATATGGTGAATAAATATACTATCGAGACTCATTAGATAATTTGAATTATTTTAAATGTATATGGAATATGTGTCATTAAGTAATAGTCTCTTAACTTAGTTTCTTAGTGATGAAGTAACCTAAGATTTGGTGATGGAGAATTAGAAAATACTTAAACTGTTTACATCTATTATACCATAATACAATATGAATATGGTGGGTAAATGTACTATCGAGACTCATTAGATAATTTGAATTATTTCAAATGTATATGGAATATGTGTCATTAAGTAATAGTCTTTTAACTTAGTTTCTTAGTGATGAAGTAACCTAAGATTTGGTGATGGAAAAGAAGGAAAATACTGAAATTGTTTACATCTATTATACCAAAATACAATATGAATATGGTGAATAAATATAATATCGAGACTCATTAGATAATTTGAATTATTTCAAATGTATATGGAATATGTGTCATTAAGTAATAGTCTTTTAACTTAATTTCTTAGTGATGAACTAACCTAGGATTTGGTGATGGAGAATTAGAAAATACTGAAACTGTTTACATCTATTATACCATAATACAATATGAATATGGTGGATAAATATACTATCGAGACTCATTAGATAATTTAATTATTTCAAATGTACATATAATATGTGTCATTAAGTAATAGTCTTTTAACTTAGTTTCTTGGTGAAAAAGTAACCTAAAATTTGGGGATGGACAAGAAGGAAAATACTGAAATTGTTTACATCTATTATACCAAAATACAATATGAATATGGTGAATAAATATACTATCGAGACTCATTAGATAATTTTAATTATTTTAAATGTATATGGAATATGTGTCATTAAGTAATAGTCTTTTAACTTAGTTTCTTAGTGATGAAGTAACCTAAGATTTGGTGATGGAGAATTAGAAAATATTGAAATTGTTTACATCTATTATACCATAATACAATATGAATATGGTGAATAAATATACTATCGAGACTCATTAGATAATTTGAATTATTTCAAATGTATATGGAATATGTGTCATTAAGTAATAGTCTTTTAACTTAGTTTCTTAGTGATGAACTAACCTAAGATTTGGTGATGGAGAATTAGAAAATAATGAAACTGTTTACATGTATTATACCATAATACAATATGAATATGGTGAATAAATATACTATCGAGACTCATTAGATAATTTGAATTATTTCAAATGTATATGGAATATGTGTCATTAAGTAATAGTCTTTTAACTTAGTTTCTTAGTGATGAACTAACCTAAGATTTGGTGATGGAGAATTAGAAAATACTGAACATGTTTACATGTATTATACCATAATACAATATGAATATGGTGAATAAATATACTATCGAGACTCATTAGATAATTTGAATTATTTCAAATGTATATGGAATATGTGTCATTAAGTAATAGTCTTTTAACTTAGTTTCTTAGTGATGAAGTAACCTAAAATTTGGTGATGGAGAATTAGAAAATACTGAAACTGTTTACATCTATTATACCATAATACAATATGAATATGGTGAATAAATATACTATCGAGACTCATTAGATAATTTGAATTATTTCAAATGTATATGGAATATGTGTCATTAAGTAATAGTCTTTTAACTTAGTTTCTTAGTAATGAAGTAACCTAAGATTTGGTGATGGAGAATTAGAAACTAATGAAACTATTTACTTGTATTATACCATAATACAATATGAATATGGTGAATAAATATACTATCGAGACTCATTAGATAATTTGAATTATTTCAAATGTATATGGAATATGTGTCATTAAGTAATAGTCTTTTAACTTAGTTTCTTAGTGATGAACTAACCTAAGATTTGGTGATGGAGAATTAGAAAATACTAAAACTGTTTACATCTATTATACCATAATACAATATGAATATGGTGGATAAATATACTATCGAGACTCATTAGATAATTTAATTATTTCAAATGTACATATAATATGTGTCATTAAGTAATAGTCTTTTAACTTAGTTTCTTGGTGAAGAAGTAACCTAAAATTTGGGGATGGAAAAGAAGGAAAATACTGAAATTGTTTACATCTATTATACCAAAATACAATATGAATATGGTGAATAAATATACTATCGAGACTCATTAGATAATTTGAATTATTTTAAATGTATATGGAATATGTGTCATTAAGTAATAGTCTCTTAACTTAGTTTCTTAGTGATGAAGTAACCTAAGATTTGGTGATGGAGAATTAGAAAATACTTAAACTGTTTACATCTATTATACCATAATACAATATGAATATGGTGGGTAAATGTACTATCGAGACTCATTAGATAATTTGAATTATTTCAAATGTATATGGAATATGTGTCATTAAGTAATAGTCTTTTAACTTAGTTTCTTAGTGATGAAGTAACCTAAGATTTGGTGATGGAAAAGAAGGAAAATACTGAAATTGTTTACATCTATTATACCAAAATACAATATGAATATGGTGAATAAATATACTATCGAGACTCATTAGATAATTTGAATTATTTCAAATGTATATTGAATATGTGTCATTAAGTAATAGTCTTTTATCTTAATTTCTTAGTGATGAACTAACCTAAGATTTGGTGATGGAGAATTAGAAAATACTGAAATTGTTTACATCTATTATACCATAATACAATATGAATATGGTGGATAAATATACTATCGAGACTCATTAGATAATTTAATTATTTCAAATGTACATATAATATGTGTCATTAAGTAATAGTCTTTTAACTTAGTTTCTTGGTGAAGAAGTAACCTAAAATTTGGGGATGGAAAAGAAGGAAAATACTGAAATTGTTTACATCTATTATACCAAAATATAATATGAATATGGTAAATAAATATACTATCGAGAATCATTAGTTAATTTTAATTATTTTAAATGTATATGGAATATGTGTCAGTAAGTAATAGTCTTTTAACTTAGTTTCTTAGTGATGAAGTAACCTAAGATTTGGTGATGGAGAATTAGAAAATACTGAAACTGTTTACATCTATTATACCATAATACAATATGAATATGGTGAATAAATATACTATCGAGACTCATTAGATAATTTGAATTATTTCAAATGTATATGGAATATGTGTCATTAAGTAATACTCTTTTAACTTGGTTTCTTAGTGATGAACTAACTTAAGATTTGGTGATGGAGAATTAGAAAATACTGAAACTGTTTACATGTATTATACCATAATACAATATGAATATGGTGAATAAATATACTATCGAGACTCATTAGATAATTTGAATTATTTTAAATGTATATGGAATATGTGTCATTAAGTAATAGTCTTTTAACTTAGTTTCTTAGTGATGAACTAACCTAAGATTTGGTGATGGAGAATTAGAAAATACCGAAACTGTTTACATCTATTATACCATAATACAATATGAATATGGTGGATAAATATACTATCGAGACTCATTAGATAATTTGAATTGTTTCAAATGTATATGGAATATGTGTCATTAAGTAATAGTCTTTTAACTTAGTTTCTTAGTGATGAAGTAACCTAAGATTTGGTGATGGAGAATTAGAAAATAATGAAACTGTTTACTTGTATTATACCACAATACAATATGAATATGGTGAATAAATATACTATCGAGACTCATTAGATAATTTGAATTATTTCAAATGTATATGGAATATGTGTCATTAAGTTATAGTCTTTTAACTTAGTTTCTTAGTGATGAAGTAACCTAAGATTTGGTGATGGAGAATTTGAAAATACTGAAACTGTTTACATGTATTATACCATAACACAATATGAATATGGTGAATAAATATACTATCGAGACTCATTAGATAATTTGAATTATTTCAAATGTATATGAAATATGTGTCATTAAGTAATAGTCTTTTAACTTAGTTTCTTAGTGATGAACTAACCTAAGATTTGGTGATGGAGAATTAGAAAATACTGAAACTGTTTACATCTATTATACCATAATACAATATGAATATGGTGGATAAATATACTATCGAGACTCATTAGATGATTTAATTATTTCAAATGTACATATAATATGTGTCATTAAGTAATTGTCTTTTAACTTAGTTTCTTGGTGAAGAAGTAACCTAAAATTTGGGGATGGAAAAGAAGGAAAATACTGAAATTGTTTACATCTATTATACCAAAATACAATATGAATATGGTGAATAAATATACTATCGAGACTCATTAGATAATTTGAATTATTTTAAATGTATATGGAATATGTGTCATTAAGTAATAGTCTCTTAACTTAGTTTCTTAGTGATGAAGTAACCTAAGATTTGGTGATGGAGAATTAGAAAATACTGAAACTGTTTACATCTATTATACCATAATACAATATGAATATGGTGGGTAAATGTACTATCGAGACTCATTAGATAATTTGAATTATTTCAAATGTATATGGAATATATGTCATTAAGTAATAGTCTTTTAACTTTGTTTCTTAGTGATGAAGTAACCTAAGATTTGGTGATGGAAAAGAAGGAAAATACTGAAATTGTTTACATCTATTATACCAAAATACAATATGAATATGGTGAATAAATATACTATCGAGACTCATTAGATAATTTGAATTATTTCAAATGTATATGGAATATGTGTCATTAAGTAATAGTCTTTTAACTTAGTTTCTTAGTGATGAACTAACCTAAGATTTGGTGATGGAGAATTAGAAAATACTGAAACTGTTTACATCGATTATACCATAATACAATATGAATATGGTGGATAAATATACTATCTAGACTCATTAGATAATTTAATTATTTCAAATGTACATATAATATGTGTCATTAAGTAATAGTCTTTTAACTTAGTTTCTTGATGAAGAAGTAACCTAAAATTTGGGGATGGACAAGAAGGAAAATACTGAAATTGTTTACATCTATTATACCAAAATACAATATGAATATGGTGAATAAATATACTATCGAGACTCATTAGATAATTTTAATTATTTTAAATGTATATGGAATATGTGTCATTAAGTAATAGTCTTTTAACTTAGTTTCTTAGTGATGAAGTATCTTGAGATTTGGTGATGGAGAATTAGAAAATACTGAACATGTTTACATGTATTATACCATAATACAATATGAATATGGTGAATAAATATACTATCGAGACTCATTAGATAATTTGAATTATTTCAAATGTATATGGAATATGTGTCATTAAGTAATAGTCTTTTAACTTAGTTTCTTAGTGATGAAGTAACCTAAAATTTGGTGATGGAGAATTAGAAAATACTGAAACTGTTTACATCTATTATACCATAATACAATATGAATATGGTGAATAAATATACTATCGAGACTCATTAGATAATTTGAATTATTTCAAATGTATATGGAATATGTGTCATTAAGTAATAGTCTTTTAACTTAGTTTCTTAGTAATGAAGTAACCTAAGATTTGGTGATGGAGAATTAGAAAATAATGAAACTGTTTACTTGTATTATACCATAATACAATATGAATATGGTGAATAAATATACTATCGAGACTCATTAGATAATTTGAATTATTTCAAATGTATATGGAATATGTGTCATTAAGTAATAGTCTTTTAACTTAATTTCTTAGTGATGAACTAACCTAATATTTGGTGATGGAGAATTAGAAAATACTGAAATTGTTTACATCTATTATACCATAATACAATATGAATATGGTGGATAAATATACTATCGAGACTCATTAGATAATTTAATTATTTCAAATGTACATATAATATGTGTCATTAAGTAATAGTCTTTTAACTTAGTTTCTTGGTGAAGAAGTAACCTAAAATTTGGGGATGGAAAAGAAGGAAAATACTGAAATTGTTTACATCTATTATACCAAAATACAATATGAATATGGTGAATAAATATACTATCGAGAATCATTAGATAATTTTAATTATTTTAAATGTATATGGAATATGTGTCAGTAAGTAATAGTCTTTTAACTTAGTTTCTTAGTGATGAAGTAACCTAAGATTTGGTGATGGAGAATTAGAAAATACTGAAACTGTTTACATCTATTATACCATAATACAATATGAATATGGTGAATAAATATACTATCGAGACTCATTAGATAATTTGAATTATTTCAAATGTATATGGAATATGTGTCATTAAGTAATAGTCTTTTATCTTGGTTTCTTAGTGATGAACTAACCTAAGATTTGGTGATGGAGAATTAGAAAATACTGAAACTGTTTACATGTATTATACCATAATACAATATGAATATGGTGAATAAATATACTATCGAGACTCATTAGATAATTTGAATTATTTCAAATGTATATGCAATATGTGTCATTAAGTAATAGTCTTTTAACTTAGTTTCTTAGTGATGAACTAACCTAAGATTTGGTGATGGAGAATTAGAAAATACTGAAACTGTTTACATCTATTATACCATAATACAATATGAATATGGTGGATAAATATACTATCGAGACTCATTAGATAATTTAATTATTTCAAATGTACATATAATATGTGTCATTAAGTAATAGTCTTTTAACTTAGTTTCTTGGTGAAGAAGTAACCTAAAATTTGGGGATGGACAAGAAGGAAAATACTGAAATTGTTTACATCTATTATACCAAAATACAATATGAATATGGTAAATAAATATACTATCGAGACTCATTAGATAATTTTAATTATTTTAAATGTATATGGAATATGTGTCATTAAGTAATAGTCTTTTAACAAAGTTTCTTAGTGATGAAGTAACCTAAGATTTGGTGATGGAGAATTAGAAAATATTGAAATTGTTTACATCTATTATACCATAATACAATATGAATATGGTGAATAAATATACTATCGAGACTCATTAGATAATTTGAATTATTTCAAATGTATATGGAATATGTGTCATTAAGTAATAGTCTTTTAACTTAGTTTCTTAGTGATGAACTAACCTAAGATTTGGTGATGGAGAATTAGAAAATACTGAAACTGTTTACATGTATTATACCATAATACAATATGAATATGGTGAATAAATATACTATCGAGACTCATTAGATAATTTGAATTATTTCAAATGTATAAGGAATATGTGTCATTAAGTAATAGTCTTTTAACTTAGTTTCTTAGTGATGAACTAACCTAAGATTTGGTGATGGAGAATTAGAAAATACTGAAATTGTTTACATCTATTATACCATAATACAATATGAATATGGTGAATAAATATACTATCGAGACTCATTAGATAATTTGAATTATTTCAAATGTATATGGAATATGTGTCATTAAGTAATAGTCTTTTAACTTGGTTTCTTAGTGATGAACTAACCTAAGATTTGGTGATGGAGAATTAGAAAATACTGAAACTGTTTACATGTATTATACCATAATACAATATGAATATGGTGAATAAATATACTATCGAGACTCATTAGATAATTTGAATTATTTCAAATGTATATGCAATATGTGTCATTAAGTAATAGTCTTTTAACTTAGTTTCTTAGTGATGAACTAACCTAAGATTTGGTGATGGAGAATTAGAAAATACTGAAACTGTTTACATCTATTATACCATAATACAATATGAATATGGTGGATAAATATACTATCGAGACTCATTAGATAATTTGAATTATTTCAAATGTATATGGAATATGTGTCATTAAGTTATAGTCTTTTAACTTAGTTTCTTAGTGATGAAGTAACCTAAGATTTGGTGATGGAGAATTTGAAAATACTGAAACTGTTTACATGTATTATACCATAATACAATATGAATATGGTGAATAAATATACTATCGAGACTCATTAGATAATTTGAATTATTTCAAATGTATATGGAATATGTGTCATTAAGTAATAGTCTTTTAACTTAGTTTCTTAGTGATGAACTAACCTAAGATTTGGTGATGGAGAATTAGAAAATACTGAAACTGTTTACATGTATTATACCATAATACAATATGAATATGGTGAATAAATATACTATCGAGACTCATTAGATAATTTGAATTATTTCAAATGTATATGGAATATGTGTCATTAAGTTATAGTCTTTTAACTTAGTTTCTTAGTGATGAAGTAACCTAAGATTTGGTGATGGAGAATTTGAAAATACTGAAACTGTTTACATGTATTATACCATAATACAATATGAATATGGTGAATAAATATACTATCGAGACTCATTAGATAATTTGAATTATTTCAAATGTATATGAAATATGTGTCATTAAGTAATAGTCTTTTAACTTAGTTTCTTAGTGATGAAGTAACCTAAGATTTGGTGATGGAGAATTAGAAAATACTGAAACTGTTTACATCTATTATACCATAGTACAATATGAATATGGTGGATAAATATACTATCAATACTCATTAGATAATTTGAATTATTTCAAATGTATATGGAATATATGTCAATAAGTAATAGTCTTTTAACTTAGTTTCTTAGTGATGAAGTAACCTAAGATTTGGTGATGGAGAATTAGAAAATAATGAAACTGTTTATATCTATTAAACCATAATACAATATGAATATGGTGAATAAATATACTATCAAGACTCATTAGATAATTTGAATTATTTCAAATGTATATGGAATATGTGTCATTAAGTAATAGTCTTTTAACTTAGTTTCTTAGTGATGAACTAACCTAAGATTTGGTGATGGAGAATTAGAAAATACTAAAACTGTTTACATCTATTATACCATAATACAATATGAATATGGTGGATAAATATACTATCGAGACTCATTAGATAATTTAATTATTTCAAATGTACATATAATATGTGTCATTAAGTAATAGTCTTTTAACTTAGTTTCTTGGTGAAGAAGTAACCTAAAATTTGGGGATGGAAAAGAAGGAAAATACTGAAATTGTTTACATCTATTATACCAAAATACAATATGAATATGGTGAATAAATATACTATCGAGACTCATTAGATAATTTGAATTATTTTAAATGTATATGGAATATGTGTCATTAAGTAATAGTCTCTTAACTTAGTTTCTTAGTGATGAAGTAACCTAAGATTTGGTGATGGAGAATTAGAAAATACTTAAACTGTTTACATCTATTATACCATAATACAATATGAATATGGTGGGTAAATGTACTATCGAGACTCATTAGATAATTTGAATTATTTCAAATGTATATGGAATATGTGTCATTAAGTAATAGTCTTTTAACTTAGTTTCTTAGTGATGAAGTAACCTAAGATTTGGTGATGGAAAAGAAGGAAAATACTGAAATTGTTTACATCTATTATACCAAAATACAATATGAATATGGTGAATAAATATAATATCGAGACTCATTAGATAATTTGAATTATTTCAAATGTATATGGAATATGTGTCATTAAGTAATAGTCTTTTAACTTAATTTCTTAGTGATGAACTAACCTAGGATTTGGTGATGGAGAATTAGAAAATACTGAAACTGTTTACATCTATTATACCATAATACAATATGAATATGGTGGATAAATATACTATCGAGACTCATTAGATAATTTAATTATTTCAAATGTACATATAATATGTGTCATTAAGTAATAGTCTTTTAACTTAGTTTCTTGGTGAAAAAGTAACCTAAAATTTGGGGATGGACAAGAAGGAAAATACTGAAATTGTTTACATCTATTATACCAAAATACAATATGAATATGGTGAATAAATATACTATCGAGACTCATTAGATAATTTTAATTATTTTAAATGTATATGGAATATGTGTCATTAAGTAATAGTCTTTTAACTTAGTTTCTTAGTGATGAAGTAACCTAAGATTTGGTGATGGAGAATTAGAAAATATTGAAATTGTTTACATCTATTATACCATAATACAATATGAATATGGTGAATAAATATACTATCGAGACTCATTAGATAATTTGAATTATTTCAAATGTATATGGAATATGTGTCATTAAGTAATAGTCTTTTAACTTAGTTTCTTAGTGATGAACTAACCTAAGATTTGGTGATGGAGAATTAGAAAATATTGAAACTGTTTACATGTATTATACCATAATACAATATGAATATGGTGAATAAATATACTATCGAGACTCATTAGATAATTTGAATTATTTCAAATGTATAAGGAATATGTGTCATTAATTAATAGTCTTTTAACTTAGTTTCTTAGTGATGAAGTAACCTAAGATTTGGTGATGGAGAATTAGAAAATAATGAAACTGTTTACATGTATTATACCATAATACAATATGAATATGGTGAATAAATATACTATCGAGACTCATTAGATAATTTGAATTATTTCAAATGTATATGGAATATGTGTCATTAAGTAATAGTCTTTTAACTTAGTTTCTTAGTGATGAACTAACCTAAGATTTGGTGATGGAGAATTAGAAAATACTGAACATGTTTACATGTATTATACCATAATACAATATGAATATGGTGAATAAATATACTATCGAGACTCATTAGATAATTTGAATTATTTCAAATGTATATGGAATATGTGTCATTAAGTAATAGTCTTTTAACTTAGTTTCTTAGTGATGAAGTAACCTAAAATTTGGTGATGGAGAATTAGAAAATACTGAAACTGTTTACATCTATTATACCATAATACAATATGAATATGGTGAATAAATATACTATCGAGACTCATTAGATAATTTGAATTATTTCAAATGTATATGGAATATGTGTCATTAAGTAATAGTCTTTTAACTTAGTTTCTTAGTAATGAAGTAACCTAAGATTTGGTGATGGAGAATTAGAAACTAATGAAACTATTTACTTGTATTATACCATAATACAATATGAATATGGTGAATAAATATACTATCGAGACTCATTAGATAATTTGAATTATTTCAAATGTATATGGAATATGTGTCATTAAGTAATAGTCTTTTAACTTAGTTTCTTAGTGATGAAGTAACCTAAGATTTGGTGATGGAGAATTAGAAAATACTAAAACTGTTTACATCTATTATACCATAATACAATATGAATATGGTGGATAAATATACTATCGAGACTCATTAGATAATTTAATTATTTCAAATGTACATATAATATGTGTCATTAAGTAATAGTCTTTTAACTTAGTTTCTTGGTGAAGAAGTAACCTAAAATTTGGGGATGGAAAAGAAGGAAAATACTGAAATTGTTTACATCTATTATACCAAAATACAATATGAATATGGTGAATAAATATACTATCGAGACTCATTAGATAATTTGAATTATTTTAAATGTATATGGAATATGTGTCATTAAGTAATAGTCCTCTTAACTTAGTTTCTTAGTGATGAAGTAACCTAAGTTTTGGTGATGGAGAATTAGAAAATACTTAAACTGTTTACATCTATTATACCATAACACAATATGAATATGGTGGGTAAATGTACTATCGAGACTCATTAGATAATTTGAATTATTTCAAATGTATATGGAATATGTGTCATTAAGTAATAGTCTTTTAACTTAGTTTCTTAGTGATGAAGTAACCTAAGATTTGGTGATGGAAAAGAAGGAAAATACTGAAATTGTTTACATCTATTATACCAAAATACAATATGAATATGGTGAATAAATATACTATCGAGACTCATTAGATAATTTGAATTATTTCAAATGTATATTGAATATGTGTCATTAAGTAATAGTCTTTTATCTTAATTTCTTAGTGATGAACTAACCTAAGATTTGGTGATGGAGAATTAGAAAATACTGAAATTGTTTACATCTATTATACCATAATACAATATGAATATGGTGGATAAATATACTATCGAGACTCATTAGATAATTTAATTATTTCAAATGTACATATAATATGTGTCATTAAGTAATAGTCTTTTAACTTAGTTTCTTGGTGAAGAAGTAACCTAAAATTTGGGGATGGAAAAGAAGGAAAATACTGAAATTGTTTACATCTATTATACCAAAATATAATATGAATATGGTAAATAAATATACTATCGAGAATCATTAGTTAATTTTAATTATTTTAAATGTATATGGAATATGTGTCAGTAAGTAATAGTCTTTTAACTTAGTTTCTTAGTGATGAAGTAACCTAAGATTTGGTGATGGAGAATTAGAAAATACTGAAACTGTTTACATCTATTATACCATAATACAATATGAATATGGTGAATAAATATACTATCGAGACTCATTAGATAATTTGAATTATTTCAAATGTATATGGAATATGTGTCATTAAGTAATACTCTTTTAACTTGGTTTCTTAGTGATGAACTAACTTAAGATTTGGTGATGGAGAATTAGAAAATACTGAAACTGTTTACATGTATTATACCATAATACAATATGAATATGGTGAATAAATATACTATCGAGACTCATTAGATAATTTGAATTATTTTAAATGTATATGGAATATGTGTCATTAAGTAATAGTCTTTTAACTTAGTTTCTTAGTGATGAACTAACCTAAGATTTGGTGATGGAGAATTAGAAAATACCGAAACTGTTTACATCTATTATACCATAATACAATATGAATATGGTGGATAAATATACTATCGAGACTCATTAGATAATTTGAATTGTTTCAAATGTATATGGAATATGTGTCATTAAGTAATAGTCTTTTAACTTAGTTTCTTAGTGATGAAGTAACCTAAGATTTGGTGATGGAGAATTAGAAAATAATGAAACTGTTTACTTGTATTATACCACAATACAATATGAATATGGTGAATAAATATACTATCGAGACTCATTAGATAATTTGAATTATTTCAAATGTATATGGAATATGTGTCATTAAGTTATAGTCTTTTAACTTAGTTTCTTAGTGATGAAGTAACCTAAGATTTGGTGATGGAGAATTTGAAAATACTGAAACTGTTTACATGTATTATACCATAACACAATATGAATATGGTGAATAAATATACTATCGAGACTCATTAGATAATTTGAATTATTTCAAATGTATATGAAATATGTGTCATTAAGTAATAGTCTTTTAACTTAGTTTCTTAGTGATGAACTAACCTAAGATTTGGTGATGGAGAATTAGAAAATACTGAAACTGTTTACATCTATTATACCATAATACAATATGAATATGGTGGATAAATATACTATCGAGACTCATTAGATGATTTAATTATTTCAAATGTACATATAATATGTGTCATTAAGTAATTGTCTTTTAACTTAGTTTCTTGGTGAAGAAGTAACCTAAAATTTGGGGATGGAAAAGAAGGAAAATACTGAAATTGTTTACATCTATTATACCAAAATACAATATGAATATGGTGAATAAATATACTATCGAGACTCATTAGATAATTTGAATTATTTTAAATGTATATGGAATATGTGTCATTAAGTAATAGTCTCTTAACTTAGTTTCTTAGTGATGAAGTAACCTAAGATTTGGTGATGGAGAATTAGAAAATACTGAAACTGTTTACATCTATTTTACCATAATACAATATGAATATGGTGGGTAAATGTACTATCGAGACTCATTAGATAATTTGAATTATTTCAAATGTATATGGAATATATGTCATTAAGTAATAGTCTTTTAACTTTGTTTCTTAGTGATGAAGTAACCTAAGATTTGGTGATGGAAAAGAAGGAAAATACTGAAATTGTTTACATCTATTATACCAAAATACAATATGAATATGGTGAATAAATATACTATCGAGACTCATTAGATAATTTGAATTATTTCAAATGTATATGGAATATGTGTCATTAAGTAATAGTCTTTTAACTTAGTTTCTTAGTGATGAACTAACCTAAGATTGGTGATGGAGAATTAGAAAATACTGAAACTGTTTACATCGATTATACCATAATACAATATGAATATGGTGGATAAATATACTATCTAGACTCATTAGATAATTTAATTATTTCAAATGTACATATAATATGTGTCATTAAGTAATAGTCTTTTAACTTAGTTTCTTGATGAAGAAGTAACCTAAAATTTGGGGATGGACAAGAAGGAAAATACTGAAATTGTTTACATCTATTATACCAAAATACAATATGAATATGGTGAATAAATATACTATCGAGACTCATTAGATAATTTTAATTATTTTAAATGTATATGGAATATGTGTCATTAAGTAATAGTCTTTTAACTTAGTTTCTTAGTGATGAAGTATCTTGAGATTTGGTGATGGAGAATTAGAAAATATTGAAATTGTTTACATCTATTATACCAAAATACAATATGAATATGGTGAATAAATATACTATCGAGACTCATTAGATAATTTTAATTATTTTAAATGTATATGGAATATGTGTCATTAAGTAATAGTCTTTTAACTTAGTTTCTTAGTGATGAAGTAACCTAAGATTTGGTGATGGAGAATTAGAAAATATTGAAATTGTTTACATCTATTATACCATAATACAATATGAATATGGTGAATAAATATACTATCGAGACTCATTAGATAATTTGAATTATTTCAAATGTATATGGAATATGTGTCATTAAGTAATAGTCTTTTAACTTAGTTTCTTAGTGATGAACTAACCTAAGATTTGGTGATGGAGAATTAGAAAATACTGAAACTGTTTACATCGATTATACCATAATACAATATGAATATGGTGGATAAATATACTATCGAGACTCATTAGATAATTTAATTATTTCAAATGTACATATAATATGTGTCATTAAGTAATAGTCTTTTAACTTAGTTTCTTGGTGAAGAAGTAACCTAAAATTTGGGGATGGAAAAGAAGGAAAATACTGAAATTGTTTACATCTATTATACCAAAATACAATATGAATATGGTGAATAAATATACTATCGAGACTCATTAGATAATTTGAATTATTTTAAATGTATATGGAATATGTGTCATTAAGTAATAGTCTCTTAACTTAGTTTCTTAGTGATGAAGTAACCTAAGATTTGGTGATGGAGAATTAGAAAATACTTAAACTGTTTACATCTATTATACCATAATACAATATGAATATGGTGGGTAAATGTACTATCGAGACTCATTAGATAATTTGAATTATTTCAAATGTATATGGAATATGTGTCATTAAGTAATAGTCTTTTAACTTAGTTTCTTAGTGATGAAGTAACCTAAGATTTGGTGATGGAAAAGAAGGAAAATACTGAAATTGTTTACATCTATTATACCAAAATACAATATGAATATGGTGAATAAATATAATATCGAGACTCATTAGATAATTTGAATTATTTTCAAATGTATATGGAATATGTGTCATTAAGTAATAGTCTTTTAACTTAATTTCTTAGTGATGAAACTAACCTAGGATTTGGTGATGGAGAATTAGAAAATACTGAAACTGTTTACATCTATTATACCATAATACAATATGAATATGGTGGATAAATATACTATCGAGACTCATTAGATAATTTAATTATTTCAAATGTACATATAATATGTGTCATTAAGTAATAGTCTTTTAACTTAGTTTCTTGGTGAAAAAGTAACCTAAAATTTGGGGATGGACAAGAAGGAAAATACTGAAATTGTTTACATCTATTATACCAAAATACAATATGAATATGGTGAATAAATATACTATCGAGACTCATAAGATAATTTGAATTATTTCAAATGTATATGGAATATGTGTCATTAAGTAATAGTCTTTTAACTTAATTTCTTAGTGATGAACTAACCTAAGATTTGGTGATGGAGAATTAGAAAATACTGAAATTGTTTACATCTATTATACCATAATACAATATGAATATGGTGGATAAATATACTATCGAGACTCATTAGATAATTTGAATTATTTCAAATGTATATGGAATATGTGTCATTAAGTAATAGTCTTTTAACTTAGTTTCTTAGTGATGAACTAACCTAAGATTTGGTGATGGAGAATTAGAAAATATTGAAACTGTTTACATGTATTATACCATAATACAATATGAATATGGTGAATAAATATACTATCGAGACTCATTAGATAATTTGAATTATTTCAAATGTATAAGGAATATGTGTCATTAATTAATAGTCTTTTAACTTAGTTTCTTAGTGATGAAGTAACCTAAGATTTGGTGATGGAGAATTAGAAAATAATGAAACTGTTTACATGTATTATACCATAATACAATATGAATATGGTGAATAAATATACTATCGAGACTCATTAGATAATTTGAATTATTTCAAATGTATATGGAATATGTGTCATTAAGTAATAGTCTTTTAACTTAGTTTCTTAGTGATGAACTAACCTAAGATTTGGTGATGGAGAATTAGAAAATACTGAACATGTTTACATGTATTATACCATAATACAATATGAATATGGTGAATAAATATACTATCGAGACTCATTAGATAATTTGAATTATTTCAAATGTATATGGATATGTGTCATTAAGTAATAGTCTTTTAACTTAGTTTCTTAGTGATGAAGTAACCTAAAATTTGGTGATGGAGAATTAGAAAATACTGAAACTGTTTACATCTATTATACCATAATACAATATGAATATGGTGAATAAATATACTATCGAGACTCATTAGATAATTTGAATTATTTCAAATGTATATGGAATATGTGTCATTAAGTAATAGTCTTTTAACTTAGTTTCTTAGTAATGAAGTAACCTAAGATTTGGTGATGGAGAATTAGAAACTAATGAAACTATTTACTTGTATTATACCATAATACAATATGAATATGGTGAATAAATATACTATCGAGACTCATTAGATAATTTGAATTATTTCAAATGTATATGGAATATGTGTCATTAAGTAATAGTCTTTTAACTTAGTTTCTTAGTGATGAACTAACCTAAGATTTGGTGATGGAGAATTAGAAAATACTAAAACTGTTTACATCTATTATACCATAATACAATATGAATATGGTGGATAAATATACTATCGAGACTCATTAGATAATTTAATTATTTCAAATGTACATATAATATGTGTCATTAAGTAATAGTCTTTTAACTTAGTTTCTTGGTGAAGAAGTAACCTAAAATTTGGGGATGGAAAAGAAGGAAAATACTGAAATTGTTTACATCTATTATACCAAAATACAATATGAATATGGTGAATAAATATACTATCGAGACTCATTAGATAATTTGAATTATTTTAAATGTATATGGAATATGTGTCATTAAGTAATAGTCTCTTAACTTAGTTTCTTAGTGATGAAGTAACCTAAGATTTGGTGATGGAGAATTAGAAAATACTTAAACTGTTTACATCTATTATACCATAATACAATATGAATATGGTGGGTAAATGTACTATCGAGACTCATTAGATAATTTGAATTATTTCAAATGTATATGGAATATGTGTCATTAAGTAATAGTCTTTTAACTTAGTTTCTTAGTGATGAAGTAACCTAAGATTTGGTGATGGAAAAGAAGGAAAATACTGAAATTGTTTACATCTATTATACCAAAATACAATATGAATATGGTGAATAAATATACTATCGAGACTCATTAGATAATTTGAATTATTTCAAATGTATATTGAATATGTGTCATTAAGTAATAGTCTTTTATCTTAATTTCTTAGTGATGAACTAACCTAAGATTTGGTGATGGAGAATTAGAAAATACTGAAATTGTTTACATCTATTATACCATAATACAATATGAATATGGTGGATAAATATACTATCGAGACTCATTAGATAATTTAATTATTTCAAATGTACATATAATATGTGTCATTAAGTAATAGTCTTTTAACTTAGTTTCTTGGTGAAGAAGTAACCTAAAATTTGGGGATGGAAAAGAAGGAAAATACTGAAATTGTTTACATCTATTATACCAAAATATAATATGAATATGGTAAATAAATATACTATCGAGAATCATTAGATAATTTTAATTATTTTAAATGTATATGGAATATGTGTCAGTAAGTAATAGTCTTTTAACTTAGTTTCTTAGTGATGAAGTAACCTAAGATTTGGTGATGGAGAATTAGAAAATACTGAAACTGTTTACATCTATTATACCATAATACAATATGAATATGGTGAATAAATATACTATCGAGACTCATTAGATAATTTGAATTATTTCAAATGTATATGGAATATGTGTCATTAAGTAATACTCTTTTAACTTGGTTTCTTAGTGATGAACTAACTTAAGATTTGGTGATGGAGAATTAGAAAATACTGAAACTGTTTACATGTATTATACCATAATACAATATGAATATGGTGAATAAATATACTATCGAGACTCATTAGATAATTTGAATTATTTCAAATGTATATGGAATATGTGTCATTAAGTAATAGTCTTTTAACTTAGTTTCTTAGTGATGAACTAACCTAAGATTTGGTGATGGAGAATTAGAAAATACCGAAACTGTTTACATCTATTATACCATAATACAATATGAATATGGTGGATAAATATACTATCGAGACTCATTAGATAATTTGAATTGTTTCAAATGTATATGGAATATGTGTCATTAAGTAATAGTCTTTTAACTTAGTTTCTTAGTGATGAAGTAACCTAAGATTTGGTGATGGAGAATTAGAAAATAATGAAACTGTTTACTTGTATTATACCACAATACAATATGAATATGGTGAATAAATATACTATCGAGACTCATTAGATAATTTGAATTATTTCAAATGTATATGGAATATGTGTCATTAAGTTATAGTCTTTTAACTTAGTTTCTTAGTGATGAAGTAACCTAAGATTTGGTGATGGAGAATTTGAAATACTGAAACTGTTTACATGTATTATACCATAACACAATATGAATATGGTGAATAAATATACTATCGAGACTCATTAGATAATTTGAATTATTTCAAATGTATATGAAATATGTGTCATTAAGTAATAGTCTTTTAACTTAGTTTCTTAGTGATGAACTAACCTAAGATTTGGTGATGGAGAATTAGAAAATACTGAAACTGTTTACATCTATTATACCATAATACAATATGAATATGGTGGATAAATATACTATCGAGACTCATTAGATGATTTAATTATTTCAAATGTACATATAATATGTGTCATTAAGTAATTGTCTTTTAACTTAGTTTCTTGGTGAAGAAGTAACCTAAAATTTGGGGATGGAAAAGAAGGAAAATACTGAAATTGTTTACATCTATTATACCAAAATACAATATGAATATGGTGAATAAATATACTATCGAGACTCATTAGATAATTTGAATTATTTTAAATGTATATGGAATATGTGTCATTAAGTAATAGTCTCTTAACTTAGTTTCTTAGTGATGAAGTAACCTAAGATTTGGTGATGGAGAATTAGAAAATACTGAAACTGTTTACATCTATTATACCATAATACAATATGAATATGGTGGGTAAATGTACTATCGAGACTCATTAGATAATTTGAATTATTTCAAATGTATATGGAATATATGTCATTAAGTAATAGTCTTTTAACTTTGTTTCTTAGTGATGAAGTAACCTAAGATTTGGTGATGGAAAAGAAGGAAAATACTGAAATTGTTTACATCTATTATACCAAAATACAATATGAATATGGTGAATAAATATACTATCGAGACTCATTAGATAATTTGAATTATTTCAAATGTATATGGAATATGTGTCATTAAGTAATAGTCTTTTAACTTAGTTTCTTAGTGATGAACTAACCTAAGATTTGGTGATGGAGAATTAGAAAATACTGAAACTGTTTACATCGATTATACCATAATACAATATGAATATGGTGGATAAATATACTATCTAGACTCATTAGATAATTTAATTATTTCAAATGTACATATAATATGTGTCATTAAGTAATAGTCTTTTAACTTAGTTTCTTGATGAAGAAGTAACCTAAAATTTGGGGATGGACAAGAAGGAAAATACTGAAATTGTTTACATCTATTATACCAAAATACAATATGAATATGGTGAATAAATATACTATCGAGACTCATTAGATAATTTTAATTATTTTAAATGTATATGGAATATGTGTCATTAAGTAATAGTCTTTTAACTTAGTTTCTTAGTGATGAAGTATCTTGAGATTTGGTGATGGAGAATTAGAAAATATTGAAATTGTTTACATCTATTATACCAAAATACAATATGAATATGGTGAATAAATATACTATCGAGACTCATTAGATAATTTTAATTATTTTAAATGTATATGGAATATGTGTCATTAAGTAATAGTCTTTTAACTTAGTTTCTTAGTGATGAAGTAACCTAAGATTTGGTGATGGAGAATTAGAAAATATTGAAATTGTTTACATCTATTATACCATAATACAATATGAATATGGTGAATAAATATACTATCGAGACTCATTAGATAATTTGAATTATTTCAAATGTATATGGAATATGTGTCATTAAGTAATAGTCTTTTAACTTAGTTTCTTAGTGATGAACTAACCTAAGATTTGGTGATGGAGAATTAGAAAATACTGAAACTGTTTACATCGATTATACCATAATACAATATGAATATGGTGGATAAATATACTATCGAGACTCATTAGATAATTTAATTATTTCAAATGTACATATAATATGTGTCATTAAGTAATAGTCTTTTAACTTAGTTTCTTGGTGAAGAAGTAACCTAAAATTTGGGGATGGACAAGAAGGAAAATACTGAAATTGTTTACATCTATTATACCAAAATACAATATAAATATGGTGAATAAATATACTATCGAGACTCATTAGATAATTTTAATTATTTTAAATGTATATGGAATATGTGTCATTAAGTAATAGTCTTTTAACTTAGTTTCTTAGTGATGAAGTAACCTAAGATTTGGTGATGGAGAATTAGAAAATATTGAAATTGTTTACATCTATTATACCATAATACAATATGAATATGGTGAATAAATATATTATCGAGACTCATTAGATAATTTGAATTATTTCAAATGTATATGGAATATGTGTCATTAAGTAATAGTCTTTTAACTTAGTTTCTTAGTGATGAACTAACCTAAGATTTGGTGATGGAGAATTAGAAAATACTGAAACTGTTTACATGTATTATACCATAATACAATATGAATATGGTGAATAAATATACTATCGAGACTCATTAGATAATTTGAATTATTTCAAATGTATAAGGAATATGTGTCATTAATTAATAGTCTTTTAACTTAGTTTCTTAGTGATGAAGTAACCTAAGATTTGGTGATGGAGAATTAGAAAATAATGAAACTGTTTACATGTATTATACCATAATACAATATGAATATGGTGAATAAATATACTATCGAGACTCATTAGATAATTTGAATTATTTCAAATGTATATGGAATATGTGTCATTAAGTAATAGTCTTTTAACTTAGTTTCTTAGTGATGAACTAACCTAAGATTTGGTGATGGAGAATTAGAAAATACTGAACATGTTTACATGTATTATACCATAATACAATATGAATATGGTGAATAAATATACTATCGAGACTCATTAGATAATTTGAATTATTTCAAATGTATATGGAATATGTGTCATTAAGTAATAGTCTTTTAACTTAGTTTCTTAGTGATGAAGTAACCTAAAATTTGGTGATGGAGAATTAGAAAATACTGAAACTGTTTACATCTATTATACCATAATACAATATGAATATGGTGAATAAATATACTATCGAGACTCATTAGATAATTTGAATTATTTCAAATGTATATGGAATATGTGTCATTAAGTAATAGTCTTTTAACTTAGTTTCTTAGTAATGAAGTAACCTAAGATTTGGTGATGGAGAATTAGAAAATAATGAAACTGTTTACTTGTATTATACCATAATACAATATGAATATGGTGAATAAATATACTATCGAGACTCATTAGATAATTTGAATTATTCAAATGTATATGGAATATGTGTCATTAAGTTATAGTCTTTTAACTTAGTTTCTTAGTGATGAAGTAACCTAAGATTTGGTGATGGAGAATTTGAAAATACTGAAACTGTTTACATGTATTATACCATAATACAATATGAATATGGTGAATAAATATACTATCCAGACTCATTAGATAATTTGAATTATTTCAAATGTATATGGAATATGTGTCATTAAGTAATAGTCTTTTAACTTAGTTTCTTAGTGATGAACTAACCTAGGATTTGGTGATGGAGAATTAGAAAATACTGAACATGTTTACATGTATTATACCATAATACAATATGAATATGGTGAATAAATATACTATCGAGACTCATTAGATAATTTGAATTATTTCAAATGTATATGGAATATGTGTCATTAAGTAATAGTCTTTTAACTTAGTTTCTTAGTGATGAAGTAACCTAAAATTTGGTGATGGAGAATTAGAAAATACTGAAACTGTTTACATCTATTATACCATAATACAATATGAATATGGTGAATAAATATACTATCGAGACTCATTAGATAATTTGAATTATTTCAAATGTATATGGAATATGTGTCATTAAGTAATAGTCTTTTAACTTAGTTTCTTAGTAATGAAGTAACCTAAGATTTGGTGATGGAGAATTAGAAAATAATGAAACTGTTTACTTGTATTATACCATAATACAATATGAATATGGTGAATAAATATACTATCGAGACTCATTAGATAATTTGAATTATTTCAAATGTATATGGAATATGTGTCATTAAGTTATAGTCTTTTAACTTAGTTTCTTAGTGATGAAGTAACCTAAGATTTGCTGATGGAGAATTTGAAAATACTGAAACTGTTTACATGTATTATACCATAATACAATATGAATATGGTGAATAAATATACTATCGAGACTCATTAGATAATTTGAATTATTTCAAATGTATATGAAATATGTGTCATTAAGTAATAGTCTTTTAACTTAGTTTCTTAGTGATGAACTAACCTAAGATTTGGTGATGGAGAATTAGAAAATACTGAAATTGTTTACATCTATTATACCATAGTACAATATGAATATGGTGGATAAATATACTATCAATACTCATTAGATAATTTGAATTATTTCAAATGTATATGGAATATATGTCAATAAGTAATAGTCTTTTAACTTAGTTTCTTAGTGATGAAGTAACCTAAGATTTGGTGATGGAGAATTAGAAAATAATGAAACTGTTTATATCTATTAAACCATAATACAATATGAATATGGTGAATAAATATACTATCAAGACTCATTAGATAATTTGAATTATTTCAAATGTATATGGAATATGTGTCATTAAGTAATAGTCTTTTAACTTAGTTTCTTAGTGATGAAGTAACCTAAGATTTGGTGATGGAGAATTAGAAAATACTTAAACTGTTTACATCTATTATACCATAATACAATATGAATATGGTGGGTAAATGTACTATCGAGAATCATTAGATAATTTGAATTATTTCAAATGTATATGGAATATGTGTCATTAAGTAATAGTCTTTTAACTTAGTTTCTTAGTGATGAAGTAACCTAAGATTTGGTGATGGAAAAGAAGGAAAATACTGAAATTGTTTACATCTATTATACCAAAATACAATATGAATATGGTGAATAAATATACTATCGAGACTCATAAGATAATTTGAATTATTTCAAATGTATATGGAATATGTGTCATTAAGTAATAGTCTTTTAACTTAATTTCTTAGTGATGAACTAACCTAAGATTTGGTGATGGAGAATTAGAAAATACTGAAATTGTTTACATCTATTATACCATAATACAATATGAATATGGTGGATAAATATACTATCGAGACTCATTAGATAATTTGAATTATTTCAAATGTATATGGAATATGTGTCATTAAGTTATAGTCTTTTAACTTAGTTTCTTAGTGATGAAGTAACCTAAGATTTGGTGATGGAGAATTTGAAAATACTGAAACTGTTTACATGTATTATACCATAATACAATATGAATATGGTGAATAAATATACTATCCAGACTCATTAGATAATTTGAATTATTTCAAATGTATATGGAATATGTGTCATTAAGTAATAGTCTTTTAACTTAGTTTCTTAGTGATGAACTAACCTAGGATTTGGTGATGGAGAATTAGAAAATACTGAACATGTTTACATGTATTATACCATAATACAATATGAATATGGTGAATAAATATACTATCGAGACTCATTAGATAATTTGAATTATTTCAAATGTATATGGAATATGTGTCATTAAGTAATAGTCTTTTAACTTAGTTTCTTAGTGATGAAGTAACCTAAAATTTGGTGATGGAGAATTAGAAAATACTGAAACTGTTTACATCTATTATACCATAATACAATATGAATATGGTGAATAAATATACTATCGAGACTCATTAGATAATTTGAATTATTTCAAATGTATATGGAATATGTGTCATTAAGTAATAGTCTTTTAACTTAGTTTCTTAGTAATGAAGTAACCTAAGATTTGGTGATGGAGAATTAGAAAATAATGAAACTGTTTACTTGTATTATACCATAATACAATATGAATATGGTGAATAAATATACTATCGAGACTCATTAGATAATTTGAATTATTTCAAATGTATATGGAATATGTGTCATTAAGTTATAGTCCTTTTAACTTAGTTTCTTAGTGATGAAGTAACCTAAGATTTGGTGATGGAGAATTTGAAAATACTGAAACTGTTTACATGTATTATACCATAATACAATATGAATATGGTGAATAAATATACTATCGAGACTCATTAGATAAGTTGAATTATTTCAAATGTATATGAAATATGTGTCATTAAGTAATAGTCTTTTAACTTAGTTTCCTAGTGATGAACTAACCTAAGATTTGGTGATGGAGAATTAGAAAATACTGAAACTGTTTACATCTATTATACCATAGTACAATATGAATATGGTGGATAAATATACTATCAATACTCATTAGATAATTTGAATTATTTCAAATGTATATGGAATATATGTCAATAAGTAATAGTCTTTTAACTTAGTTTCTTAGTGATGAAGTAACCTAAGATTTGGTGATGGAGAATTAGAAAATAATGAAACTGTTTATATCTATTAAACCATAATACAATATGAATATGGTGAATAAATATACTATCAAGACTCATTAGATAATTTGAATTATTTCAAATGTATATGGAATATGTGTCATTAAGTAATAGTCTTTTAACTTAGTTTCTTAGTGATGAAGTAACCTAAGATTTGGTGATGGAGAATTAGAAAATACTTAAACTGTTTACATCTATTATACCATAATACAATATGAATATGGTGGGTAAATGTACTATCGAGAATCATTAGATAATTTGAATTATTTCAAATGTATATGGAATATGTGTCATTAAGTAATAGTCTTTTAACTTAGTTTCTTAGTGATGAAGTAACCTAAGATTTGGTGATGGAAAAGAAGGAAAATACTGAAATTGTTTACATCTATTATACCAAAATACAATATGAATATGGTGAATAAATATACTATCGAGACTCATAAGATAATTTGAATTATTTCAAATGTATATGGAATATGTGTCATTAAGTAATAGTCTTTTAACTTAATTTCTTAGTGATGAACTAACCTAAGATTTGGTGATGGAGAATTAGAAAATACTGAAATTGTTTACATCTATTATACCATAATACAATATGAATATGGTGGATAAATATACTATCGAGACTCATTAGATAATTTAATTATTTCAAATGTACATATAATATGTGTCATTAAGTAATAGTCTTTTAACTTAGTTTCTTGGTGAAGAAGTAACCTAAAATTTGGGGATGGAAAAGAAGGAAAATACTGAAATTGTTTACATCTATTATACCAAAATACAATATGAATATGGTGAATAAATATACTATCGAGAATCATTAGATAATTTTAATTATTTTAAATGTATATGGAATATGTGTCAGTAAGTAATAGTCTTTTAACTTAGTTTCTTAGTGATGAAGTAACCTAAGATTTGGTGATGGAGAATTAGAAAATACTGAAACTGTTTACATCTATTATACCATAATACAATATGAATATGGTGAATAAATATACTATCGAGACTCATTAGATAATTTGAATTATTTCAAATGTATATGGAATATGTGTCATTAAGTAATAGTCTTTTAACTTGGTTTCTTAGTGATGAACTAACCTAAGATTTGGTGATGGAGAATTAGAAAATACTAAAACTGTTTACATGTATTATACCATAATACAATATGAATATGGTGAATAAATATACTATCGAGACTCATTAGATAATTTGAATTATTTCAAATGTATATGGAATATGTGTCATTAAGTAATAGTCTTTTAACTTAGTTTCTTAGTGATAAAGTAACTTAAGATTTGGTGATGGAGAATTAGAAAAACTTAAATTGTTTACATCTATTATACCATAATACAATATGAATATGGTGGATAAATATACTATCGAGACTCATTAGATAATTTGAATTATTTCAAATGTATATATAATATGTGTCATTAAGTAATAGTCTTTTAACTTAGTTTCTTGGTGAAGAAGTAACCTAAAATTTGGTGATGGAGAATTAGAAAATAATGAAACTGTTTACATGTATTATACCATAATACAATATGAATATGATGAATAAATATACTATCGAGACTCATTAGATAATTTGAATTATTTCTAATGTATATGGAATATGTGTCATTAAGTAATAGTCTTTTAACATAGTTTCTTAGTGATGAAGTAACCTAAGATTTGGTGATGGAGAATTAGAAAATACTGAAACTGTTTACATCTATTATACCATAATACAATATGAATATGGTGGGTAAATATACTATCGAGGCTCATTAGATAATTTGAATTATTTCAAATGTATATGGAATATGTGTCATTAAGTAATAGTCTTTTAACTTAGTTTATTAGTGATGAACTAACCTAAGATTTGGTGATGGAGAATTAGAAAATACTGAACATGTTTACATGTATTATACCATAATACAATATGAATATGGTGAATAAATATACTATCGAGACTCATTAGATAATTTGAATTATTTCAAATGTATATGGAATATGTGTCATTAAGTAATAGTCTTTTAACTTAGTTTCTTAGTGATGAAGTAACCTAAAATTTGGTGATGGAGAATTAGAAAATACTGAAACTGTTTACATCTATTATACCATAATACAATATGAATATGGTGAATAAATATACTATCGAGACTCATTAGATAATTTGAATTATTTCAAATGTATATGGAATATGTGTCATTAAGTAATAGTCTTTTAACTTAGTTTCTTAGTAATGAAGTAACCTAAGATTTGGTGATGGAGAATTAGAAAATAATGAAACTGTTTACTTGTATTATACCATAATACAATATGAATATGGTGAATAAATATACTATCGAGACTCATTAGATAATTTGAATTATTTCAAATGTATATGGAATATGTGTCATTAAGTTATAGTCTTTTAACTTAGTTTCTTAGTGATGAAGTAACCTAAGATTTGGTGATGGAGAATTTGAAAATACTGAAACTGTTTACATGTATTATACCATAATACAATATGAATATGGTGAATAAATATACTATCGAGACTCATTAGATAATTTGAATTATTTCAAATGTATATGAAATATGTGTCATTAAGTAATAGTCTTTTAACTTTGTTTCTTAGTGATGAACTAACCTAGGATTTGGTGATGGAGAATTAGAAAATACTGAACATGTTTACATGTATTATACCATAATACAATATGAATATGGTGAATAAATATACTATCGAGACTCATTAGATAATTTGAATTATTTCAAATGTATATGGAATATGTGTCATTAAGTAATAGTCTTTTAACTTAGTTTCTTAGTGATGAAGTAACCTAAAATTTGGTGATGGAGAATTAGAAAATACTGAAACTGTTTACATCTATTATACCATAATACAATATGAATATGGTGAATAAATATACTATCGAGACTCATTAGATAATTTGAATTATTTCAAATGTATATGGAATATGTGTCATTAAGTAATAGTCTTTTAACTTAGTTTCTTAGTAATGAAGTAACCTAAGATTTGGTGATGGAGAATTAGAAAATAATGAAACTGTTTACTTGTATTATACCATAATACAATATGAATATGGTGAATAAATATACTATCGAGACTCATTAGATAATTTGAATTATTTCAAATGTATATGGAATATGTGTCATTAAGTTATAGTCTTTTAACTTAGTTTCTTAGTGATGAAGTAACCTAAGATTTGGTGATGGAGAATTTGAAAATACTGAAACTGTTTACATGTATTATACCATAATACAATATGAATATGGTGAATAAATATACTATCGAGACTCATTAGATAATTTGAATTATTTCAAATGTATATGAAATATGTGTCATTAAGTAATAGTCTTTTAACTTAGTTTCTTAGTGATGAACTAACCTAACATTTGGTGATGGAGAATTAGAAAATACTGAAACTGTTTACATCTATTATACCATAGTACAATATGAATATGGTGGATAAATATACTATCAATACTCATTAGATAATTTGAATTATTTCAAATGTATATGGAATATATGTCAATAAGTAATAGTCTTTTAACTTAGTTTCTTAGTGATGAAGTAACCTAAGATTTGGTGATGGAGAATTAGAAAATAATGAAACTGTTTATATCTATTAAACCATAATACAATATGAATATGGTGAATAAATATACTATCAAGACTCATTAGATAATTTGAATTATTTCAAATGTATATGGAATATGTGTCATTAAGTAATAGTCTTTTAACTTAGTTTCTTAGTGATGAAGTAACCTAAGATTTGGTGATGGAGAATTAGAAAATACTTAAACTGTTTACATCTATTATACCATAATACAATATGAATATGGTGGGTAAATGTACTATCGAGAATCATTAGATAATTTGAATTATTTCAAATGTATATGGAATATGTGTCATTAAGTAATAGTCTTTTAACTTAGTTTCTTAGTGATGAAGTAACCTAAGATTTGGTGATGGAAAAGAAGGAAAATACTGAAATTGTTTACATCTATTATACCAAAATACAATATGAATATGGTGAATAAATATACTATCGAGACTCATAAGATAATTTGAATTATTTCAAATGTATATGGAATATGTGTCATTAAGTAATAGTCTTTTAACTTAATTTCTTAGTGATGAACTAACCTAAGATTTGGTGATGGAGAATTAGAAAATACTGAAATTGTTTACATCTATTATACCATAATACAATATGAATATGGTGGATAAATATACTATCGAGACTCATTAGATAATTTAATTATTTCAAATGTACATATAATATGTGTCATTAAGTAATAGTCTTTTAACTTAGTTTCTTGGTGAAGAAGTAACCTAAAATTTGGGGATGGAAAAGAAGGAAAATACTGAAATTGTTTACATCTATTATACCAAAATACAATATGAATATGGTGAATAAATATACTATCGAGAATCATTAGATAATTTTAATTATTTTAAATGTATATGGAATATGTGTCAGTAAGTAATAGTCTTTTAACTTAGTTTCTTAGTGATGAAGTAACCTAAGATTTGGTGATGGAGAATTAGAAAATACTGAAACTGTTTACATCTATTATACCATAATACAATATGAATATGGTGAATAAATATACTATCGAGACTCATTAGATAATTTGAATTATTTCAAATGTATATGGAATATGTGTCATTAAGTAATAGTCTTTTAACTTGGTTTCTTAGTGATGAACTAACCTAAGATTTGGTGATGGAGAATTAGAAAATACTAAAACTGTTTACATGTATTATACCATAATACACTATGAATATGGTGAATAAATATACTATCGAGACTCATTAGATAATTTGAATTATTTCAAATGTATATGGAATATGTGTCATTAAGTAATAGTCTTTTAACTTAGTTTCTTAGTGATGAAGTAACTTAAGATTTGGTGATGGAGAATTAGAAAAACTGAAATTGTTTACATCTATTATACCATAATACAATATGAATATGGTGGATAAATATACTATCGAGACTCATTAGATAATTTGAATTATTTCAAATGTATATATAATATGTGTCATTAAGTAATAGTCTTTTAACTTAGTTTCTTTTTGAAGAAGTAACCTAAAATTTGGTGATGGAGAATTAGAAAATAATGAAACTGTTTACATGTATTATACCATAATACAATATGAATATGGTGAATAAATATACTATCGAGACTCATTAGATAATTTGAATTATTTCTAATGTATATGGAATATGTGTCATTAAGTAATAGTCTTTTAACGTAGTTTCTTAGTGATGAAGTAACCTAAGATTTGGTGATGGAGAATTAGAAAATACTGAAACTGTTTACATCTATTATACCATAATACAATATGAATATGGTGGGTAAATATACTATCGAGACTCATTAGATAATTTGAATTATTTCAA
>CATIWC010002471.1:0-25276 GCA_948472305.1 Vicia faba | reverse complement strand
ATAATTCATCATATTTTTTTAGACTTATTTATTTACTTCAACCTTCATATGATTTTCTTCAGATTTAGGTTTATATCAAAATTCATCAAATTAACTTAAGATTTCATCATTTTTCATCATATTTTCAGTAGATTTATGTTCACTTCAAATTTCATCCGTTTTTTTATTTCATCAGATTTTCTTAAAATTTCATTATGTTTTATTCAAATTTCATGTGATTTCCTACATATTTTTGTTTACATCATGTTTACATCAAGTTTCATCATTTTTTTTATTTCATCCTATTTTCTTCAGATTTATGTATACTTCAAATTTCATGAGTTTTTCATCAGATTATTGTTCACTTCAATTTCATCAGACTTCCTTTAGATTAAATTATATTTTCAGAATTATGTTCCCTTCAAAATTCATCATATTTCATCATATTTTTTAGACTTATGTATTTACTCCAAGCTTCATAAGATTTTCTTTAGATTTAGGTTTATATCAAAATTCATCAAATTTACTTAAGATTTCATCATTTTTCATCAGATTTTCTACAGATTTATATTCACTTCAAATTTCATCTGTTTTTTTATTTCATCAAATTTTCTTCAAATTTCTTTAAATTATATTCAAATTTCATGTGATTTCCTACATATTTTTTGTTTACAACAAGTTTCATCAGTTTCTTTTTATTTCATCCTATTTCTTCAGATTTATGTATACTTCAAATTTCATTAATTTTTCATCCGATTATTGTTCACTTCAAATTTCGTCAGACTTCGTATAGATTTAATCATATTTTTAGAATTATGTTCAATTCAATTTCATCATATTTCATCATATTTTTTTATACTTATGTATTTTCTTCACATTCATAAGATTTTCTTCAGATTTAGGTTTATATCAAAATTCATCAAATTAACTTAAGATTTCATCATATTTTCAGCAGATTTATGTTCACTTCAAATTTCATGTTTTCAGAATTATGTTCCATTCAATTTCATCAGATTTCATCAAATTTTCTTTTATTTTCTTCACATTTAGGTTCACTTCATAATTCATCATATTTCATCATATTTTTTAGACTTATGTATTTAGTTCACCTTCATAAGATTTTCTTCAGATTTAGGTTTATATCAAAATTCATCAAATTTACTTAAGATTTCATCATTTTTTTTCAGATTTTCTGCAGATTTATGTTCACTTCAATTTCATCTGTTTTTTTATTTCATCATATTTTCTTGAAATTTCATGTGATTTCCTACATATTTTTGTTTACACCAAGTTTCATCAGTTTCTTTTTTATTTCATCCTATTTTCTCCAGATTTATGTATACTTCTAATTTCATGAGTTTTTCATCAGATTATTGTTCACTTCAAATTTCGTCAGACTTCCTTTAGATTTAATCATATTTTCAGAATTATGTTCCATTCAATTTCATCATATTTCATCAAATTTTCATTTTATTTTCTTCAAATTTAGGTTCACTTCATAATTCATCATATTTTTTTAGACTTATTTATTTACTTCAACCTTCATATGATTTTCTTCAGATTTAGGTTTATATCAAAATTCATCAAATAAACTTAAGATTTCATCATTTTTCATCATATTTTCAGTAGATTTATGTTCACTTCAAATATCATCCGTTTTTTTATTTCATCAGATTTTCTTAAAATTTCATTATGTTTTATTCAAATTTCATGTGATTTCCTACATATTTTTGTTTACATCATGTTTACATCAAGTTTCATCATTTTTTTTATTTCATCCTATTTTCTTCAGATTTATGTATACTTCAAATTTCATGAGTTTTTCATCAGATTATTGTTCACTTCACATTTCATCAGACTTCCTTTAGATTAAATTAGATTTTCAGAATTATGTTCCCTTCAAAATTCATCATATTTCATCATATTTTTTTAGACTTATGTATTTACTCCAAGCTTCATAAGATTTTCTTTAGATTTAGGTTTAAATCAAAATTCAACAAATTTACTTAAGATTTCATCATTTTTCATCAGATTTTCTACAGATTTATATTCACTTCAAATTTCATCTGTTTTTTTATTTCATCAAATTTTCTTCAAATTTCTTTAAATTATATTCAAATTTCATGTGATTTCCTACATATTTTTTGTTTACAACAAGTTTCTTCAGTTTCTTTTTTATTTCATCCTATTTTCTTCAGATTTATGTATACTTCAAATTTCATTAATTTTTCATCCGATTATTGTTCACTTCAAATTTCGTCAGACTTCCTATAGATTTAATCATATTTTTAGAATTATGTTCAATTCAATTTCATCATATTTCATCATATTTTTTTATACTTATGTATTTTCTTCAACATTCATAAGATTTTCTTCAGATTTAGGTTTATATCAAAATTCATCAAATTAACTTAAGATTTCATCATATTTTCAGCAGATTTATGTTCACTTCAAATTTCATGTTTTCAGAATTATGTTCCGTTCAATTTCATCAGATTTCATCAAATTTTCTTTTTATTTTCTTCACATTTAGGTTCACTTCATAATTCATCATATTTCATCATATTTTTTTAGACTTATGTATTTAGTTCAACCTTCATAAGATTTTCTTCAGATTTAGGTTTATATCAAAATTCATCAAATTTACTTAAGATTTCATCATTTTTTTTCAGATTTTCTGCAGATTTATGTTCACTTCAAATTTCATCTGTTTTTTTATTTCATCATATTTTCTTGAAATTTCATGTGATTTCCTACATATTTTTGTTTACACCAAGTTTCATCAGTTTCTTTTTTATTTCATCCTATTTTCTCCAGATTTATGTATACTTCTAATTTCATGAGTTTTTCATCAGATTATTGTTCACTTCAAATTTCGTTAGACTTCCTTTAGATTTAATCATATTTTCAGAATTATGTTCCATTCAATTTCATCATATTTCATCAAATTTTCTTTTTATTTTCTTCAAATTTAGGTTCACTTCATAATTCATCATATTTTTTTAGACTTATTTATTTACTTCAACCTTCATATGATTTTCTTCAGATTTAGGTTTATATCAAAATTCATCAAATTAACTTAAGATTTCATCATTTTTCATCATATTTTCAGTAGATTTATGTTCACTTCAAATTTCATCCGTTTTTTTATTTCATCAGATTATCTTTAAATTTCTTTAAATTATCTTCAAATTTCATGTGATTTCCTACATATTTTTTGTTTACACCAAGATTCATCAGTTTCTTTTTTATTTCATCCTATTTTCTTCAGATTTATGTATACTTCAAATTTCATGAGTTTTTCATCAAATTATTGTTCACTTTAAATTTCGTCAGACTTCCTTTAGATTCAATCAGATTTTCAGAATTATGTTCCATTCAATTTCATCACATTTCATCAAATTTTCTTTTTATTTTCTTCACATTTAGGTTCACTTCATAATTCATCATATTTCATCATATTTTTTTAGACTTATGTATTTACTTCAACCTTCATAAGATTTTCTTCAGATTTAGGTTTATATCATTATACATCAAATTTACTTGAGATTTCATCATTTTTCATCACATTTTCTGCAGATTTACGTTCACTTAAAATTTCATCCGTTTTTTTATTTCATCAGATTTTCTTCAAATTTCTTTATGTTTTATTCAAATTTCATGTGATTTCCTACATATTTTTGTTTACATCAAGTTTACATCAAGTTTCATCAGTTTATTTTATTTCATCCTATTTTCTTCAGATTTATGTATACTTCAAATTTCATGAGTTTTTCATCAGATTATTGTTCACTTCAAATTTCGTCAGATTTTCTTTAGATTTAATTAGATTTTAGGAATTATGTTCCATTCAATTTCATCAAATTTTCTCTTGATTTTCTTCACATTTAGGTTCACTTCATAATTCATCATATTTCATCATATTTTTTTAGACTTATGTATTTACTTCAACCTTTATAACATTTTCTTCAGATTTAGGTTTATATCATTATTCATCAAATTTACTTGAGATTTCATCATTTTTCATCAGATTTTCTGCAGATTTACGTTCACTTAAAATTTCATCTGTTTTTTTATTTCATCAGATTTTCTTCAAATTTCTTTATGTTTTATTAAAATTTCATGTGATTTCCTACATATTTTTTGTTTACACCAAGTTTCATCAGTTTCTTTTTTATTTCATCCTATTTTCTTCAGATTTATGTATACTTCAAATTTCATGAGTTTTTCATCAGATTATTGTTCACTTAAAATTTCGTAAGACTTCCTTTAGATTTAATCATATTTTCAGAATTATGTTCCATTCAATTTCATCATATTTCATCAAATTTTCTTTTTATTTTCTTCACATTTAGGCTCACTTCATAATTCATCTTATTTTTTTAGACTTATGTATTTTCTTTAACCTTCATAAGATTTTCTTCAGATTTAGGTTTATATCATTATTCATCAAATTTACTTGAGATTTCATCATTTTTCATCATATTTTCTGCAGATTTATGTTCACTTCAAATTTCATCAGTTTTTATTTCATCAGATTTTCTTCAAATTTCTTTATGTTTTATTCAAATTTCATGTGATTTCCTACATATTTTTGTTTACATCAAGTTTACATCAAGTTTCATCAGTTTTTTTTATTTCATCCTATTTTCTTCAGATTTATGTATACTTCAAATTTCATGAGTTTTTCATCAGATTATTGTTCACTTCAAATTTCGTCAGATTTTCTTTAGATTTAATTAGATTTTAGGATTATGTTCCATTCAATTTCATCAAATTTTCTCTTGATTTTCTTCACATTTAGGTTCACTTCATAATTCATCATATTTCATCATATTTCATCATATTTTTTAGATTTATGTATTTACTTCAACCTTCATAAGATTTTCTTCAGATTTAGGTTTATATCATTATTCATCAAATTTACTTGAGATTTCATCATTTTTCATCAGATTTTCTGCAGATTTACGTTCACTTAAAATTTCATCCGTTTTTTTATTTCATCAGATTTTCTTCAAATTTCCTTATGTTTTATTCAAATTTCATGTGATTTCCTACATATTTTTTGTTTACACCAAGTTTCATCAGTTTCTTTTTTATTTCATCCTATTTTCTTCTGATTTATGTATACTTCAAATTTCATGAGTTTTTCATCAGATTATTGTTCACTTAAAATTTCGTCAGACTTCCTTTAGATTTAATCATATTTTCAGAATTATGTTCCATTCAATTTCATCATATTTCATCAAATTTTCTTTTTATTTTCTTCACATTTAGGCTCACTTCATAATTCATCTTATTTTTTTAGACTTATGTATTTTCTTTAACCTTCATAAGATTTTCTTCAGATTTAGGTTTATATCATTATTCATCAAATTTACTTGAGATTTCATCATATTTTCTGCAGATTTATGTTCACTTCAAATTTCATCAGTTTTTTTATTTCATCAGATTTTCTTCAAATTTCTTTATGTTTTATTCAAATTTCATGTGATTTCCTACATATTTTTGTTTACATCAAGTTTACATCAAGTTTCATCAGTTTTTTTTATTTCATCCTATTTTCTTCAGATTTATGTATACTTCAAATTTCATGAGTTTTTCATCAGATTATTGTTCACTTCAAATTTTGTCAGACTTTCTTTAGATTTAATTAGATTTTAGGAATTATGTTCCATTCAATTTCATCAAATTTTCTCTTGATTTTCTTCACATTTAGGTTCACTTCATAATTAATCATATTTCATCATATTTTTTTAGACTTATGTATTTTCTTCAACCTTCATATGACTTTCTTCAGATTTAGGTTTATATCAAAATTCAATAAATTTACTTAAGATTTCATCATTTTTCATAAGATTTTATGTTCACTTCAAATTTCATCAGTTTTTTTATTTCATCAGATTTTCTTCAAATTTCTTTATGTTTTATTCAAATTTCATGTGATTACCTACATATTTTTGTTTACATCAAGTTTCATCAGTTTTTTTTATTTCATCCTATTTTCTTCAGATTTATGTATACTTCAAATTTCATGAGTTTTTCATCCGATTATTGTTCACTTCAAATTTCGTCAGACTTCCTTTAGATTCATTTAGATTTTCAAAATTATGTTCCATTCAATTTCATCAGATTTCATCAAATTTTCTTTTTATTTTCTTCACATTTAGGTTCACTTCATAATTCATCATATTTCATCATAATTTTTTGACTTATGTATTTACTTCAACCTTCATAAGATTTTCTTCAGATTTAGGTTTATATCATTATTCATCAAATTTACTTGAGATTTCATCATTTTTCATCAGATTTTCTGCAGATTTACGTTCACTTAAAATTTCATCCGTTTTTTTATTTCATCAGATTTTCTTCAAATTTCTTTATGTTTTATTCAAATTTCATGTGATTTCCTACATATTTTTTGTTTACAGCAAGTTTCATCAGTTTCTTTTTTATTTCATCCTATTTTCTTCAGATTTATGTATACTTCAAATTTCATGAGTTTTTCATCAAATTATTGTTCACTTCAAATTTCGTCAGACTTCCTTTAGATTTAATCATATTTTCAGAATTATGTTCCATTCAATTTCATCATATTTCATCAAATTTTCTTTTTATTTTATTCACATTTAGGTTCACTTCATAATTCATCATATTTCATCATATTTTTTTAGACTTATGTATTTACTTCAACCTTCATAATATTTTCTTCAGATTTAGGTTTATATCAAAATTCATCAAAATAACTTAAGATTTCATCATTTTTCAGCAGATTTATGTTCACTTCAAATTTCATCAGTTTTTTTATTTCATCAGATTTTCTTCAAATTTCTTTATGTTTTATTCAAAGTTCATGTGATTTCCTACATATTTTTGTTTACATTAAGTTTACATCAAGTTTCATCAGTTTTTTTTATTTCATCCTATTTTCTTCAGATTTATGTATACTTCAAATTTCATGAGTTTTTCATCAGATTATTGTTCACTTCAAATTTTGTCAGACTTCCTTTAGATACATTCATATTTTCAAAATTATGTTCCATTCAATTTCATCAGATTTCATCAAATTTTCTTTTTATTTTCTACACATTTAGGTTCACTTCATAATTCATCAAAATTCATCATATTTTTTTAGACTTATGTATTTACTTCAAGCTTCATAAGATTTTCTTCAGATTTAGGTTTATATCAAAATTCATCAAATTTACTTAAGATTTCATCCTTTTTCATCAGATTTTCTGCAGATTTAGGTTCACTTCAAATTTCATCCATTTTTTTATTTCATCAGATTTTCTTCAAATTTCTTTAAATTATCTTCAAATTTCATGTGATTTCCTACAGATTTTTGTTTACAACAAGTTTCATCAGTTTATTTTTTATTTCATCCTATTTTCTTCAGATTTATGTATACTTCAAATTTCATGAGTTTTTCATCAGATTATTGTTCACTTCAAATTTCGTCAGACTTCCTTTAGATTCAATCAGATTTTCAGAATTATGTTTCATTCAATTTCATCAGATTTCATCAAATTTTCTTTTTATTTTCTTCACATTTAGGTTCACTTCATAATTCATCATATTTCATCATATTTTTTTAGACTTATGTATTTACTTCAACCTTCATAAGATTTTCGTCAGATTTAGGTTTATATCATTATTCATCAAATTTACTTGAGATTTCATCATTTTTCATCATATTTTCTGCAGATTTACGTTCACTTCAAATTTCATCCATTTTTTTATTTCATCAGATTTTCTTCAAATTTATTTATGTTTTATTCAAATTTCATGTGATTTCCTACATATTTTTTGTTTACACCAAGTTTCATCAGTTTCTTTTTTATTTCATCCTATTTTCTTCAGATTTATGTATACTTCAAATTTCATGAGTTTTTCATCAGATTATTGTTCACTTAAAATTTCGTCAGACTTCCTTTAGATTTAATCATATTTTCAGAATTATGTTCCATTCAATTTCATCATATTTCATCAAATTTTCTTTTTATTTTCTTCACATTTAGGCTCACTTCATAATTCATCTTATTTTTTTAGACTTATGTATTTTCTTTAACCTTCATAAGATTTTCTTCACATTTAGGTTTATATCATTATTCATCAAATTTACTTGAGATTTCATCATTTTTCATCATATTTTCTGCAGATTTATGTTCACTTCAAATTTCATCAGTTTTTTTATTTCATTAGATTTTCTTCAAATTTCTTTATGTTTTATTCAAATTTCATGTGATTTCCTTCATATTTTTGTTTACATCAAGTTTACATCAAGTTTCATCAGTTTTTTATATTTCATCCTATTTTCTTCAGATTTATGTATACTTCAAATTTCATGAGTTTTTCATCAGATTATTGTTCACTTCAAATTTCGTCAGACTTTCTTTAGATTTAATTAGGTTTTCAGAATTATGTTCCATTCAATTTCATTAAATTTTCTATTGATTTTCTTCACATTTAGGTTCACTTCATAATTCATCATATTTCATCGTATTTTTTTAGACTTATGTATTTTCTTCAACCTTCATAAGATTTTCTTCAGATTTAGGTTTATATAAAAATTCAATAAATTTACTTAAGATTTCATCATTTTTCATAAGATTTTATGTTCACTTCAAATTTCATCAGTTTTTTTATTTCATCAGATTTTCTTCAAATTTATTTATGTTTTAATCAAATTTCATGTGATTCACTACATATTTTTGTTTACATCAAGTTTCATCAGTTTTTTTATTTCATCCTATTTTCTTCAGATTTATGTATACTTCAAATTTCATGAGTTTTTCATCAGATTATTGTTCACTTCAAATTTCGTCAGACTTCCTTTAGATTCAATCAGATTTTCAAAATTATGTTCCATTCAATTTCATCAGATTTCATCAAATTTTCTTTTTATTTTCTTCACATTTAGGTTCACTTCATAATTCATCATATTTCATAATATTTTTTTAGACTTATGTATTTACTGCAACCTTCTAAGATTTTCTTCAGATTTAGGTTTATATCATTATTCATCAAATTTACTTGAGATTTCATCATTTTTCATCAGATTTTCTGCAGATTTACGTTCACTTAAAATTTCATCCGTTTTTTTATTTCATCAGATTTTATTCAAATTTCTTTAAATTTTCTTCAAATTTCATGTGATTTCCTACATATTTTTGTTTACACCAAGTTTCATCAGTTTCTTTTTTATTTCATCCTATTTTCTTCATATTTATGTATACTTCAAATTTCATGAGTTTTTCATCAGATTATTGTTCACTTCAAATTTCGTCAGACTTCCTTTAGATTCAATCATATTTTCAGAATTATGTTCCATTCAATTTCATCAGATTTCATCAAATTTTCTTTTTATTTTCTTCACATTTAGGTTCACTTCATAATTCATCATATTTCATCATATTTTTTTAGACTTATGTATTTACTTCAACCTTCATAAGATTTTCGTCAGATTTAGGTTTATATCATTATTCATCAAATTTACTTGAGATTTCATCATTTTTCATCATATTTTCTGCAGATTTATGTTCACTTCAAATTTCATCCATTTTTTTATTTCATCAGATTTTCTTCAAATTTATTTATGTTTTATTCAAATTTCATGTGATTTCCTACATATTTTTTGTTTACACCAAGTTTCATCAGTTTCTTTTTTATTTTATCCTATTTTCTTCAGATTTATGTATACTTCAAATTTCATGAGTTTTTCATCAGATTATTGTTTACTTAAAATTTCGTCAGACTTCCTTTTGATTCAATTAGATTTTCAGAATTATGTTCCATTCAATTTCATCAAATTTTCTTTGGATTTTCTTTACATTTAGGTTCACTTCAAAATTCATAATATTTTTTTAGACTTATGTATTTACTTCAAGCTTCATAAGATTTTCTTCAGATTTAGGTTTATATCAAAATTCATCAAATTTACTTAAGATTTCATCCTTTTTCATCAGATTTTCTGCAGATTTATGTTCACTTCAAATTTAATCCATTTTTTTATTTCATCAGATTTTCTTCAAATTTCTTTAAATTATCTTCAAATTTCATGTGATTTCCTACAGATTTTTGTTTACAACAAGTTTCATCAGTTTATTTTTTATTTCATCCTATTTTCTTCAGATTTATGTATACTTCAAATTTCATGAGTTTTTCATCAGATTATTGTTCACTTCAAATTTCGTCAGACTTCCTTTAGATTCAATCAGATTTTCAGAATTATGTTCCATTCAATTTCATCAGATTTCATCAAATTTTCTTTTTATTTTCTTCACATTTAGGTTCACTTCATAATTCATCATATTTCATCATATTTTTTTAGACTTATGTATTTACTTCAACCTTCATAAGATTTTCGTCAGATTTAGGTTTATATCATTATTCATCAAATTTACTTGAGATTTCATCATTTTTCATCATATTTTCTGCAGATTTATGTTCACTTCAAATTTCATCCATTTTTTTATTTCATCAGATTTTCTTCAAATTTATTTATGTTTTATTCAAATTTCATGTGATTTCCTACATATTTTTTGTTTACACCAAGTTTCATCAATTTCTTTTTTATTTTATCCTATTTTCTTCAGATTTATGTATACTTCAAATTTCATGAGTTTTTCATCAGATTATTGTTCACTTAAAATTTCGTCAGACTTCCTTTTGATTCAATTAGATTTTCAGAATTATGTTCCATTCAATTTCATCAAATTTTCTTTGGATTTTCTTTACATTTAGGTTCACTTGAAAATTCATCATATTTTTTTAGACTTATGTATTTACTTCAAGCTTCATAAGATTTTCTTCAGATTTAGGTTTATATCAAAATTCATCAAATTTACTTAAGATTTCATCCTTTTTCATCAGATTTTCTGCAGATTTATGTTCACTTCAAATTTCATCCATTTTTTTATTTCATCAGATTTTCTTCAAATTTCTTTAAATTATCTTCAAATTTCATGTGATTTCCTACAGATTTTTGTTTACAAAAAGTTTCATCAGTTTATTTTTTATTTCATCCTATTTTCTTCAGATTTATGTATACTTCAAATTTCATGAGTTTTTCATCAGATTATTGTTCACTTCAAATTTCGTCAAACTTCCTTTAGATTCAATCAGATTTTCAGAATTATGTTCCATTCAATTTCATCAGATTTCATCAAATTTTCTTTTTATTTTCTTCACATTTAGGTTCACTTCATAATTCATCATATTTCATCATATTTTTTTAGACTTATGTATTTACTTCAACCTTCATAAGATTTTCGTCAGATTTAGGTTTATATCATTATTCATCAAATTTACTTGAGATTTCATCATTTTTCATCATATTTTCTGCAGATTTACGTTCACTTCAAATTTCATCCATTTTTTTATTTCATCAGATTTTCTTCAAATTTATTTATGTTTTATTCAAATTTCATGTGATTTCCTACATATTTTTTGTTTACACCAAGTTTCATCAGTTTCTTTTTTATTTCATCCTATTTTATTCAGATTTATGTATACTTCAAATTTCATGAGTTTTTCATCAGATTATTGTTCACTTAAAATTTCGTCAGACTTCCTTTAGATTTAATCATATTTTCAGAATTATGTTCCATTCAATTTCATCATATTTCATCAAATTTTCTTTTTATTTTCTTCACATTTAGGCTCACTTCATAATTCATCTTATTTTTTTAGACTTATGTATTTTCTTTAACCTTCATAAGATTTTCTTCAGATTTAGGTTTATATCATTATTCATCAAATTTACATGAGATTTCATCATTTTTCATCATATTTTCTGCAGAGTTATGTTCACTTCAAATTTCATCAGTTTTTTTATTTCATTAGATTTTCTTCAAATTTCTTTATGTTTTATTCAAATTTCATGTGATTTCCTACATATTTTTGTTTACATCAAGTTTACATCAAGTTTCATCAGTTTTTTATATTTCATCCTATTTTCTTCAGATTTATGTATACTTCAAATTTCATGAGTTTTTCATCAGATTATTGTTCACTTCAAATTTCGTCAGACTTTCTTTAGATTTAATTAGATTTTAGGAATTATGTTCCATTCAATTTCATCAAATTTTCTCTTGATTTTCTTCACATTTAGGTTCACTTCATAATTCATCATATTTCGTCATATTTTTTTAGACTTATGTATTTTCTTCAACCTTCATATGATTTTCTTCAGATTTAGGTTTATATCAAAATTCAATAAATTTACTTAAGATTTCATCATTTTTCATAAGATTTTATGTTCACTTCAAATTTCATCAGTTTTTTTATTTCATCAGATTTTCTTCAAATTTCTTTATGTTTTATTTAAATTTCATGTGATTACCTACATATTTTTGTTTACATCAAGTTTCATCAGTTTTTTTTTATTTCATCCTATTTTCTTCAGATTTATGTATACTTCAAATTTCATGAGTTTTTCATCAGATTATTGTTCACTTCAAATTTCGTCAGACTTTCTTTAGATTTAATTAGATTTTAGGAATTATGTTCCATTCAATTTCATCAAATTTTCTCTTGATTTTCTTCACATTTAGGTTCACTTCATAATTCATCATATTTCGTCATATTTTTTTAGACTTATGTATTTTCTTCAACCTTCATATGATTTTCTTCAGATTTAGGTTTATATCAAAATTCAATAAATTTACTTAAGATTTCATCATTTTTCATAAGATTTTATGTTCACTTCAAATTTCATCAGTTTTTTTATTTCATCAGATTTTCTTCAAATTTCTTTATGTTTTATTTAAATTTCATGTGATTACCTACATATTTTTGTTTACATCAAGTTTCATCAGTTTTTTTTTTATTTCATCCTATTTTCTTCAGATTTATGTATACTTCAAATTTCATGAGTTTTTCATCAGATTATTGTTCACTTCAAATTTCGTCAGACTTCCTTTAGATTCAATCAGATTTTCAGAATTATGTTCCATTCAATTTCATCAGATTTCATCAAATTTTCTTTTTATTTTCTATACATTTAGGTTCACTTCATAATTAATCATATTTCATCATATTTTTTTAGACTTATGTATTTACTTCAACCTTCATAAGATTTTCGTCAGATTTAGGTTTATATCATTATTCATCAAATTTACTTGAGATTTCATCATTTTTCATCATATTTTCTGCAGATTTACGTTCACTTCAAATTTCATCCATTTTTTTATTTCATCAGATTTTCTTCAAATTTATTTATGTTTTATTCAAATTTCATGTGATTTCCTACATATTTTTTGTTTACACCAAGTTTCATCAGTTTCTTTTTTATTTCATCCTATTTTATTCAGATTTATGTATACTTCAAATTTCATGAGTTTTTCATCAGATTATTGTTCACTTAAAATTTCGTCAGACTTCCTTTAGATTTAATCATATTTTCAGAATTATGTTCCATTCAATTTCATCATATTTCATCAAATTTTCTTTTTATTTTCTTCACATTTAGGCTCACTTCATAATTCACTTATTTTTTTAGACTTATGTATTTTCTTTAACCTTCATAAGATTTTCTTCAGATTTAGGTTTATATCATTATTCATCAAATTTACTTTAGATTTCATCATTTTTCATCATATTTTCTGCAGATTTATGTTCACTTCAAATTTCATCAGTTTTTTTTATTTCATTAGATTTTCTTCAAATTTCTTTATGTTTTATTCAAATTTCATGTGATTTCCTACATATTTTTGTTTACATCAAGTTTACATCAAGTTTCATCAGTTTTGTATATTTCATCCTATTTTCTTCAGATTTATGTATACTTCAAATTTCATGAGTTTTTCATCAGATTATTGTTCACTTCAAATTTCGTCAGACTTTCTTTAGATTTAATTAGATTTTAGGAATTATGTTCCATTGAATTTCATCAAATTTTCTCTTGATTTTCTTCACATTTAGGTTCACTTCATAATTCATCATATTTCGTCATATTTTTTTAGACTTATGTATTTTCTTCAACCTTCATATGATTTTCTTCAGATTTAGGTTTATATCAAAATTCAATAAATTTACTTAAGATTTCATCATTTTTCATAAGATTTTATGTTCACTTCAAATTTCATCAGTTTTTTTATTTCATCAGATTTTCTTCAAATTTCTTTATGTTTTATTTAAATTTCATGTGATTACCTACATATTTTTGTTTACATCAAGTTTCATCAGTTTTTTTTTATTTCATCCTATTTTCTTCAGATTTATGTATACTTCAAATTTCATGAGTTTTTCATCAGATTATTGTTCACTTCAAATTTCGTCAGACTTCCTTTAGATTTAATCATATTTTCAGAATTATGTTCCATTCAATTTCATCATATTTCATCAAATTTTCTTTTTATTTTCTTCACATTTAGGTTCACTTCATAATTCATCATATTTCATCATATTTTTTTAGACTTATGTATTTACTTCAACCTTCATATGATTTTCTTCGGATTTAGGTTATATCATTATTCATCAAATTTACTTGAGATTTCATCATTTTTCATCAGATTTTCTACAGATTTATGTTCACTTCAAATTTCATCTGTTTTTTTATTTCATCAGATTTTCTTCAAATTTCTTTATGTTTTATTCAATTTCATGTGATTTCCTACATATTTTTATTTACATCAAGTTTACATCAGTTTCATCAGTTTTTTTTATTTCATTCCTATTTTCTTCAGATTGATGTATACTTCAAATTTCATGAGTTTTTCATCAGATTATTGTTCACTTCAAATTTCGTCAGACTTTCTTTAGATTTAATTAGGTTTTCAGAATTATGTTCCATTCAATTTCATCAAATTTTCTATTGATTTTCTTCACATTTAGGTTCACTTCATAATTCATCATATTTCATCATATTTTTTTAGACTTATGTATTTACTTCAACCTTCATATGATTTTCTTCCGATTTAGGTTTATATCATTATTCATCAAATTTACTTGAGATTTCATCATTTTTCATCAGATTTTCTACAGATTTATGTTCACTTCAAATTTCATCTGTTTTTTTATTTCATCAGATTTTCTTCAAATTTCTTTATGTTTTATTCAAATTTCATGTGATTTCCTACATATTTTTGTTTACATCATGTTTACATCAAGTTCATCAGTTTTTTTTATTTCATCCTTTTTTCTTCAGATTTATGTATACTTCAAATTTCATGAGTTTTTCATCAGATTATTGTTCACTTCAAATTTCGTCAGACTTTCTTTAGATTTAATTAGGTTTTCAGAATTATGTTCCATTCAATTTCATCAAATTTTCTATTGATTTTCTTCATATTTAGGTTCACTTCATAATTCATCATATTTCATCATATTTTTTTTAGACTTATGTATTTTCTTCAACCTTCTAAGATTTTCTTCAGATTTAGGTTTATATAGAAATTCAATAAATTTACTTAAGATTTCATCATTTTTCATAAGATTTTATGTTCACTTCAAATTTCATCAGTTTTTTTATTTCATCAGATTTTCTTCAAATTTCTTTATGTTTTAATCAAATTTCATGTGATTTCCTACAGATTTTTGTTTACACCAAGTTTCATCAGTTTTATTTTTTATTTCATCCTATTTTCTTCAGATTTATGTATCGTTCAAATTTTTCATGAGTTTTTCATCAGATTATTGTTCACTTCAAATTTCGTCAGACTTCCTTTAGATTCAATCAGATTTTCAGAATTATGTTCCATTCAATTTCATCAGATTTCATCAAATTTTCTTTTTATTTTCTTCACATTTAGGTTCACTTTATAATTCATCATATTTCATCATATTTTTTTAGACTTATGTATTTACTTCAACCTTCATAAGATTTTAGTCAGATTTAGGTTTATATCATTATTCATCAAATTTACTTGAGATTTCATCATTTTTCATCATATTTTCTGCAGATTTACGTTCACTTCAAATTTCATCCATTTATTTATTTCATCAGATTTTCTTCAAATTTATTTATGTTTTATTCAAATTTCATGTGATTTCCTACATATTTTTTGTTTACACCAAGTTTCATCAGTTTCTTTTTTATTTCATCCTATTTTCTTCAGATTTATGTATACTTCAAATTTCATGAGTTTTTCATCAGATTATTGTTCACTTAAAATTTCGTCAGACTTCCTTTTGATTCAATCATATTTTCAGAATTATGTTCCATTCAATTTCATCAAATTTTCTTTGGATTTTCTTTACATTTAGGTTCACTTCAAAATTCATCATATTTTTTTAGACTTATGTATTTACTTCAAGCTTCATAAGATTTTCTTCAGATTTAGGTTTATATCAAAATTCATCAAATTTACTTAAGATTTCATCCTTTTTCATCAGATTTTCTGCAGATTTATGTTCACTTCAAATTTCATCCATTTTTTTATTTCATCAGATTTTCTTCAAATTTCTTTAAATTATCTTCAAATTTCTTGTGATTTCCTACAGATTTTTGTTTACACCAAGTTTCATCAGTTTATTTTTTATTTCATCCTATTTTCTTCAGATTTATGTATCGTTCAAATTTCATGAGTTTTTCATCAGATTATTGTTCACTTCAAATTTCGTCAGACTTCCTTTAGATTCAATCAGATTTTCATAATTATGTTCCATTCAATTTCATCAGATTTCATCAAATTTTCTTTTTATTTTCTTCACATTTAGGTTCACTTCATAATTCTTCATATTTCATCATATTTTTTTAGACTTATGTATTTACTTCAACCTTCATAAGATTTTCTTCAGATTTAGGTTTATATCATTATTCATCAAATTTACTTGAGATTTCATCATTTTTTATCAGATTTTCTGCAGATTTATGTTTACTTCAAATTTCACCAGTTTTTTTATTTCATCAGATTTTCTTCAATTTTCTTTATGTTTTATTAAAATTTCATGTGATTTCCTACATATTTTTGTTTACATCAAGTTTACATCAAGTTTCATCAGTTTTTTTTTATTTCATCCTATTTTCTTCAGATTTATGTATACTTCAAATTTCATGAGTTTTTCGTCAGATTATTGTTCACCTTAAAATTTCGTCAAACTTCCTTTAGATTCAATCAGATTTTCAGAATTATGTTCCATTCAATTTCATCAGATTTCATCAAATTTTCTTTTTATTTTCTTCACATTTAGGTTCACTTCATAATTAATCATATTTCATCATATTTTTTTAGACTTATGTATTTACTTCAACCTTCATAAGATTTTCGTCAGATTTAGGTTTATATCATTATTCATCAAATTTACTTGAGATTTCATCATTTTTCATCATATTTTCTGCAGATTTACGTTCACTTCAATTTCATCCATTTTTTTATTTCATCAGATTTTCTTCAAATTTATTTATGTTTTATTCAAATTTCATGTGATTTCCTACATATTTTTTGTTTACACCAAGTTTCATCAGTTTCTTTTTTATTTCATCCTATTTTATTCAGATTTATGTATACTTCAAATTTCATGAGTTTTTCATCAGATTATTGTTCACTTAAAATTTCGTCAGACTTCCTTTAGATTTAATCATATTTTCAGAATTATGTTCCATTCAATTTCATCATATTTCATCAAATTTTCTTTTTATTTTCTTCACATTTAGGCTCACTTCATAATTCATCTTATTTTTTTAGACTTATGTATTTTCTTTAACCTTCATAAGATTTTCTTCAGATTTAGGTTTATATCATTATTCATCAAATTTACTTGAGATTTCATCATTTTTCATCATATTTTCTGCAGATTTATGTTCACTTCAAATTTCATCAGTTTTTTTATTTCATTAGATTTTCTTCAAATTTCTTTATGTTTTATTCAAATTTCATGTGATTTCCTACATATTTTTGTTTACATCAAGTTTACATCAAGTTTCATCAGTTTTTTATATTTCATCCTATTTTCTTCAGATTTATGTATACTTCAAATTTCATGAGTTTTTCATCAGATTATTGTTCACTTCAAATTTCGTCAGAATTTCTTTAGATTTAATTAGATTTTAGGAATTATGTTCCATTCAATTTCATCAAATTTTCTCTTGATTTTCTTCACATTTAGGTTCACTTCATAATTCATCATATTTCGTCATATTTTTTTAGACTTATGTATTTTCTTCAACCTTCATATGATTTTCTTCAGATTTAGGTTTATATCAAAATTCAATAAATTTACTTAAGATTTCATCATTTTTCATAAGATTATATGTTCACTTCAAATTTCATCAGTTTTTTTATTTCATCAGATTTTCTTCAAATTTCTTTATGTTTTATTTAAATTTCATGTGATTACCTACATATTTTTGTTTACATCAAGTTTCATCAGTTTTTTTTATTTCATCCTATTTTCTTCAGATATATGTATACTTCAAATTTCATGAGTTTTTCATCAGATTATTGTTCACTTCAAATTTCGTCAGACTTCTTTTAGATTTAATCATATTTTCAGAATTATGTTCCATTCAATTTCATCATATTTCATTAAATTTTCTTTTTATTTTCTTCACATTTAGGTTCACTTCATAATTCATCATATTTCATCATATTTTTTTAGACTTATGTATTTACTTCAACCTTCATATGATTTTCTTCCGATTTAGGTTTATATCATTATTCATCAAATTTACTTGAGATTTCATCATTTTTCATCAGATTTTCTACAGATTTATGTTCACTTCAAATTTCATCTGTTTTTTTATTTCATCAGATTTTCTTCAAATTTCTTTATGTTTTATTCAAATTTCATGTGATTTCCTACATATTTTTATTTACATCAAGTTTACATCAAGTTTCATGAGTTTTTTTTATTTCATCCTATTTTCTTCAGATTGATGTATACTTCAAATTTCATGAGTTTTTCATCAGATTATTGTTCACTTCAAATTTCGTCAGACATTCTTTAGATTTAATTAGGTTTTCAGAATTATGTTCCATTCAATTTCATCAAATTTTCTATTGATTTTTTTCACATTTAGGTTCACTTCATAATTCATCATATTTCATCATATTTTTTTAGACTTATGTATTTACTTCAACCTTCATATGATTTTCTTCCGATTTAGGTTTATATCATTATTCATCAAATTTACTTGAGATTTCATCATTTTTCATCAGATTTTCTACAGATTTATGTTCACTTCAAATTTCATCTGTTTTTTTATTTCATCAGATTTTCTTCAAATTTCTTTATGTTTTATTCAAATTTCATGTGATTTCCTACATATTTTTGTTTACATCATGTTTACATCAAGTTTCATCAGTTTTTTTTATTTCATCCTTTTTTCTTCAGATTTATGTATACTTCAAATTTCATGAGTTTTTCATCAGATTATTGTTCACTTCAAATTTCGTCAGACTTTCTTTAGATTTAATTAGGTTTTCAGAATTATGTTCCATTCAATTTCATCAAATTTTCTATTGATTTTCTTCACATTTAGGTTCACTTCATAATTCATCATATTTCAGCATATTTTTTTAGACTTATGTATTTTCTTCAACCTTCATAAGATTTTCTTCAGATTTAGGTTTATATAGAAATTCAATAAATTTACTTAAGATTTCATCATTTTTCATAAGATTTTATGTTCACTTCAAATTTCATCAGTTTTTTTATTTCATCAGATTTTCTTCAAATTTCTTTATGTTTTAATCAAATTTCATGTGATTCCCTACATATTTTTGTTTACATCAAGTTTCATCAGTTTTTTTATTTCATCCTATTTCTTCAGATTTATGTATACTTCAAATTTCATGAGTTTTTCATCAGATTATTGTTCACTTCAAATTTCGTCAGACTTCCTTTAGATTCATTCATATTTTCAAAATTATGTTCCATTCAATTTCATCAGATTTCATCAAATTTTCTTTTTATTTTCTTCACATTTAGGTTCACTTCATAATTCATCACATTTCATCATATTTTTTTAGACTTATGTATTTACTTCAACCTTCATAAGATTTTCTTCAGATTTAGGTTTATATCAAAATTCATCAAATTTACTTAAGATTTCATCATTTTTTATCAGATTTTCTGCAGATTTATGTTCACTTCAAAATTCATCCGTTTTTTTTATTTCATCAGATTTTATTCAAATTTCTTTAATTATCTTCAAATTTCATGTGATTTCCTACATATTTTTGTTTACACCAAGTTTCATCAGTTTCTTTTTTATTTCATCCTATTTTCTTCAGATTTATGTATACTTCAAATTTCATGAGTTTTTCATCAGATTATTGTTCACTTCAAATTTCGTCAGACTTCCTTTAGATTTAATCATATTTTCAGAATTATGTTCATTCAATTTCATCAGATTTCATCAAATTTTCTTTTTATTTTCTTCACATTTAGGTTCACTTCATAATTCATCATATTTCATCATATTTTTTTAGACTTATGTATTTACTTCAACCTTCATGAGATTTTCGTCAGATTTAGGTTTATATCATTATTCATCAAGTTTACTTGAGATTTCATCATTTTTCATCATATTTTCTGTAGATTTATGTTCACTTCAAATTTCATCCATTTTTTTATTTCATCAGATTTTCTTCAAATTTATTTATGTTTTATTCAAATTTCATGTGATTTCCTACATATTTTTTGTTTACACCAAGTTTCATCAGTTTCTTTTTTATTTCATCCTATTTTCTTCAGATTTATGTATACTTCAAATTTCATGAGTTTTTCATCAGATTATTGTTCACTTAAAATTTCGTTAGACTTCCTTTTGATTCAATCAGATTTTCAGAATTATGTTCCATTCAATTTCATCAAATTTTCTTTGGATTTTCTTTACATTTAGGTTCACTTCAAAATTCATCATATTTTTTAGACTTATGTATTTACTTCAAGCTTCATAAGATTTTCTTCAGATTTAGGTTTATATCAAAATTCATCAAATTTACTTAAGATTTCATCCTGTTTCATCAGATTTTCTGCAGATTTATGTTCACTTCAAATTTCATCCATTTTTTTATTTCATCAGATTTTCTTCAAATTTCTTTAAATTATCTTCAAATTTCATGTGATTTCCTACAGATTTTTGTTTACACCAAGTTTCATCAGTTTTATTTTTTATTTCATCCTATTTTCTTCAGATTTATGTATCGTTCAAATTTCATGAGTTTTTCATCAGATTATTGTTCACTTCAAATTTCGTCAGACTTCCTTTAGATTCAATCAGATTTTCAGAATTATGTTCCATTCAATTTCATCAGATTTCATCAAATTTTATTTTTATTTTCTTCAACATTTAGGTTCACTTCATAATTCATCATATTTCATCATATTTTTTTAGACTCATGTATTTACTTCAACCTTCATAAGATTTTCTTCAGATTTAGGTTTATATCATTATTCATCAAATTTACTTGAGATTTCATCATTTTTCATCATATTTTCTGCAGATTTATGTTCACTTCAAATTTCATCAGTTTTTTTATTTCATCAGATTTTCTTCAAATTTCTTTATGTTTTATTCAAATTTCATGTGATTTCCTACATATTTTTTGTTTACACCAAGTTTCACCAGTTTCTTTTTTATTTCATCCTATTTTCTTCAGATTTATGTATACTTCAAATTAAATGAGTTTTTCATCATATTATTGTTCACATAAAATTTCGTCAGACTTCCTTTAGATTCAATCAGATTTTTAGAATTATGTTCCATTCATTTTCATCAAATTTTCTTTTGATTTTCTTCACATTTAGGTTCACTTCAAAATTCATCATATTTCATCATATTTTTTTAGACTTATGTATTTACTTCAAGCTTCATAAGATTTTCTTCAGATTTAGGTTTATATCAAAATTCATCAAATTTACTTAATATTTAATCATTTTTCAACAGATTTTCTGCAGATTTACGTTCACTTCAAATTTCATCCGTTTTTTTATTTCATCAGATTTTCTTCAAATTTCTTTAAATTATCTTCAAATTTCATGTGATTTCCTACAGATTTTTGTTTACACCAAGTTTCATCAGTTTCTTTTTTATTTCATCCTATTTTCTTCAGATTTATGTATACTTCAAATTTCATGAGTTTTTCATCAGATTATTGTTCACTTCAAATTTCGTCAGACTTCCTTTAGATTCAATCAGATTTTCAGAGTTATGTTCCATTCAATTTCATCAGATTTCATCAAATTTTCTTTTTATTTTCTTCACATTTAGGTTCACTTCATAATTCATCATATTTCATCATATTTTTTTAGACTTATGTATTTACTTCAACCTTCATAAGATTTTCTTCAGATTTAGGTTTATATCATTATTCATCAAATTTACTTGAGATTTCATCATTTTTTATCAGATTTTCTGCAGATTTATGTTTACTTCAAATTTCACCAGTTTTTTTATTTCATCAGATTTTCTTCAATTTTCTTTATGTTTTATTAAAATTTCATGTGATTTCCTACATATTTTTGTTTACATCAAGTTTACATCAAGTTTCATCAGTTTTTTTTATTTCATCCTATTTTCTTCAGATTTATGTATACTTCAAATTTCATGAGTTTTTCGTCAGATTATTGTTCACTTCAAATTTCGTCAGACTTTCTTTAGATTTAATTAGATTTTCAGAATTATGTTCCATTCAATTTCATCAAATTTTCTTTTGATTTTCTTCACATTTAGGTTCACTTCAAAATTCATCATATTTCATCATATTTTTTTAGACTTATGTATTTACTTCAACCTTCATAAGATTATCTTCAGATTTAGGTTTATATCAAAATTCCTCAAATTTACTTGAGATTTCATCATTTTTCATCAGATTTACTGCAGATTTATGTTCAGTTCAAATTTCATCAGATTTTTTATTTCATCAGATTTTCTTCAAATTTCTTTATGTTTTATTCAAATTTCATGTGAATTCCGACATATTTTTTGTTTACACCAAGTTTCATCAGTTTCTTTTTTATTTCATCCTATTTTCTTCAAATTTATGTATACTTCAAATTTCATGAGTTTTTCATCAGATTATTGTTCACATAAAATTTCGCCAGACTTCCTTTAGATTCAATCAGATTTTTAGAATTATGTTCCATTCATTTTCATCAAATTTTCTTTTGATTTTCTTCACATTTAGGTTCACTTCAAAATTCATCATATTTCATCATATTTTTTTAGACTTATGTATTTACTTCAAGCTTCATAAGATTTTCTTCAGATTAGGTTTATATCAAAATTCATCAAATTTACTTAAGATTTCATCATTTTTCATCAGATTTTCTCCAGATTTAGGTTCACTTCAAATTTCATCCGTTTTTTTATTTCATCAGATTTTCTTCAAATTTCTTTAAATTATCTTCAAATTTCATGTGATTTCCTACAGATTTTTGTTTACACCAAGTTTCATAAGTTTCTTTTTTATTTCATCCTATTTTCTTCAGATTTATGTATACTTCAAATTTCATGAGTTTTTCATCAGATTATTGTTCACTTCAAATTTCGTCAGACATTCTTTAGATTCAATCAAATTTTCAGAATTATGTTCCATTCAATTTCATCAGATTTCATCAAATTTTCTTTTTATTTTCCTCACATTTAGGTTCACTTCATAATTAATCATATTTCATCATATATTTTAGACTTATGTATTTACTTCAACCTTCATAAGATTTTCTTCAGATTTAGGTTTATATCATTATTCATCAAATTTACTTGAGATTTCATCATTTTTCATCAGATTTTCTGCAGATTTATGTTCACTTCAAATTTCACCAGTTTTTTTATTTCATCAGATTTTCTTCAAATTTCTTTATGTTTTATTAAAATTTCAAGTGATTTCCTACATATTTTTGTTTACATCAAGTTTACATCAAGTTTCATCAGTTTTTTTTATTTCATCCTATTTTCTTCAGATTTATGTATACTTCAAATTTCATGAGTTTTTCATCAGATTATTGTTCACTTCAAATTTCGTCAGACTTTCTTTAGATTTAATTAGATTTTCAGAATTATGTTCCATTCAATTTCATCAAATTTTCTTTTGATTTTCTTCACATTTAGGTTCACTTTAAAAATTCATCATATTTCATCATATTTTTTTAGACTTATGTATTTACTTCAACCTTCATAAGATTATCTTCAGATTTAGGTTTATATCAAAATTAATCAAATTTACTTGAGATTTCATCATTTTTCATCACATTTTCTGCATATTTATGTTCACTTCAAATTTCATCAGTTTTTTTATTTCATCAGATTTTCTTCAAATTTCTTTATGTTTTATTCAAATTTCATGTGATTTCCGACATATTTTTTGTTTACACCAAGTTTCATCAGTTTCTTTTTTATTTCATCCTATTTTCTTTAAATTTATGTATACTTCAAATTTCATGAGTTTTTCATCAGATTATTGTTCACATAAAATTTCGCCAGACTTCCTTTAGATTCGATCAAATTTTTAGAATTATGTTCCATTCATTTTCATCAAATTTTATTTTGATTTTCTTCACATTTAGGTTCACTTCAAAATTCATCATATTTCATCATATTTTTTTAGACTTATGTATTTACTTCAAGCTTCATAAGATTTTCTTCAGATTTAGGTTTATATCAAAATTCATCAAATTTACTTAAGATTTCATCATTTTTCATCAGATTTTCTGCAGATTTAGGTTCACTTAAAATTTCATCCGTTTTTTTATTTCATCAGATTTTCATCAAATTTCATTAAATTATCTTCAAATTTCATGTGATTTCCTACAGATTTTTGTTTACACCAAGTTTCATCAGTTTCTTTTTTATTTCATCCTATTTTCTTCAGATTTATGTATACTTCAAATTTCAAGAGTTTTTCATCAGATTATTGTTCACTTCAAATTTCGTCAGACATTCTTTAGATTCAATCAAATTTTCAGAATTATGTTCCATTCAATTTCATCAGATTTCATCAAATTTTCTTTTTATTTTCCTCACATTTAGGTTCACTTCATAATTAATCATATTTCATCATATATTTTAGGACTTATGTATTTACTTCAACCTTCATAAGATTTTCTTCAGATTTAGGTTTATATCATTATTCATCAAATTTACTTGAGATTTCATCATTTTTCATCAGATTTTCTGCAGATTTATGTTCACTTCAAATTTCACCAGTTTTTTTATTTCATCAGATTTTCTTCAAATTTCTTTATGTTTTATTAAAATTTCATGTGATTTCCTACATATTTTTGTTTACTTCAAGTTTACATCAAGTTTCATCAGTTTTTTTTATTTCATCCTATTTTCTTCAGATTTTTGTATACTTCAAATTTCATGAGTTTTTCATCAGATTATTGTTCACTTCAAATTTCGTCA
>CATIWC010002470.1:0-44997 GCA_948472305.1 Vicia faba | reverse complement strand
TCGATAATCTTTTTATTCACCATATTTATAATGTAATATGGTGTAATAGAGGTTAAAACTTTCAACATTTTTCTTCTTCTTTATCACCAAATTTTAGGTTTATTTATCACTAAGAAACTATGTTAAAAGGCAATAAATTAATTACATATATTTTTAATATATTGGTCATAATTAAAATTAAATGATAAAGCTCGATATTATTTTTATTAACCATATTCAAATTATATTATGGTATAATATATGTAAAACATTTCAAAAGATTGCTTCTTCTCCGTCACTAAATTTTAGGTTTCTTCATCACTAAGTAACTAAGTTAAAAGACTATAAATTAATGAAACATATTTTTTATATATTGGTAATAACTAAAAATAAATGATCAAGCTCTACATTATTTCTATTCACCATATTAACCTTATATTATGGCAAAATATATGTAAAACATTAAAATGTTTTTCTTCTTCTGCATCACGAAATTTAAGGTTTCTTCATCACTAATAAATGAAGTTAAAAGACTATAAATTAATGACACATATTTTATTTATATTGCTAATAATGAAAATTAAATGATAAAGCTCAATATTATTTTTATTTACCGTATTCACATTATTTTATGGCATAATATATGTAAAACATTTAAATATGTTGCATCTTCTCCATCACGGAATTTAAGGTTTCTTCATCACTAAGAAACTAAGTTAAATGACTATAAATTAATGATGCATATTTGATGTATATTTGTTATAATTAAAATTAAATGATCAAGTTCGATAATCTTTTCATTCACCATATTTATAATGTAATATGGTGTAATAGAGGTTAAAACTTTCAACATTTTTCTTCTTCTTTATCACCAAATTTTAGGTTTATTTATCACTAAGAAACTATGTTAAAAGGCAATAAATTAATTACATATATTTTTAATATATTGGTCATAATTAAAATTAAATGATAAAGCTCGATATTATTTTTATTAACCATATTCACATTATATTATGGTATAATATATGTAAAACATTTCAAAAGATTGCTTCTTCTCCGTCACTAAATTTTAGGTTTCTTCATCACTAAGTAACTAAGTTAAAAGACTATAAATTAATGAAACATATTTTTTATATATTGGTAATAACTAAAAATAAATGATCAAGCTCTACATTATTTCTATTCACCATATTAACCTTATATTATGGCAAAATATATGTAAAACATTAAAATGTTTTTCTTCTTCTGCATCACTAAATTTAAATTTCTTAATTACTAATAAATTAATTTAAAAGACTATAAATTAATGACACATATTTTATTTATATTGGTAATAATTAAAATTAAATGATAAAGCTCAATATTATTTTTATTTACCGTATTCACATTATTTTATGGCATAATATATGTAAAACATTTCAATATGTTGCATCTTCTCCATCACGGAATTTAAGGTTTCTTCATCACTAAGAAACTAAGTTAAATGACTATAAGTTAATGATGCATATTTGATGTATATTTGTTATAATTAAAATTAAATGATCAAGTTCGATAATCTTTTTATTCACCATATTTATAATGTAATATGGTGTAATAGAGGTTAAAACTTTCAACATTTTTCTTCTTCTTTATCACCAAATTTTAGGTTTATTTATCACTAAGAAACTATGTTAAAAGGCAATAAATTAATTACATATATTTTTAATATATTGGTCATAATTAAAATTAAATGATAAAGCTCGATATTATTTTTATTAACCATATTCAAATTATATTATGGTATAATATATGTAAAACATTTCAAAAGATTGCTTCTTCTCCGTCACTAAATTTTAGGTTTCTTCATAACTAAGTAACTAAGTTAAAAGACTATAAATTAATGAAACATATTTTTATATATTGGTAATAACTAAAAATAAATGATCAAGCTCTACATTATTTCTATTCACCATATTAACCTTATATTATGGCAAAATATATGTAAAACATTAAAATGTTTTTCTTCTTCTGCATCACGAAATTTAAGGTTTCTTCATCACTAATAAATGAAGTTAAAAGACTATAAATTAATGACACATATTTTATTTATATTGGTAATAATGAAAATTAAATGATAAAGCTCAATATTATTTTTATTAACCGTATTCACATTATTTTATGGCATAATATATGTAAAACATTTCAATATGTTGCATCTTCTCCATCACGGAATTTAAGGTTTCTTCATCACTAAGAAACTAAGTTAAATGACTATAAATTAATGATGCATATTTGATGTATATTTGTTATAATTAAAATTAAATGATCAAGTTCGATAATCTTTTTATTCACCATATTTATAATGTAATATGGTGTAATAGAGATTAAAACTTTCAACATTTTTGTTCTTCTTTATCACCAAATTTTAGGTTTATTTATCACTAAGAAACTATGTTAAAAGGCAATAAATTAATTACATATATTTTAATATATTGGTCATAATTAAAATTAAATGATAAAGCTCGATATTATTTTTATTAACCATATTCACATTATATTATGGTATAATATATGTAAAACATTTCAAAAGATTGCTTCTTCTCCGTCACTAAATTTTAGGTTTCTTCATCACTAAGTAACTAAGTTAAAAGACTATAAATTAATGAAACATATTTTTTATATATTGGTAATAACTAAAAATAAATGATCAAGCTCTACATTATTTCTATTCACCATATTAACCTTATATTATGGCAAAATATATGTAAAACATTAAAATGTTTTTCTTCTTCTGCATCACGAAATTTAAGGTTTCTTCATCACTAATAAATGAAGTTAAAAGACTATAAATTAATGACACATATTTTATTTATATTGGTAATAATGAAAATTAAATGATAAAGCTCAATATTATTTTTATTTACCGTATTCACATTATTTTATGGCATAATATATGTAAAACATTTAAATATATTGCATCTTCTCCATCACGGAATTTAAGGTTTCTTCATCACTAAGAAACTAAGTTAAATGACTATAAATTAATGATGCATATTTGATGTATATTTGTTATAATTAAAATTAAATGATCAAGTTCGATAATCTTTTCATTCACCATATTTATAATGTAATATGGTGTAATAGAGGTTAAAACTTTCAACATTTTTCTTCTTCTTTATCACCAAATTTTAGGTTTATTTATCACTAAGAAACTATGTTAAAAGGCAATAAATTAATTACATATATTTTTAATATATTGGTCATAATTAAAATTAAATGATAAAGCTCGATATTATTTTTATTAACCATATTCACATTATATTATGGTATAATATATGTAAAACATTTCAAAAGATTTCTTCTTCTCCGTCACTAAATTTTAGGTTTCTTCATCACTAAGTAACTAAGTTAAAAGACTATAAATTAATGAAACATATTTTTTATATATTGGTAATAACTAAAAATAAATGATCAAGCTCTACATTATTTCTATTCACCATATTAACCTTATATTATGGCAAAATATATGTAAAACATTAAAATGTTTTTCTTCTTCTGCATAACTAAATTTAAGGTTTCTTAATTACTAATAAATTAATTTAAAAGACTATAAATTAATGACACATATTTTATTTATATTGGTAATAATTAAAATTAAATGATAAAGCTCAATATTATTTTTATTTACCGTATTCACATTATTTTATGGCATAATATATGTAAAACATTTCAATATGTTGCATCTTCTCCATCACGGAATTTAAGGTTTCTTCATCACTAAGAAACTAAGTTAAATGACTATAAGTTAATGATGCATATTTGATGTATATTTGTTATAATTAAAATTAAATGATCAAGTTCGATAATCTTTTTATTCACCATATTTATAATGTAATATGGTGTAATAGAGGTTAAAACTTTCAACATTTTTCTTCTTCTTTATCACCAAATTTTAGGTTTATTTATCACTAAGAAACTATGTTAAAAGGCAATAAATTAATTACATATATTTTTAATATATTGGTCATAATTAAAATTAAATGATAAAGCTCGATATTATTTTTATTAACCATATTCAAATTATATTATGGTATAATATATGTAAAACATTTCAAAAGATTGCTTCTTCTCCGTCACTAAATTTTAGGTTTCTTCATCACTAAGTAACTAAGTTAAAAGACTATAAATTAATGAAACATATTTTTTATATATTGGTAATAACTAAAAATAAATGATCAAGCTCTACATTATTTCTATTCACCATATTAACCTTATATTATGGCAAAATATATGTAAAACATTAAAATGTTTTTCTTCTTCTGCATCACGAAATTTAAGGTTTCTTCATCACTAATAAATGAAGTTAAAAGACTATAAATTAATGACACATATTTTATTTATATTGGTAATAATGAAAATTAAATGATAAAGCTCAATATTATTTTTATTAACCGTATTCACATTATTTTATGGCATAATATATGTAAAACATTTCAATATGTTGCATCTTCTCCATCACGGAATTTAAGGTTTCTTCATCACTAAGAAACTAAGTTAAATGACTATAAATTAATGATGCATATTTGATGTATATTTGTTATAATTAAAATTAAATGATCAAGTTCGATAATCTTTTTATTCACCATATTTATAATGTAATATGGTGTAATAGAGATTAAAACTTTCAACATTTTTGTTCTTCTTTATCACCAAATTTTAGGTTTATTTATCACTAAGAAACTATGTTAAAAGGCAATAAATTAATTACATATATTTTTAATATATTGGTCATAATTAAAATTAAATGATAAAGCTCGATATTATTTTTATTAACCATATTCACATTATATTATGGTATAATATATGTAAAACATTTCAAAAGATTGCTTCTTCTCCGTCACTAAATTTTAGGTTTCTTCATCACTAAGTAACTAAGTTAAAAGACTATAAATTAATGAAACATATTTTTTATATATTGGTAATAACTAAAAATAAATGATCAAGCTCTACATTATTTCTATTCACCATATTAACCTTATATTATGGCAAAATATATGTAAAACATTAAAATGTTTTTCTTCTTCTGCATCACTAAATTTAAGGTTTCTTAATCACTAATAAATTAATTTAAAAGACTATAAATTAATGACACATATTTTATTTATATTGGTAATAATTAAAATTAAATGATAAAGCTCAATATTATTTTTATTTACCGTATTCACATTATTTTATGGCATAATATATGTAAAACATTTCAATATGTTGCATCTTCTCCATCACGGAATTTAAGGTTTCTTCATCACTAAGAAACTAAGTTAAATGACTATAAGTTAATGATGCATATTTGATGTATATTTGTTATAATTAAAATTAAATGATCAAGTTCGATAATCTTTTTATTCACCATATTTATAATGTAATATGGTGTAATAGAGGTTAAAACTTTCAACATTTTTCTTCTTCTTTATCACCAAATTTTAGGTTTATTTATCACTAAGAAACTATGTTAAAAGGCAATAAATTAATTACATATATTTTTAATATATTGGTCATAATTAAAATTAAATGATAAAGCTCGATATTATTTTTATTAACCATATTCAAATTATATTATGGTATAATATATTTAAAACATTTCAAAAGATTGCTTCTTCTCCGTCACTAAATTTTAGGTTTCTTCATCACTAAGTAACTAAGTTAAAAGACTATAAATTAATGAAACATAATTTTTATATATTGGTAATAACTAAAAATAAATGATCAAGCTCTACATTATTTCTATTCACCATATTAACCTTATATTATGGCAAAATATATGTAAAACATTAAAATGTTTTTCTTCTTCTGCATCACGAAATTTAAGGTTTCTTCATCACTAATAAATGAAGTTAAAAGACTATAAATTAATGACACATATTTTATTTATATTGGTAATAATGAAAATTAAATGATAAAGCTCAATATTATTTTTATTTACCGTATTCACATTATTTTATGGCATAATATATGTAAAACATTTCAATATGTTGCATCTTCTCCATCACGGAATTTAACGTTTCTTCATCACTAAGAAACTAAGTTAAATGACTATAAGTTAACGATGCATATTTGATGTATATTTGTTATAATTAAAATTAAATGATCAAGTTCGATAATCTTTTTATTCACCATATTTATAATGTAATATGGTGTAATAGAGATTAAAACTTTCAACATTTTTGTTCTTCTTTATCACCAAATTTTAGGTTTATTTATCACTAAGAAACTATGTTAAAAGGCAATAAATTAATTACATATATTTTTAATATATTGGTCATAATTAAAATTAAATGATAAAGCTCGATATTATTTTTATTAACCATATTCACATTATATTATGGTATAATATATGTAAAACATTTCAAAAGATTGCTTCTTCTCCGTCACTAAATTTTAGGTTTCTTCATCACTAAGTAACTAAGTTAAAAGACTATAAATTAATGAAACATATTTTTTATATATTGGTAATAACTAAAAATAAATGATCAAGCTCTACATTATTTCTATTCACCATATTAACCTTATATTATGGCAAAATATATGTAAAACATTAAAATGTTTTTCTTCTTCTGCATCACGAAATTTAAGGTTTCTTCATCACTAATAAATTAAGTTAAAAGACTATAAATTAATGACACATATTTTATTTATATTGGTAATAATGAAAATTAAATGATAAAGCTCAATATTATTTTTATTTACCGTATTCACATTATTTTATGGCATAATATATGTAAAACATTTCAATATGTTGCATCTTCTCCATCACGGAATTTAAGGTTTCTTCATCACTATGAAACTAAGTTAAATGACTATAAATTAATTATGCATATTTGATGTATATTTGTTATAATTAAAATTAAATGATCAAGTTCGATAATCTTTTCATTCACCATATTTATAATGTAATATGGTGTAATAGAGGTTAAAACTTTCAACATTTTTCTTCTTCTTTATCACCAAATTTTAGGTTTATTTATCACTAAGAAACTATGTTAAAAGGCAATAAATTAATTACATATATTTTTAATATATTGGTCATAATTAAAATTAAATGATAAAGCTCGATATTATTTTTATTAACCATATTCACATTATATTATGGTATAATATATGTAAAACATTTCAAAAGACTGCTTCTTCTCCGTCACTAAATTTTAGGTTTCTTCATCACTAAGTAACTAAGTTAAAAGACTATAAATTAATGAAACATATTTTTTATATATTGGTAATAACTAAAAATAAATGATCAAGCTCTACATTATTTCTATTCACCATATTAACCTTATATTATGGCAAAATATATGTAAAACATTAAAATGTTTTTCTTCTTCTGCATCACGAAATTTAAGGTTTCTTCATCACTAATAAATTAAGTTAAAAGACTATAAATTAATGACACATATTTTATTTATATTGGTAATAATGAAAATTAAATGATAAAGCTCAATATTATTTTTATTTACCGTATTCACATTATTTTATGGCATAATATATGTAAAACATTTCAATATGTTGCATCTTCTCCATCACGGAATTTAAGGTTTCTTCATCACTATGAAACTAAGTTAAATGACTATAAATTAATTATGCATATTTGATGTATATTTGTTATAATTAAAATTAAATGATCAAGTTCGATAATCTTTTCATTCACCATATTTATAATGTAATATGGTGTAATAGAGGTTAAAACTTTCAACATTTTTCTTCTTCTTTATCACCAAATTTTAGGTTTATTTATCACTAAGAAACTATGTTAAAAGGCAATAAATTAATTACATATATTTTTAATATATTGGTCATAATTAAAATTAAATGATAAAGCTCGATATTATTTTTATTAACCATATTCACATTATATTATGGTATAATATATGTAAAACATTTCAAAAGACTGCTTCTTCTCCGTCACTAAATTTTAGGTTTCTTCATCACTAAGTAACTAAGTTAAAAGACTATAAATTAATGAAACATATATTTTATATATTGGTAATAACTAAAAATAAATGATCAAGCTCGACATTATTTCTATTCACCATATTAACCTTATATTATGGCAAAATATATGTAAAACATTAAAATGTTTTTCTTCTTCTGCATCACGAAATTTAAGGTTTCTTCATCACTAATAAATTAAGTTAAAAGACTATAAATTAATGACACATATTTTATTTATATTGGTAATAATGAAAATTAAATGATAAAGCTCAATATTATTTTTATTTACCGTATTCACATTATTTTATGGCATAATATATGTAAAACATTTTAATATGTTGCATCTTCTCCATCACGGAATTTAAGGTTTCTTCATCACTATGAAACTAAGTTAAATGACTATAAATTAATTATGCATATTTGATGTATATTTGTTATAATTAAAATTAAATGATCAAGTTCGATAATCTTTTCATTCACCATATTTATAATGTAATATGGTGTAATAGAGGTTAAAACTTTCAACATTTTTCTTCTTCTTTATCACCAAATTTTAGGTTTATTTATCACTTAGAAACTATGTTAAAAGGAAATAAATTAATTACATATATTTTTAATATATTGGTCATAATTAAAATTAAATGATAAAGCTCGATATTATTTTTATTAACCATATTCACATTATATTATGGTATAATATATGTAAAACATTTCAAAAGACTGCTTCTTCTCCGTCACTAAATTTTAGGTTTCTTCATCACTAAGTAACTAAGTTAAGAGACTATTAATTAATGAAACATATTTTTTATATATTGGTAATAACTAAAAATTAAAGATCAAGCTCGACATTATTTCTATTCACCTTATATTATGGCAAAATATATGTAAAACATTTAAATATTTTTCTTCTTCTGCATCACGAAATTTAAGGTTTCTTCATCACTAATAAACTAAGTTAAAATACTATAAATTAATGAGACATATTTTATTTATATTGGTAATATTGAAAGTCTAATGATAAAGCTCAATATCATTTTTATTTACCATATTCACATTATTTTATGGCATAATATATGTAAAACATTTCAATATATTGGTAATAATTAAAGTTAAATGAGATAGCTCGATATTATTTTTATTTACCATATTCATATTTCATTATGATATAATATATGTAAAATATTTATATGGTTTTCTTCTTCTCCGTCACAAAATTCTATGTTTTTTCATCACAAAGTAACTAAGTTAAAAGTCTTTAAATTAATGATGCATGGTTGATTTATATTCGTTATAATTAAAATTAAATGATCAAGTTTGATAATCTTTTTATTCACCATATTTTTAATGTAATATGGTGTAATGGATGAAAAAACTTTCAATATTTTTCTTCTTCTTTATCACCAAATTTTAGGTTTCTTCATAACTAAGAAACTAAGTTAAAAGACTATAAATTAATGACACATGTTTTTTTACATATTGTTAATAATTAAAATTAAATGATCAAGCTAGATTTTATTTTTATTTACCATATTCACATTATATTATTGTATAATATATGTAAAAAATTACAAAGGATTGTTTCTTCTTCGTCACGAAATTTTAGGTTTCTTCATCACTAAGTAACTAAGTTAAAAGACTATAAATTAATGAAACATATTTTATATATATTGGTAATAACTAAAAATAAATGATCAAGCTCTACATTATTTCTATTCACCATATTAACCTTATATTATGGAAAAATACATGTAAAACATTAAAATGTTTTTCTTCTTCTGCATCACGAAATTTAAGGTTTCTTCATCACTAATAAATTAAGTTAAAAGACTATAAATTAATGACACATATTTTATTTATATTGGTAATAATGAAAATTAAATGATAAAGCTCAATATTATTTTTATTTACCGTATTCACATTATTTTATGGCATAATATATGTAAAACATTTCAATATGTTGCATCTTCTCCATCACGGAATTTTAGGTTTACTCGTCACTAAGAAACTAAGTTAAATGACTATAAATTAATTATGCATATTTGATGTATATTTGTTATAATTAAAATTAAATGATCAAGTTCGATAATCTTTTTATTCACCATATTTATAATGTAATATGGTGTAATAGAGGTTAAAACTTTCAACATTTTTCTTCTTCTTTATCATCAAATTTTAGGTTTATTTATCACTAAGAAACTATGTTAAAAGGCAATAAATTAATTACATATATTTTTAATATATTGGTCATAATTAAAATTAAATGATAAAGCTCGATATTATTTTTATTAACCATATTCACATTATATTATGGTATAATATATGTAAAACATTTCAAAAGATTGCTTCTTCTCCGTCACTAAATTTTAGGTTTCTTCATCACTAAGTAACTAAGTTAAAAGACTATAAATTAATGAAACATATTTTTTATATATTGGTAATAACTAAAAATAAATGATCAAGCTCTACATTATTTCTATTCACCATATTAACCTTATATTATGGCAAAATATATGTAAAACATTAAAATGTTTTTCTTCTTCTGCATCACGAAATTTAAGGTTTCTTCATCACTAATAAATTAAGTTAAAAGACTATAAATTAATGACACATATTTTATTTATATTGGTAATAATGAAAATTAAATGATAAAGCTCAATATTATTTTTATTTACCGTATTCAAATTATTTTATGGCATAATATATGTAAAACATTTCAATATGTTGCATCTTCTCCATCACGGAATTTAAGGTTTCTTCATCACTAAGAAACTAAGTTAAATGACTATAAATTAATGATGCATATTTGATGTATATTTGTTATAATTAAAATTAAATGATCAAGTTCGATAATCTTTTTATTCACCATATTTATAATGTAATATGGTGTAATAGAGGTTAAAACTTTCAACATTTTTCTTCTTCTTTATCACCAAATTTTAGGTTTATTTATCACTAAGAAACTATGTTAAAAGGAAATAAATTAATTACATATATTTTTAATATATTGGTCATAATTAAAATTAAATTATAAAGCTCGATATTATTTTTATTAACCATATTCACGTTATATTATGGTATAATATATGTAAAACATTTCAAAAGATTGCTTCTTCTCCGTCACTAAATTTTAGGTTTCTTCATCACTAAGTAACTAAGTTAAAAGACTATAAATTAATGAAACATATTTTTTATATATTGATAATAACTAAAAATAAAAGATCATACTCGACATTATTTCTATTCAACATATTCACCTTATATTATGGAAAAATATATGTAAAACATTAAAATATTTTTCTTCTTCTCCATCACGAAATTTAAGGTTTCTTCATCACAAATAAATTAAGTTAAAAGACTATAAATTAATGACACATATTTTATTTATATTGGTAATGATGAAAATTAAATGATAAAGCTCAATATTATTTTTATTTACCATATTCACATTATTTTATGGCATAATATATGTACAACATTTCAAAATGTTGCATCTTCTCCATCACGGAATTTAAGGTTTCTTCATCACTAAGAAACTAAGTTAAATGACTATAAATTAATGACACATATTTTAAATATATTGCTAATTATTAAAATTAAATGATAAACCTTGATATCATTTTTATTCATCATATTCACATTATATTATGGTATAATATATGTACAACATTTCAAAAGATTGCTTCATCTCCATCACCAAATTATAGGTTTTTTTATCATTAAGTAACTAAGTTAAAAGTCTTTAAATTAATGATGCGTATTTGATATATATTTGTTATAATTAAAATTAAATGATAAAGTTCGATAATCTTTTTATTCACCATATTTATAATGTAATAAGGTGTAATAGAGGTAAAAACTTTCAATATTTTTCTTCTTCTTTATCACAAACTTTTAGGTTTCTTCATCACTAAGAAACTATGTTAAAAGACTATAAATTAATGACACATATTTTTTATATATTGGTAATAATTAAAATTAAATGATAAAGCTCGATATTATTTTTATTCACCATATTCACATTATATTATGGTATAATATATGTAAAACATTTCAAAATGTTGCATCTTCTCCATCACAGAATTTAAGGTTTCTTCATCACTAAGAAACTAAGTTAAATGACTATAAATTAATGACACATATTTTAAATATATTGGTAATTACTAAAATTAAATGATAATGCTCGATATTATTTTTATTCACCATATTCACATTATATTATGGTTTAATATATGTAAAACATTTCAAAAGATTGCTTCATCTCCATCACCAAATTTTAGGTTTCTTCATCATTAAGTAACTAAGTTAAAAGTCTTTAAGTTAATGATGCGTATTTGATATATATTTGTTAAAATTAAAATTAAATGATAAAGTTTGATAATCTTTTTATTCACCATATTTATAATGTAATATGGTGTAATTGAGGTTAAAACTTTCAACATTTTTCTTCTTCTTTATCACCAACTTTTAGGTTTATTATCACTAAGAAACTATGTTAAAATGCAATAAATTAATTACATATATTTTTAATATATTGGTCATAATTAAAATTAAATGATAAAGCTCGATATTAATTTTATTAACCATATTCACATTATATTATGGTATAATATATGTAAAACATTTCATAAGATTGCTTCTTCTCCGTCACTAAAGTTTAGGTTTCTTCATCACTAAGTAACTAAGTTAAAAGACTATAAATTAATGAAACATATTTTTTATATATTGATAATAACTAAAAATAAAATATCAAGCTAGACATTATTTCTATTCACCATATTCACCTTATATTATTGCAAAATATATGTAAAACATTTAAATATTTTTCTTCTTCTGCATCACGAAATTTAAGGTTTCTTCATCACTAATAAACTAAGTTAAAATACTATAAATTAATGACACATATTTTATTTATATTGGTAATAATGAAAATTAAATGATAAAGCTCAATATTATTTTTATTTACCGTATTCAAATTATTTTATGGCATAATATATGTAAAACATTTCAATATGTTGCATCTTCTCCATCACGGAATTTAAGGTTTCTTCATCACTAAGAAACTAAGTTAAATGACTTTAAATTAATGATGCATATTTGATGTATATTTGTTATAATTAAAATTAAATGATCAAGTTCGATAATCTTTTTATTCACCATATTTATAATGTAATATGGTGTAATAGAGGTTAAAACTTTCAACATTTTTCTTCTTCTTTATCACCAAATTTTAGGTTTATTTATCACTAAGAAACTATGTTAAAAGGAAATAAATTAATTACATATATTTTTAATATATTGGTCATAATTAAAATTAAATGATAAAGCTCGAAATTATTTTTATTAACCATATTCACATTATATTATGGTATAATATATGTAAAACATTTCAAAAGATTGCGTCTTCTCTCCATCACTAAATTTTAGGTTTATTTATCACTAAGTAACTAAGTTAAAAACTATAAATTAATGAAACATATTTTTTATATATTGGTAATAACTAAAAATAAATGATCAAGCTCTACATTATTTCTATTCACCATATTAACCTTATATTATGGCAAAATATATGTAAAACATTTAAATATTTTTCTTCTTCTGCATCATGAAATTTAAGGTTTCTTCATCACTAATAAACTAAGTTAAAATAACATAAATTAATGACACATATTTTATTAATATTGGTAATAATGAAAATTAAATGATAAAGCTCAATATTATTTTTATTTACCGTATTCACATTATTTTATGGCGTAATATATGTAAAACATTTCAATATGTTGCATCTTCTCCATCACGGAATTTAAGGTTTCTTCATCACTAAGAAACTAAGTTAAATGACTATAAATTAATGACACATATTTTAACTATATTGGTAATTATTAAAATTAAATGATAAAGCTGGATATTATATTTATTCACCATATTCACATTATATTATGGTATAATATATGTAAAACATTTCAAAAGATTGTTTCATCTCCATCACCAAATTTTAGGTTTCTTCATCAATAAGTAACTAAGTTAAAAGTCTTTAAATTAATGATGCGTATTTGATATATATTTGTTATAATTAAAATTAAATGATAAAGTTCGATAATATTTTTATTCACCATATTTATAATGTAATATGGTGTAATAGAGGTTAAAACTTTCAACATTTTTCTTCTTCTTTATCACCAAATTTTAGGTTTATTTATCACTAAGAAACTATGTTAAAATGAAATAAATTAATTACATATATTTTTAATATATTGGTCATAATTAAAATTAAATTATAAAGCTCGATATTATTTTTATTAACCATATTCACGTTATATTATGGTATAATATATGTAAAATATTTCAAAAGATTGCTTCTTCTCCGTCACTAAATTTTAGGTTTCTTCATCACTAAGTAACTAAGTTAAAAGACTATAAATTAATGAAACATATTTTTTATATATTGATAATGACTAAAAATAAAAGATCATACTCGACATTATTTCTATTCACCATATTCACCTTATATTATGGAAAAATATATGTAAAACATTAAAATATTTTTCTTCTTCTCCATCACGAAATTTAAGGTTTCTTCATCACTAATAAATTAAGTTAAAAGACTATAAATTAATGACACATATTTTATTTATATTGGTAATGATGAAAATTAAATGATAAAGCTAAATATTATTTTTATTTACCATATTCACATTATTTTATGGCATAATATATGTACAACATTTCAATATGTTGCATCTTCTCCATCACGGAATTTAAGGTTTCTTCATCACTAAGAAACTAAGTTAAATGACTATAAATTAATGACACATATTTTAAATATATTGCTAATTATTAAAATTAAATGATAAACCTTGATATCATTTTTATTCATCATATTCACATTATATTATGGTATAATATATGTACAACATTTCAAAAGATTGCTTCATCTCCATCACCAAATTTTAGGTTTCTTTATCACTAAGAAACTAAGTTAAATGACTATAAATTAATGATGCATATTTGATGTATATTTGTTATAATTAAAATTAAATGATAAAGTTCGATAATCTTTTCATTCACCATATTTATAATGTAATATGGTGTAATAGAGGTTAAAACTTTCAACATTTTTCTTCTTCTTTATCACAAACTTTTAGGTTTCTTCATCAATAAGAAACTATGTTAAAAGACTATAAATTAATGACACATATTTTTTATATATTGGTAATAATTAAAATTAAATGATAAAGCTCGATATTATTTTTATTCACCATATTCACATTATATTATGGTATAATATATGTAAAACATTTCAAAATGTTGCATCTTCTCCATCACAGAATTTAAGGTTTCTTCATCACTAAGAAACTAAGTTAAATGACTATAAATTAATGACACATATTTTAAATATATTGGTAATTATTAAAATTAAATGATAATGCTCGATATTATTTTTATTCACCATATTCACATTATATTATGGTTTAATATATGTAAAACATTTCAAAAGATTGCTTCATCTCCATCACCAAATTTTAGGTTTCTTCATCATTAAGTAACTAAGTTAAAAGTCTTTAAGTTAATGATGCGTATTTGATATATATTTGTTATAATTAAAATTAAATGATAAAGTTTGATAATCTTTTTATTCACCATATTTATAATGTAATATGGTGAAATTGAGGTTAAAACTTTCAACATTTTTCTTCTTCTTTATCACCAACTTCTAGGTTTATTATCACTAAGAAACTATGTTAAAAGGCAATAAATTAATTACATATATTTTTAATATATTGGTCATAATTAAAATTAAATGATAAAGCTCGATATTATTTTTATTAACCATATTCACATTATATTATGGTATAATATATGTAAAACATTTCATAAGATTGCTTCTTCTCCGTCACTAAAGTTTAGGTTTCTTCATCACTAAGTAACTAAGTTAAAAGACTATAAATTAATGAAACATATTTTTTATATATTGATAATAACTAAAAATAAAATATCAAGCTAGACATTATTTCTATTCACCATATTCACCTTATATTATGGCAAAATATATGTAAAACATTTAAATATTTTTCTTCTTCTGCATCACGAAATTTAAGGTTTCTTCATCACTAATAAACTAAGTTAAAATACTATAAATTAATGACACATATTTTATTTATATTGGTAATAATGAAAATTAAATGATAAAGCTCAATATTATTTTTATTTATCGTATTCACATTATTTTATGGCGTAATATATGTAAAACATTTCAATATGTTGCAAATTCTCCATCACGGAATTTAAGGTTTCTTCATCACTAAGAAACTAAGTTAAATGACTATAAATTAATGACACATATTCTAAATATATTGGTAATTATTAAAATTAAATGATAAAGCTGGATATTATATTTATTCACCATATTCACATTATATTATGGTATAATATATGTAAAACATTTCAAAAGATTGCTTCATCTCCATCACCAAATTTTAGGTTTCTTCATCAATAAGTAACTAAGTTAAAAGTCTTTAAATTAATGATGCGTATTTGATATATATTTGTTATAATTAAAATTAAATGATAAAGTTCGATAATATTTTTATTCACCATATTTATAATGTAATATGGTGTAATAGAGGTTAAAACTTTCAACATTTTTCTTCTTCTTTATCACCAAATTTTAGGTTTATTTATCACTAAGAAACTATGTTAAAAGGAAATAAATTAATTACATATATTTTTAATATATTGGTCATAATTAAAATTAAATTATAAAGCTCGATATTATTTTTATTAACCATATTCACGTTATATTATGGTATAATATATGTAAAACATTTCAAAAGATTGCTTCTTCTCCGTCACTAAATTTTAGGTTTCTTCATCACTAAGTAACTAAGTTAAAAGACTATACATTAATGAAACATATTTTTTATATATTGATAATAACTAAAAATAAAAGATCATACTCGACATTATTTCTATTCACCATATTCACCTTATATTATGGAAAAATATATGTAAAACATTAAAATATTTTTCTTCTTCTCCATCACGAAATTTAAGGTTTCTTCATCACTAATAAATTAAGTTAAAAGACTATAAATTAATGACACATATTTTATTTATATTGGTAATGATGAAAATTAAATGATAAAGCTCAATATTATTTTTATTTACCATATTCACATTATTTTATGGCATAATATATGTACAACATTTCAATATGTTGCATCTTCTCCATCACGGAATTTAAGGTTTCTTCATCACTAAGAAACTAGTTAAAAGTCTTTAAATTAATGATGCATATTTGATGTATATTTGTTATAATTAAAATTAAATGATCAAGTTCGATAATCTTTTCATTCACCATATTTATAATGTAATATGGTGTAATAGAGGTTAAAACTTTCAACATTTTTCTTCTTCTTTATCACCAAATTTTAGGTTTATTTATCACTAAGAAACTATGTAAAAGGCAATAAATTAATTACATATATTTTTAATATATTGGTCATAATTAAAATTAAATGATAAAGCTCGATATTATTTTTATTAACCATATTCACATTATATTATGGTATAATATATGTAAAACATTTCAAAAGATTGCTTCTTCTCCGTCACTAAATTTTAGGTTTCTTCATCACTAAGTAACTAAGTTAAAAGACTATAAATTAATGAAACATATTTTTTATATATTGGTAATAACTAAAAATAAATGATCAAGCTCTACATTATTTCTATTCACCATATTAACCTTATATTATGGCAAAATATATGTAAAACATTAAAATGTTTTTCTTCTTCTGCATCACTAAATTTAAGGTTTCTTAATCACTAATAAATTAAGTTAAAAGACTATAAATTAATGACACATATTTTATTTATATTGGTAATAATGAAAATTAAATGATAAAGCTCAATATTATTTTTATTTACCGTATTCACATTATTTTATGGCATAATATATGTAAAACATTTCAATATGTTGCATCTTCTCCATCACGGAATTTAAGGTTTCTTCATCACTAAGAAACTAAGTTAAATGACTATAAGTTAATGATGCATATTTGATGTATATTTGTTATAATTAAAATTAAATGATCAAGTTCGATAATCTTTTTATTCACCATATTTATAATGTAATATGGTGTAATAGAGGTTAAAACTTTCAACATTTTTCTTCTTCTTTATCACCAAATTTTAGGTTTATTTATCACTAAGAAACTATGTTAAAAGGCAATAAATTAATTACATATATTTTTAATATATTGGTCATAATTAAAATTAAATGATAAAGCTCGATATTATTTTTATTAACCATATTCAAATTATATTATGGTATAATATATGTAAAACATTTCAAAAGATTGCTTCTTCTCCGTCACTAAATTTTAGGTTTCTTCATCATTAAGTAACTAAGTTGAAAGACTATAAATTAATGAAACATATTTTTTATATATTGGTAATAACTAAAAATAAATGATCAAGCTCTACATTATTTCTATTCACCATATTAACCTTATATTATGGCAAAATATATGTAAAACATTAAAATGTTTTTCTTCTTCTGCATCACGAAATTTAAGGTTTCTTCATCACTAATAAATTAAGTTAAAAGACTATAAATTAATGACACATATTTTATTTATATTGCTAATAATGAAAATATAAAGCTCAATATTATTTTTATTTACCGTATTCACATTATTTTATGGCATAATATATGTAAAACATTTCAATATGTTGCATCTTCTCCATCACGGAATTTAAGGTTTCTTCATCACTAAGAAACTAAGTTAAATGACTATAAATTAATGATGCATATTTGATGTATATTTGTTATAATTAAAATTAAATGATCAAGCTCGATAATCTTTTCATTCACCATATTTATAATGTAATATGGTGTAATAGAGGTTAAAACTTTCAACATTTTTCTTCTTCTTTATCACAAACTTTTAGGTTTCTTCATCACTAAGAAACTATGTTAAAAGACTATAAATTAATGACACATATTTTTTATATATTGGTAATAATTAAAATTAAATGATAAAGCTCGATATTATTTTTATTCACCATATTCACATTATATTATGGTATAATATATGTAAAACATTTCAAAATGTTGCATCTTCTCCATCACAGAATTTAAGGTTTCTTCATCACTAAGAAACTAAGTTAAATGACTATAAATTAATGACACATATTTTAAATATATTGGTAATTATTAAAATTAAATGATAATGCTCGATATTATTTTTATTCACCATATTCACATTATATTATGGTTTAATATATGTAAAACATTTCAAAAGATTGCTTCATCTCCATCACCAAATTTTTGGTTTCTTCATCATTAAGTAACTAAGTTAAAAGTCTTTAAGTTAATGATGCGTATTTGATATATATTTGTTATAATTAAAATTAAATGATAAAGTTTGATAATCTTTTTATTCACCATATTTATAATGTAATATGGTGTAATTGAGGTTAAAACTTTCAACATTTTTCTTCTTCTTTATCACCAACTTTTAGGTTTATTATCACTAAGAAACTATGTTAAAAGGCAATAAATTAATTACATATATTTTTAACATATTGGTCATAATTTAAAATTAAATGATAAAGCTCGATATTATTTTTATTAACCATATTCACATTATATTATGGTATAATATATGTAAAACATTTCATAAGATTGCTTCTTCTCCGTCACTAAAGTTTAGGTTTCTTCATCACTAAGTAACTAAGTTAAAAGACTATAAATTAATGAAACATATTTTTTATATATTGATAATAACTAAAAATAAAATATCAAGCTAGACATTATTTCTATTCACCATATTCACCTTATATTATGGCAAAATATATGTAAAACATTTAAATATTTTTCTTCTTCTGCATCACGAAATTTAAGGTTTCTTCATCACTAATAAACTAAGTTAAAATACTATAAATTAATGACACATATTTTATTTATATTGGTAATAATGAAAATTAAATGATAAAGCTCAATATTATTTTTATTTATCGTATTCACATTATTTTATGGCGTAATATATGTAAAACATTTCAATATGTTGCAAATTCTCCATCACGGAATTTAAGGTTTCTTCATCACTAAGAAACTAAGTTAAATGACTATAAATTAATGACACATATTCTAAATATATTGGTAATTATTAAAATTAAATGATAAAGCTGGATATTATATTTATTCACCATATTCACATTATATTATGGTATAATATATGTAAAACATTTCAAAAGATTGCTTCATCTCCATCACCAAATTATAGGTTTCTTCATCAATAAGTAACTAAGTTAAAAGTCTTTAAATTAATGATGCGTATTTGATATATATTTGTTATAATTAAAATTAAATGATAAAGTTCGATAATATTTTTATTCACCATATTTATAAAGTAATATGGTGTAATAGAGGTTAAAACTTTCAACATTTTTCTTCTTCTGTATCACCAAATTTTAGGTTTATTTATCACTAAGAAACTATGTTAAAAGGCAAAAAATTAATTACATATATTTTTAATATATTGGTCATAATTAAAATTAAATGATAAAGCTCGATATTATTTTTATTAACCATATTCACATTATATTATGGTATAATATATGTAAAACATTTCAAAAGATTGCTTCTTCTCCGTCACTAAATTTTAGGTTTCTTCATCACTAAGTAACTAAGTTAAAAGGCTATAAATTAATGAAACATATTTTTTATATATTATTAATAACTAAAAATAAAAGATCATACTCGACATTTCTATTCACCATATTCACCTTATATTATGGCAAAATATATGTAAAACATTAAAATATTTTTCTTCTTCTCCATCACGAAATTTAAGGTTTCTTCATCACTAATAAATTAAGTTAAAAGACTATAAATTAATGACACATATTTTATTTATATTGGTAATGATGAAAATTAAATGATAAAGCTCAATATTATTTTTATTTACCTTATTCACATTATTTTATGGCATAATATATGTAAAACATTTCAATATGTTACATCTTCTCCATCACGGAATTTAAGGTTTCTTCATCACTAAGAAACTAGTTAAAAGTCTTTAAATTAATGATGCATATTTGATGTATATTTGTTATAATTAAAATTAAATGATCAAGTTCGATAATCTTTTCATTCACCATATTTATAATGTAATATGGTGTAATAGAGGTTAAAACTTTCAACATTTTTCTTCTTCTTTATCACCAAATTTTAGGTTTATTTATCACTAAGAAACTATGTTAAAAGGCAATAAATTAATTACATATATTTTTAATATATTGGTCATAATTAAAATTAAATGATAAAGCTCGATATTATTTTTATTAACCATATTCACATTATATTATGGTATAATATATGTAAAACATTTCAAAAGATTGCTTCTTCTCCGTCACTAAATTTTAGGTTTCTTCATCACTAAGTAACTAAGTTAAAAGACTATAAATTAATGAAACATATTTTTTATATATTGGTAATAACTAAAAATAAATGATCAAGCTCTACATTATTTCTATTCACCATATTAACCTTATATTATGGCAAAATATATGTAAAACATTAAAATGTTTTTCTTCTTCTGCATCACTAAATTTAAGGTTTCTTAATCACTAATAAATTAAGTTAAAAGACTATAAATTAATGACACATATTTTATTTATATTGGTAATAATGAAAATTAAATGATAAAGCTCAATATTATTTTTATTTACCGTATTCACATTATTTTATGGCATAATATATGTAAAACATTTCAATATGTTGCATCTTCTCCATCACGGAATTTAAGGTTTCTTCATCACTAAGAAACTAAGTTAAATGACTATAAGTTAATGATGCATATTTGATGTATATTTGTTATAATTAAAATTAAATGATCAAGTTCGATAATCTTTTCATTCACCATATTTATAATGTAATATGGTGTAATAGAGGTTAAAACTTTCAACATTTTTCTTCTTCTTTATCACAAACTTTTAGGTTTCTTCATCACTAAGAAACTATGTTAAAAGACTATAAATTAATGACACATATTTTTTATATAATGGTAATAATTAAAATTAAATGATAAAGCTCGATATTATTTTTATTCACCATATTCACATTATATTATGGTATAATATATGTAAAACATTTCAAAATGTTGCATCTTCTCCATCACAGAATTTAAGGTTTCTTCATCACTAAGAAACTAAGTTAAATGACTATAAATTAATGACACATATTTTAAATATATTGGTAATTATTAAAATTAAATGATAATGCTCGATATTATTTTTATTCACCATATTCACATTATATTATGGTTTAATATATGTAAAACATTTCAAAAGATTGCTTCATCTCCATCACCAAATTTTAGGTTTCTTCATCATTAAGTAACTAAGTTAAAAGTCTTTAAGTTAATGATGCGTATTTGATATATATTTGTTATAATTAAAATTAAATGATAAAGTTTGATAATCTTTTTATTCACCATATTTATAATGTAATATGGTGTAATTGAGGTTAAAACTTTCAACATTTTTCTTCTTCTTTATCACCAACTTTTAGGTTTATTATCACTAAGAAACTATGTTAAAAGGCAATAAATTAATTACATATATTTTTAACATATTGGTCATAATTAAAATTAATTGATAAAGCTCGATATTATTTTTATTAACCATATTCACATTATATTATGGTATAATATATGTAAAACATTTCATAAGATTGCTTCTTCTCCGTCACTAAAGTTTAGGTTTCTTCATCACTAAGTAACTAAGTTAAAAGACTATAAATTAATGAAACATATTTTTTATATATTGATAATAACTAAAAATAAAATATCAAGCTAGACATTATTTCTATTCACCATATTCACCTTATATTATGGCAAAATATATGTAAAACATTTAAATATTTTTCTTCTTCTGCATCACGAAATTTAAGGTTTCTTCATCACTAATAAACTAAGTTAAAATACTATAAATTAATGACACATATTTTATTTATATTGGTAATAATGAAAATTAAATGATAAAGCTCAATATTATTTTTATTTATCGTATTCACATTATTTTATGGCGTAATATATGTAAAACATTTCAATATGTTGCAAATTCTCCATCACGGAATTTAAGGTTTCTTCATCACTAAGAAACTAAGTTAAATGACTATAAATTAATGACACATATTCTAAATATATTGGTAATTATTAAAATTAAATGATAAAGCTGGATATTATATTTATTCACCATATTCACATTATATTATGGTATAATATATGTAAAACATTTCAAAAGATTGCTTCATCTCCATCACCAAATTATAGGTTTCTTCATCAATAAGTAACTAAGTTAAAAGTCTTTAAATTAATGATGCGTATTTGATATATATTTGTTATAATTAAAATTAAATGATAAAGTTCGATAATATTTTTATTCACCATATTTATAAAGTAATATGGTGTAATAGAGGTTAAAACTTTCAACATTTTTCTTCTTCTTTATCACCAAATTTTAGGTTTATTTATCACTAAGATACTATGTTAAAAGGCAAAAAATTAATTACATATATTTTTAATATATTGGTCATAATTAAAATTAAATGATAAAGCTCGATATTATTTTTATTAACCATATTCACATTATATTATGGTATAATATATGTAAAACATTTCAAAAGATTGCTTCTTCTCCGTCACTAAATTTTAGGTTTCTTCATCACTAAGTAACTAAGTTAAAAGGCTATAAATTAATGAAACATATTTTTTATATATTATTAATAACTAAAAATAAAAGATCATACTCGACATTTCTATTCACCATATTCACCTTATATTATGGCAAAATATATGTAAAACATTAAAATATTTTTCTTCTTCTCCATCACGAAATTTAAGGTTTCTTCATCACTAATAAATTAAGTTAAAAGACTATAAATTAATGACACATATTTTATTTATATTGGTAATGATGAAAATTAAATGATAAAGCTCAATATTATTTTTATTTACCGTATTCACATTATTTTATGGCATAATATATGTAAAACATTTCAATATGTTACATCTTCTCCATCACGGAATTTAAGGTTTCTTCATCACTAAGAAACTAAGTTAAATGACTATAAATTAATGATGCATATTTGATGTATATTTGTTATAATTAAAATTAAATGATCAAGTTCGATAATCTTTTTATTCACCATATTTATAATGTAATATGGTGTAATAGAGATTAAAACTTTCAACATTTTTGTTCTTCTTTATCACCAAATTTTAGGTTTATTTATCACTAAGAAACTATGTTAAAAGGCAATAAATTAATTACATATATTTTTAATATATTGGTCATAATTAAAATTAAATGATAAAGCTCGATATTATTTTTATTAACCATATTCACATTATATTATGGTATAATATATGTAAAACATTTCAAAAGATTGCTTCTTCTCCGTCACTAAATTTTAGGTTTCTTCATCACTAAGTAACTAAGTTAAAAGACTATAAATTAATGAAACATATTTTTTATATATTGGTAATAACTAAAAATAAATGATCAAGCTCTACATTATTTCTATTCACCATATTAACCTTATATTATGGCAAAATATATGTAAAACATTAAAATGTTTTTCTTCTTCTGCATCACTAAATTTAAGGTTTCTTAATCACTAATAAATTAAGTTAAAAGACTATAAATTAATGACACATATTTTATTTATATTGGTAATAATGAAAATTAAATGATAAAGCTCAATATTATTTTTATTTACCGTATTCACATTATTTTATGGCATAATATATGTAAAACATTTCAATATGTTGCATCTTCTCCATCACGGAATTTAAGGTTTCTTCATCACTAAGAAACTAAGTTAAATGACTATAAGTTAATGATGCATATTTGATGTATATTTGTTATAATTAAAATTAAATGATCAAGTTCGATAATCTTTTTATTCACCATATTTATAATGTAATATGGTGTAATAGAGGTTAAAACTTTCAACATTTTTCTTCTTCTTTATCACCAAATTTTAGGTTTATTTATCACTAAGAAACTATGTTAAAAGGCAATAAATTAATTACATATATTTTTAATATATTGGTCATAATTAAAATTAAATGATAAAGCTCGATATTATTTTTATTAACCATATTCAAATTATATTATGGTATAATATATGTAAAACATTTCAAAAGATTGCTTCTTCTCCGTCACTAAATTTTAGGTTTCTTCATCACTAAGTAACTAAGTTAAAAGACTATAAATTAATGAAACATATTTTTTATATATTGGTAATAACTAAAAATAAATGATCAAGCTCTACATTATTTCTATTCACCATATTAACCTTATATTATGGCAAAATATATGTAAAACATTAAAATGTTTTTCTTCTTCTGCATCACGAAATTTAAGGTTTCTTCATCACTAATATATTAAGTTAAAAGACTATAAATTAATGACACATATTTTATTTATATTGGTAATAATGAAAATTAAATGATAAAGCTCAATATTATTTTTATTTACCGTATTCACATTATTTTATGGCATAATATATGTAAAACATTTCAATATGTTGCATCTTCTCCATCACGGAATTTAAGGTTTCTTCATCACTAAGAAACTAAGTTAAATGACTATAAATTAATGATGCATATTTGATGTATATTTGTTATAATTAAAATTAAATGATCAAGTTCGATAATCTTTTTATTCACCATATTTATAATGTAATATGGTGTAATAGAGGTTAAAACTTTCAACATTTTTCTTCTTCTTTATCACCAAATTTTAGGTTTATTTATCACTAAGAAACTATGTTAAAAGGCAATAAATTAATTACATATATTTTTAATATATTGGTCATAATTAAAATTAAATGATAAAGCTCGATATTATTTTTATTAACCATATTCAAATTATATTATGGTATAATATATGTAAAACATTTCAAAAGATTGCTTCTTCTCCGTCACTAAATTTTAGGTTTCTTCATCACTAAGTAACTAAGTTAAAAGACTATAAATTAATGAAACATATTTTTTATATATTGGTAATAACTAAAAATAAATGATCAAGCTCTACATTATTTCTATTCACCATATTAACCTTATATTATGGCAAAATATATGTAAAACATTAAAATGTTTTTCTTCTTCTGCATCACTAAATTTAAGGTTTCTTAATCACTAATAAATTAATTTAAAAGACTATAAATTAATGACACATATTTTATTTATATTGGTAATAATGAAAATTAAATGATAAAGCTCAATATTATTTTTATTTACCGTATTCACATTATTTTATGGCGTAATATATGTAAAACATTTCAATATGTTGCATCTTCTCCATCACGGAATTTAAGGTTTCTTCATCACTAAGAAACTAAGTTAAATGACTATAAGTTAATGATGCATATTTGATGTATATTTGTTATAATTAAAATTAAATGATCAAGTTCGATAATCTTTTTATTCACCATATTTATAATGTAATATGGTTTAATAGTGGTTAAAACTTTCAACATTTTTGTTCTTCTTTATCACCAAATTTTAGGTTTATTTATCACTAAGAAACTATGTTAAAAGGCAATAAATTAATTACATATATTTTTAATATATTGGTCATAATTAAAATTAAATGATAAAGCTCGATATTATTTTTATTAACCATATTCAAATTATATTATGGTATAATATATGTAAAACATTTCAAAAGATTGCTTCTTCTCCGTCACTAAATTTTAGGTTTCTTCATCACTAAGTAACTAAGTTAAAAGACTATAAATTAATGAAACATATTTTTTATATATTGGTAATAACTAAAAATAAATGATCAAGCTCTACATTATTTCTATTCACCATATTAACCTTATATTATGGCAAAATATATGTAAAACATTAAAATGTTTTTCTTCTTCTGCATCACGAAATTTAAGGTTTCTTCATCACTAATAAATTAAGTTAAAATACTATAAATTAATGACACATATTTTATTTATATTGGTAATAATGAAAATTAAATGATAAAGCTCAATATTATTTTTATTTACCGTATTCACATTATTTTATGGCATAATATATGTAAAACATTTCAATATGTTGCATCTTCTCCATCACGGAATTTAAGGTTTCTTCATCACTAAGAAACTAAGTTAAATGACTATAAATTAATGATGCATATTTGATGTATATTTGTTATAATTAAAATTAAATGATCAAGTTCGATAATCTTTTTATTCACCATATTTATAATGTAATATGGTGTAATAGAGGTTAAAACTTTCAACATTTTTCTTCTTCTTTATCACCAAATTTTAGGTTTATTTATCACTAAGAAACTATGTTAAAAGGCAATAAATTAATTACATATATTTTTAATATATTGGTCATAATTAAAATTAAATGATAAAGCTCGATATTATTTTTATTAACCATATTCAAATTAAATTATGGTATAATATATGTAAAACATTTCAAAAGATTGCTTCTTCTCCGTCACTAAATTTTAGGTTTCTTCATCACTAAGTAACTAAGTTAAAAGACTATAAATTAATGAAACATATTTTTTATATATTGGTAATAACTAAAAATAAATGATCAAGCTCTACATTATTTCTATTCACCATATTAACCTTATATTATGGCAAAATATATGTAAAACATTAAAATGTTTTTCTTCTTCTGCATCACTAAATTTAAGGTTTCTTAATCACTAATAAATTAATTTAAAAGACTATAAATTAATGACACATATTTTATTTATATTGGTAATAATGAAAATTAAATGATAAAGCTCAATATTATTTTTATTTACCGTATTCACATTATTTTATGGCGTAATATATGTAAAACATTTCAATATGTTGCATCTTCTCCATCACGGAATTTAAGGTTTCTTCATCACTAAGAAACTAAGTTAAATGACTATAAGTTAATGATGCATATTTGATGTATATTTGTTATAATTAAAATTAAATGATCAAGTTCGATAATCTTTTTATTCACCATATTTATAATGTAATATGGTGTAATAGAGGTTAAAACTTTCAACATTTTTCTTCTTCTTTATCACCAAATTTTAGGTTTATTTATCACTAAGAAACTATGTTAAAAGGCAATAAATTAATTACATATATTTTTAATATATTGGTCATAATTAAAATTAAATGATAAAGATCGATATTATTTTTATTAACCATATTCAAATTATATTATGGTATAATATATGTAAAACATTTCAAAAGATTGCTTCTTCTCCGTCACTAAATTTTAGGTTTCTTCATCACTAAGTAACTAAGTTAAAAGACTATAAATTAATGAAACATATTTTTTATATATTGGTAATAACTAAAAATAAATGATCAAGCTCTACATTATTTCTATTCACCATATTAACCTTATATTATGGCAAAATATATGTAAAACATTAAAATGTTTTTCTTCTTCTGCATCACGAAATTTAAGGTTTCTTCATCACTAATATATTAAGTTAAAAGACTATAAATTAATGACACATATTTTATTTATATTGGTAATAATGAAAATTAAATGATAAAGCTCAATATTATTTTTATTTACCGTATTCACATTATTTTATGGCATAATATATGTAAAACATTTCAATATGTTGCATCTTCTCCATCACGGAATTTAAGGTTTCTTCATCACTAAGAAACTAAGTTAAATGACTATAAATTAATGATGCATATTTGATGTATATTTGTTATAATTAAAATTAAATGATCAAGTTCGATAATCTTTTTATTCACCATATTTATAATGTAATATGGTGTAATAGAGGTTAAAACTTTCAACATTTTTCTTCTTCTTTATCACCAAATTTTAGGTTTATTTATCACTAAGAAACTATGTTAAAAGGCAATAAATTAATTACATATATTTTTAATATATTGGTCATAATTAAAATTAAATGATAAAGCTCGATATTATTTTTATTAACCATATTCAAATTATATTATGGTATAATATATGTAAAACATTTCAAAAGATTGCTTCTTCTCCGTCACTAAATTTTAGGTTTCTTCATCACTAAGTAACTAAGTTAAAAGACTATAAATTAATGAAACATATTTTTTATATATTGGTAATAACTAAAAATAAATGATCAAGCTCTACATTATTTCTATTCACCATATTAACCTTATATTATGGCAAAATATATGTAAAACATTAAAATGTTTTTCTTCTTCTGCATCACTAAATTTAAGGTTTCTTAATCACTAATAAATTAATTTAAAAGACTATAAATTAATGACACATATTTTATTTATATTGGTAATAATGAAAATTAAATGATAAAGCTCAATATTATTTTTATTTACCGTATTCACATTATTTTATGGCGTAATATATGTAAAACATTTCAATATGTTGCATCTTCTCCATCACGGAATTTAAGGTTTCTTCATCACTAAGAAACTAAGTTAAATGACTATAAGTTAATGATGCATATTTGATGTATATTTGTTATAATTAAAATTAAATGATCAAGTTCGATAATCTTTTTATTCACCATATTTATAATGTAATATGGTTTAATAGTGGTTAAAACTTTCAACATTTTTGTTCTTCTTTATCACCAAATTTTAGGTTTATTTATCACTAAGAAACTATGTTAAAAGGCAATAAATTAATTACATATATTTTTAATATATTGGTCATAATTAAAATTAAATGATAAAGCTCGATATTATTTTTATTAACCATATTCAAATTATATTATGGTATAATATATGTAAAACATTTCAAAAGATTGCTTCTTCTCCGTCACTAAATTTTAGGTTTCTTCATCACTAAGTAACTAAGTTAAAAGACTATAAATTAATGAAACATATTTTTTATATATTGGTAATAACTAAAAATAAATGATCAAGCTCTACATTATTTCTATTCACCATATTAACCTTATATTATGGCAAAATATATGTAAAACATTAAAATGTTTTTCTTCTTCTGCATCACGAAATTTAAGGTTTCTTCATCACTAATAAATTAAGTTAAAATACTATAAATTAATGACACATATTTTATTTATATTGGTAATAATGAAAATTAAATGATAAAGCTCAATATTATTTTTATTTACCGTATTCACATTATTTTATGGCATAATATATGTAAAACATTTCAATATGTTGCATCTTCTCCATCACGGAATTTAAGGTTTCTTCATCACTAAGAAACTAAGTTAAATGACTATAAATTAATGATGCATATTTGATGTATATTTGTTATAATTAAAATTAAATGATCAAGTTCGATAATCTTTTTATTCACCATATTTATAATGTAATATGGTGTAATAGAGGTTAAAACTTTCAACATTTTTCTTCTTCTTTATCATCAAATTTTAGGTTTATTTATCACTAAGAAACTATGTTAAAAGGCAATAAATTAATTACATATATTTTTAATATATTGGTCATAATTAAAATTAAATGATAAAGCTCGATATTATTTTTATTAACCATATTCACATTATATTATGGTATAATATATGTAAAACATTTCAAAAGATTGCTTCTTCTCCGTCACTAAATTTTAGGTTTCTTCATCACTAAGTAACTAAGTTAAAAGACTATAAATTAATGAAACATATTTTTTATATATTGGTAATAACTAAAAATAAATGATCAAGCTCTACATTATTTCTATTCACCATATTAACCTTATATTATGGCAAAATATATGTAAAACATTAAAATGTTTTTCTTCTTCTGCATCACGAAATTTAAGGTTTCTTCATCACTAATAAATTAAGTTAAAAGACTATAAATTAATGACACATATTTTATTTATATTGGTAATAATGAAAATTAAATGATAAAGCTCAATATTATTTTTATTTACCGTATTCAAATTATTTTATGGCATAATATATGTAAAACATTTCAATATGTTGCATCTTCTCCATCACGGAATTTAAGGTTTCTTCATCACTAAGAAACTAAGTTAAATGACTATAAATTAATGATGCATATTTGATGTATATTTGTTATAATTAAAATTAAATGATCAAGTTCGATAATCTTTTTATTCACCATATTTATAATGTAATATGGTGTAATAGAGGTTAAAACTTTCAACATTTTTCTTCTTCTTTATCACCAAATTTTAGGTTTATTTATCACTAAGAAACTATGTTAAAAGGAAATAAATTAATTACATATATTTTTAATATATTGGTCATAATTAAAATTAAATTATAAAGCTCGATATTATTTTTATTAACCATATTCACGTTATATTATGGTATAATATATGTAAAACATTTCAAAAGATTGCTTCTTCTCCGTCACTAAATTTTAGGTTTCTTCATCACTAAGTAACTAAGTTAAAAGACTATAAATTAATGAAACATATTTTTTATATATTGATAATAACTAAAAATAAAAGATCATACTTGACATTATTTCTATTCAACATATTCACCTTATATTATGGAAAAATATATGTAAAACATTAAAATATTTTTCTTCTTCTCCATCACGAAATTTAAGGTTTCTTCATCACAAATAAATTAAGTTAAAAGACTATAAATTAATGACACATATTTTATTTATATTGGTAATGATGAAAATTAAATGATAAAGCTCAATATTATTTTTATTTACCATATTCACATTATTTTATGGCATAATATATGTACAACATTTCAAAATGTTGCATCTTCTCCATCACGGAATTTAAGGTTTCTTCATCACTAAGAAACTAAGTTAAATGACTATAAATTAATGACACATATTTTAAATATATTGCTAATTATTAAAATTAAATGATAAACCTTGATATCATTTTTATTCATCATATTCACATTATATTATGGTATAATATATGTACAACATTTCAAAAGATTGCTTCATCTCCATCACCAAATTATAGGTTTCTTTATCATTAAGTAACTAAGTTAAAAGTCTTTAAATTAATGATGCGTATTTGATATATATTTGTTATAATTAAAATTAAATGATAAAGTTCGATAATCTTTTTATTCACCATATTTATAATGTAATAAGGTGTAATAGAGGTAAAAACTTTCAATATTTTTCTTCTTCTTTATCACAAACTTTTAGGTTTCTTCATCACTAAGAAACTATGTTAAAAGACTATAAATTAATGACACATATTTTTTATATATTGGTAATAATTAAAATTAAATGATAAAGCTCGATATTATTTTTATTCACCATATTCACATTATATTATGGTATAATATATGTAAAACATTTCAAAATGTTGCATCTTCTCCATCACAGAATTTAAGGTTTCTTCATCACTAAGAAACTAAGTTAAATGACTATAAATTAATGACACATATTTTAAATATATTGGTAATTACTAAAATTAAATGATAATGCTCGATATTATTTTTATTCACCATATTCACATTATATTATGGTTTAATATATGTAAAACATTTCAAAAGATTGCTTCATCTCCATCACCAAATTTTAGGTTTCTTCATCATTAAGTAACTAAGTTAAAAGTCTTTAAGTTAATGATGCGTATTTGATATATATTTGTTAAAATTAAAATTAAATGATAAAGTTTGATAATCTTTTTATTCACCATATTTATAATGTAATATGGTGTAATTGAGGTTAAAACTTTCAACATTTTTCTTCTTCTTTATCACCAACTTTTAGGTTTATTATCACTAAGAAACTATGTTAAAATGCAATAAATTAATTACATATATTTTTAATATATTGGTCATAATTAAAATTAAATGATAAAGCTCGATATTAATTTTATTAACCATATTCACATTATATTATGGTATAATATATGTAAAACATTTCATAAGATTGCTTCTTCTCCGTCACTAAAGTTTAGGTTTCTTCATCACTAAGTAACTAAGTTAAAAGACTATAAATTAATGAAACATATTTTTTATATATTGATAATAACTAAAAATAAAATATCAAGCTAGACATTATTTCTATTCACCATATTCACCTTATATTATTGCAAAATATATGTAAAACATTTAAATATTTTTCTTCTTCTGCATCACGAAATTTAAGGTTTCTTCATCACTAATAAACTAAGTTAAAATACTATAAATTAATGACACATATTTTATTTATATTGGTAATAATGAAAATTAAATGATAAAGCTCAATATTATTTTTATTTACCGTATTCAAATTATTTTATGGCATAATATATGTAAAACATTTCAATATGTTGCATCTTCTCCATCACGGAATTTAAGGTTTCTTCATCACTAAGAAACTAAGTTAAATGACTTTAAATTAATGATGCATATTTGATGTATATTTGTTATAATTAAAATTAAATGATCAAGTTCGATAATCTTTTTATTCACCATATTTATAATGTAATATGGTGTAATAGAGGTTAAAACTTTCAACATTTTTCTTCTTCTTTATCACCAAATTTTAGGTTTATTTATCACTAAGAAACTATGTTAAAAGGAAATAAATTAATTACATATATTTTTAATATATTGGTCATAATTAAAATTAAATGATAAAGCTCGAAATTATTTTTATTAACCATATTCACATTATATTATGGTATAATATATGTAAAACATTTCAAAAGATTGCGTCTTCTCTCCATCACTAAATTTTAGGTTTATTTATCACTAAGTAACTAAGTTAAAAACTATAAATTAATGAAACATATTTTTTATATATTGGTAATAACTAAAAATAAATGATCAAGCTCTACATTATTTCTATTCACCATATTAACCTTATATTATGGCAAAATATATGTAAAACATTTAAATATTTTTCTTCTTCTGCATCATGAAATTTAAGGTTTCTTCATCACTAATAAACTAAGTTAAAATAACATAAATTAATGACACATATTTTATTAATATTGGTAATAATGAAAATTAAATGATAAAGCTCAATATTATTTTTATTTACCGTATTCACATTATTTTATGGCGTAATATATGTAAAACATTTCAATATGTTGCATCTTCTCCATCACGGAATTTAAGGTTTCTTCATCACTAAGAAACTAAGTTAAATGACTATAAATTAATGACACATATTTTAACTATATTGGTAATTATTAAAATTAAATGATAAAGCTGGATATTATATTTATTCACCATATTCACATTATATTATGGTATAATATATGTAAAACATTTCAAAAGATTGTTTCATCTCCATCACCAAATTTTAGGTTTCTTCATCAATAAGTAACTAAGTTAAAAGTCTTTAAATTAATGATGCGTATTTGATATATATTTGTTATAATTAAAATTAAATGATAAAGTTCGATAATATTTTTATTCACCATATTTATAATGTAATATGGTGTAATAGAGGTTAAAACTTTCAACATTTTTCTTCTTCTTTATCACCAAATTTTAGGTTTATTTATCACTAAGAAACTATGTTAAAATGAAATAAATTAATTACATATATTTTTAATATATTGGTCATAATTAAAATTAAATTATAAAGCTCGATATTATTTTTATTAACCATATTCACGTTATATTATGGTATAATATATGTAAAATATTTCAAAAGATTGCTTCTTCTCCGTCACTAAATTTTAGGTTTCTTCATCACTAAGTAACTAAGTTAAAAGACTATAAATTAATGAAACATATTTTTTATATATTGATAATGACTAAAAATAAAAGATCATACTCGACATTATTTCTATTCACCATATTCACCTTATATTATGGAAAAATATATGTAAAACATTAAAATATTTTTCTTCTTCTCCATCACGAAATTTAAGGTTTCTTCATCACTAATAAATTAAGTTAAAAGACTATAAATTAATGACACATATTTTATTTATATTGGTAATGATGAAAATTAAATGATAAAGCTAAATATTATTTTTATTTACCATATTCACATTATTTTATGGCATAATATATGTACAACATTTCAATATGTTGCATCTTCTCCATCACGGAATTTAAGGTTTCTTCATCACTAAGAAACTAAGTTAAATGACTATAAATTAATGACACATATTTTAAATATATTGCTAATTATTAAAATTAAATGATAAACCTTGATATCATTTTTATTCATCATATTCACATTATATTATGGTATAATATATGTACAACATTTCAAAAGATTGCTTCATCTCCATCACCAAATTTTAGGTTTCTTTATCACTAAGAAACTAAGTTAAATGACTATAAATTAATGATGCATATTTGATGTATATTTGTTATAATTAAAATTAAATGATAAAGTTCGATAATCTTTTCATTCACCATATTTATAATGTAATATGGTGTAATAGAGGTTAAAACTTTCAACATTTTTCTTCTTCTTTATCACAAACTTTTAGGTTTCTTCATCAATAAGAAACTATGTTAAAAGACTATAAATTAATGACACATATTTTTTATATATTGGTAATAATTAAAATTAAATGATAAAGCTCGATATTATTTTTATTCACCATATTCACATTATATTATGGTATAATATATGTAAAACATTTCAAAATGTTGCATCTTCTCCATCACAGAATTTAAGGTTTCTTCATCACTAAGAAACTAAGTTAAATGACTATAAATTAATGACACATATTTTAAATATATTGGTAATTATTAAAATTAAATGATAATGCTCGATATTATTTTTATTCACCATATTCACATTATATTATGGTTTAATATATGTAAAACATTTCAAAAGATTGCTTCATCTCCATCACCAAATTTTAGGTTTCTTCATCATTAAGTAACTAAGTTAAAAGTCTTTAAGTTAATGATGCGTATTTGATATATATTTGTTATAATTAAAATTAAATGATAAAGTTTGATAATCTTTTTATTCACCATATTTATAATGTAATATGGTGAAATTGAGGTTAAAACTTTCAACATTTTTCTTCTTCTTTATCACCAACTTCTAGGTTTATTATCACTAAGAAACTATGTTAAAAGGCAATAAATTAATTACATATATTTTTAATATATTGGTCATAATTAAAATTAAATGATAAAGCTCGATATTATTTTTATTAACCATATTCACATTATATTATGGTATAATATATGTAAAACATTTCATAAGATTGCTTCTTCTCCGTCACTAAAGTTTAGGTTTCTTCATCACTAAGTAACTAAGTTAAAAGACTATAAATTAATGAAACATATTTTTTATATATTGATAATAACTAAAAATAAAATATCAAGCTAGACATTATTTCTATTCACCATATTCACCTTATATTATGGCAAAATATATGTAAAACATTTAAATATTTTTCTTCTTCTGCATCACGAAATTTAAGGTTTCTTCATCACTAATAAACTAAGTTAAAATACTATAAATTAATGACACATATTTTATTTATATTGGTAATAATGAAAATTAAATGATAAAGCTCAATATTATTTTTATTTATCGTATTCACATTATTTTATGGCGTAATATATGTAAAACATTTCAATATGTTGCAAATTCTCCATCACGGAATTTAAGGTTTCTTCATCACTAAGAAACTAAGTTAAATGACTATAAATTAATGACACATATTCTAAATATATTGGTAATTATTAAAATTAAATGATAAAGCTGGATATTATATTTATTCACCATATTCACATTATATTATGGTATAATATATGTAAAACATTTCAAAAGATTGCTTCATCTCCATCACCAAATTTTAGGTTTCTTCATCAATAAGTAACTAAGTTAAAAGTCTTTAAATTAATGATGCGTATTTGATATATATTTGTTATAATTAAAATTAAATGATAAAGTTCGATAATATTTTTATTCACCATATTTATAATGTAATATGGTGTAATAGAGGTTAAAACTTTCAACATTTTTCTTCTTCTTTATCACCAAATTTTAGGTTTATTTATCACTAAGAAACTATGTTAAAAGGAAATAAATTAATTACATATATTTTTAATATATTGGTCATAATTAAAATTAAATTATAAAGCTCGATATTATTTTTATTAACCATATTCACGTTATATTATGGTATAATATATGTAAAACATTTCAAAAGATTGCTTCTTCTCCGTCACTAAATTTTAGGTTTCTTCATCACTAAGTAACTAAGTTAAAAGACTATACATTAATGAAACATATTTTTTATATATTGATAATAACTAAAAATAAAAGATCATACTCGACATTATTTCTATTCACCATATTCACCTTATATTATGGAAAAATATATGTAAAACATTAAAATATTTTTCTTCTTCTCCATCACGAAATTTAAGGTTTCTTCATCACTAATAAATTAAGTTAAAAGACTATAAATTAATGACACATATTTTATTTATATTGGTAATGATGAAAATTAAATGATAAAGCTCAATATTATTTTTATTTACCATATTCACATTATTTTATGGCATAATATATGTACAACATTTCAATATGTTGCATCTTCTCCATCACGGAATTTAAGGTTTCTTCATCACTAAGAAACTAGTTAAAAGTCTTTAAATTAATGATGCATATTTGATGTATATTTGTTATAATTAAAATTAAATGATCAAGTTCGATAATCTTTTCATTCACCATATTTATAATGTAATATGGTGTAATAGAGGTTAAAACTTTCAACATTTTTCTTCTTCTTTATCACCAAATTTTAGGTTTATTTATCACTAAGAAACTATGTAAAAGGCAATAAATTAATTACATATATTTTTAATATATTGGTCATAATTAAAATTAAATGATAAAGCTCGATATTATTTTTATTAACCATATTCACATTATATTATGGTATAATATATGTAAAACATTTCAAAAGATTGCTTCTTCTCCGTCACTAAATTTTAGGTTTCTTCATCACTAAGTAACTAAGTTAAAAGACTATAAATTAATGAAACATATTTTTTATATATTGGTAATAACTAAAAATAAATGATCAAGCTCTACATTATTTCTATTCACCATATTAACCTTATATTATGGCAAAATATATGTAAAACATTAAAATGTTTTTCTTCTTCTGCATCACTAAATTTAAGGTTTCTTAATCACTAATAAATTAAGTTAAAAGACTATAAATTAATGACACATATTTTATTTATATTGGTAATAATGAAAATTAAATGATAAAGCTCAATATTATTTTTATTTACCGTATTCACATTATTTTATGGCATAATATATGTAAAACATTTCAATATGTTGCATCTTCTCCATCACGGAATTTAAGGTTTCTTCATCACTAAGAAACTAAGTTAAATGACTATAAGTTAATGATGCATATTTGATGTATATTTGTTATAATTAAAATTAAATGATCAAGTTCGATAATCTTTTTATTCACCATATTTATAATGTAATATGGTGTAATAGAGGTTAAAACTTTCAACATTTTTCTTCTTCTTTATCACCAAATTTTAGGTTTATTTATCACTAAGAAACTATGTTAAAAGGCAATAAATTAATTACATATATTTTTAATATATTGGTCATAATTAAAATTAAATGATAAAGCTCGATATTATTTTTATTAACCATATTCAAATTATATTATGGTATAATATATGTAAAACATTTCAAAAGATTGCTTCTTCTCCGTCACTAAATTTTAGGTTTCTTCATCATTAAGTAACTAAGTTGAAAGACTATAAATTAATGAAACATATTTTTTATATATTGGTAATAACTAAAAATAAATGATCAAGCTCTACATTATTTCTATTCACCATATTAACCTTATATTATGGCAAAATATATGTAAAACTATAAAATGTTTTTCTTCTTCTGCATCACGAAATTTAAGGTTTCTTCATCACTAATAAATTAAGTTAAAAGACTATAAATTAATGACACATATTTTATTTATATTGCTAATAATGAAAATATAAAGCTCAATATTATTTTTATTTACCGTATTCACATTATTTTATGGCATAATATATGTAAAACATTTCAATATGTTGCATCTTCTCCATCACGGAATTTAAGGTTTCTTCATCACTAAGAAACTAAGTTAAATGACTATAAATTAATGATGCATATTTGATGTATATTTGTTATAATTAAAATTAAATGATCAAGCTCGATAATCTTTTCATTCACCATATTTATAATGTAATATGGTGTAATAGAGGTTAAAACTTTCAACATTTTTCTTCTTCTTTATCACAAACTTTTAGGTTTCTTCATCACTAAGAAACTATGTTAAAAGACTATAAATTAATGACACATATTTTTTATATATTGGTAATAATTAAAATTAAATGATAAAGCTCGATATTATTTTTATTCACCATATTCACATTATATTATGGTATAATATATGTAAAACATTTCAAAATGTTGCATCTTCTCCATCACAGAATTTAAGGTTTCTTCATCACTAAGAAACTAAGTTAAATGACTATAAATTAATGACACATATTTTAAATATATTGGTAATTATTAAAATTAAATGATAATGCTCGATATTATTTTTATTCACCATATTCACATTATATTATGGTTTAATATATGTAAAACATTTCAAAAGATTGCTTCATCTCCATCACCAAATTTTTGGTTTCTTCATCATTAAGTAACTAAGTTAAAAGTCTTTAAGTTAATGATGCGTATTTGATATATATTTGTTATAATTAAAATTAAATGATAAAGTTTGATAATCTTTTTATTCACCATATTTATAATGTAATATGGTGTAATTGAGGTTAAAACTTTCAACATTTTTCTTCTTCTTTATCACCAACTTTTAGGTTTATTATCACTAAGAAACTATGTTAAAAGGCAATAAATTAATTACATATATTTTTAACATATTGGTCATAATTTAAAATTAAATGATAAAGCTCGATATTATTTTTATTAACCATATTCACATTATATTATGGTATAATATATGTAAAACATTTCATAAGATTGCTTCTTCTCCGTCACTAAAGTTTAGGTTTCTTCATCACTAAGTAACTAAGTTAAAAGACTATAAATTAATGAAACATATTTTTTATATATTGATAATAACTAAAAATAAAATATCAAGCTAGACATTATTTCTATTCACCATATTCACCTTATATTATGGCAAAATATATGTAAAACATTTAAATATTTTTCTTCTTCTGCATCACGAAATTTAAGGTTTCTTCATCACTAATAAACTAAGTTAAAATACTATAAATTAATGACACATATTTTATTTATATTGGTAATAATGAAAATTAAATGATAAAGCTCAATATTATTTTTATTTATCGTATTCACATTATTTTATGGCGTAATATATGTAAAACATTTCAATATGTTGCAAATTCTCCATCACGGAATTTAAGGTTTCTTCATCACTAAGAAACTAAGTTAAATGACTATAAATTAATGACACATATTCTAAATATATTGGTAATTATTAAAATTAAATGATAAAGCTGGATATTATATTTATTCACCATATTCACATTATATTATGGTATAATATATGTAAAACATTTCAAAAGATTGCTTCATCTCCATCACCAAATTATAGGTTTCTTCATCAATAAGTAACTAAGTTAAAAGTCTTTAAATTAATGATGCGTATTTGATATATATTTGTTATAATTAAAATTAAATGATAAAGTTCGATAATATTTTTATTCACCATATTTATAAAGTAATATGGTGTAATAGAGGTTAAAACTTTCAACATTTTTCTTCTTCTGTATCACCAAATTTTAGGTTTATTTATCACTAAGAAACTATGTTAAAAGGCAAAAAATTAATTACATATATTTTTAATATATTGGTCATAATTAAAATTAAATGATAAAGCTCGATATTATTTTTATTAACCATATTCACATTATATTATGGTATAATATATGTAAAACATTTCAAAAGATTGCTTCTTCTCCGTCACTAAATTTTAGGTTTCTTCATCACTAAGTAACTAAGTTAAAAGGCTATAAATTAATGAAACATATTTTTTATATATTATTAATAACTAAAAATAAAAGATCATACTCGACATTTCTATTCACCATATTCACCTTATATTATGGCAAAATATATGTAAAACATTAAAATATTTTTCTTCTTCTCCATCACGAAATTTAAGGTTTCTTCATCACTAATAAATTAAGTTAAAAGACTATAAATTAATGACACATATTTTATTTATATTGGTAATGATGAAAATTAAATGATAAAGCTCAATATTATTTTTATTTACCTTATTCACATTATTTTATGGCATAATATATGTAAAACATTTCAATATGTTACATCTTCTCCATCACGGAATTTAAGGTTTCTTCATCACTAAGAAACTAGTTAAAAGTCTTTAAATTAATGATGCATATTTGATGTATATTTGTTATAATTAAAATTAAATGATCAAGTTCGATAATCTTTTCATTCACCATATTTATAATGTAATATGGTGTAATAGAGGTTAAAACTTTCAACATTTTTCTTCTTCTTTATCACCAAATTTTAGGTTTATTTATCACTAAGAAACTATGTTAAAAGGCAATAAATTAATTACATATATTTTTAATATATTGGTCATAATTAAAATTAAATGATAAAGCTCGATATTATTTTTATTAACCATATTCACATTATATTATGGTATAATATATGTAAAACATTTCAAAAGATTGCTTCTTCTCCGTCACTAAATTTTAGGTTTCTTCATCACTAAGTAACTAAGTTAAAAGACTATAAATTAATGAAACATATTTTTTATATATTGGTAATAACTAAAAATAAATGATCAAGCTCTACATTATTTCTATTCACCATATTAACCTTATATTATGGCAAAATATATGTAAAACATTAAAATGTTTTTCTTCTTCTGCATCACTAAATTTAAGGTTTCTTAATCACTAATAAATTAAGTTAAAAGACTATAAATTAATGACACATATTTTATTTATATTGGTAATAATGAAAATTAAATGATAAAGCTCAATATTATTTTTATTTACCGTATTCACATTATTTTATGGCATAATATATGTAAAACATTTCAATATGTTGCATCTTCTCCATCACGGAATTTAAGGTTTCTTCATCACTAAGAAACTAAGTTAAATGACTATAAGTTAATGATGCATATTTGATGTATATTTGTTATAATTAAAATTAAATGATCAAGTTCGATAATCTTTTCATTCACCATATTTATAATGTAATATGGTGTAATAGAGGTTAAAACTTTCAACATTTTTCTTCTTCTTTATCACAAACTTTTAGGTTTCTTCATCACTAAGAAACTATGTTAAAAGACTATAAATTAATGACACATATTTTTTATATAATGGTAATAATTAAAATTAAATGATAAAGCTCGATATTATTTTTATTCACCATATTCACATTATATTATGGTATAATATATGTAAAACATTTCAAAATGTTGCATCTTCTCCATCACAGAATTTAAGGTTTCTTCATCACTAAGAAACTAAGTTAAATGACTATAAATTAATGACACATATTTTAAATATATTGGTAATTATTAAAATTAAATGATAATGCTCGATATTATTTTTATTCACCATATTCACATTATATTATGGTTTAATATATGTAAAACATTTCAAAAGATTGCTTCATCTCCATCACCAAATTTTAGGTTTCTTCATCATTAAGTAACTAAGTTAAAAGTCTTTAAGTTAATGATGCGTATTTGATATATATTTGTTATAATTAAAATTAAATGATAAAGTTTGATAATCTTTTTATTCACCATATTTATAATGTAATATGGTGTAATTGAGGTTAAAACTTTCAACATTTTTCTTCTTCTTTATCACCAACTTTTAGGTTTATTATCACTAAGAAACTATGTTAAAAGGCAATAAATTAATTACATATATTTTTAACATATTGGTCATAATTAAAATTAATTGATAAAGCTCGATATTATTTTTATTAACCATATTCACATTATATTATGGTATAATATATGTAAAACATTTCATAAGATTGCTTCTTCTCCGTCACTAAAGTTTAGGTTTCTTCATCACTAAGTAACTAAGTTAAAAGACTATAAATTAATGAAACATATTTTTTATATATTGATAATAACTAAAAATAAAATATCAAGCTAGACATTATTTCTATTCACCATATTCACCTTATATTATGGCAAAATATATGTAAAACATTTAAATATTTTTCTTCTTCTGCATCACGAAATTTAAGGTTTCTTCATCACTAATAAACTAAGTTAAAATACTATAAATTAATGACACATATTTTATTTATATTGGTAATAATGAAAATTAAATGATAAAGCTCAATATTATTTTTATTTATCGTATTCACATTATTTTATGGCGTAATATATGTAAAACATTTCAATATGTTGCAAATTCTCCATCACGGAATTTAAGGTTTCTTCATCACTAAGAAACTAAGTTAAATGACTATAAATTAATGACACATATTCTAAATATATTGGTAATTATTAAAATTAAATGATAAAGCTGGATATTATATTTATTCACCATATTCACATTATATTATGGTATAATATATGTAAAACATTTCAAAAGATTGCTTCATCTCCATCACCAAATTATAGGTTTCTTCATCAATAAGTAACTAAGTTAAAAGTCTTTAAATTAATGATGCGTATTTGATATATATTTGTTATAATTAAAATTAAATGATAAAGTTCGATAATATTTTTATTCACCATATTTATAAAGTAATATGGTGTAATAGAGGTTAAAACTTTCAACATTTTTCTTCTTCTTTATCACCAAATTTTAGGTTTATTTATCACTAAGATACTATGTTAAAAGGCAAAAAATTAATTACATATATTTTTAATATATTGGTCATAATTAAAATTAAATGATAAAGCTCGATATTATTTTTATTAACCATATTCACATTATATTATGGTATAATATATGTAAAACATTTCAAAAGATTGCTTCTTCTCCGTCACTAAATTTTAGGTTTCTTCATCACTAAGTAACTAAGTTAAAAGGCTATAAATTAATGAAACATATTTTTTATATATTATTAATAACTAAAAATAAAAGATCATACTCGACATTTCTATTCACCATATTCACCTTATATTATGGCAAAATATATGTAAAACATTAAAATATTTTTCTTCTTCTCCATCACGAAATTTAAGGTTTCTTCATCACTAATAAATTAAGTTAAAAGACTATAAATTAATGACACATATTTTATTTATATTGGTAATGATGAAAATTAAATGATAAAGCTCAATATTATTTTTATTTACCGTATTCACATTATTTTATGGCATAATATATGTAAAACATTTCAATATGTTACATCTTCTCCATCACGGAATTTAAGGTTTCTTCATCACTAAGAAACTAAGTTAAATGACTATAAATTAATGATGCATATTTGATGTATATTTGTTATAATTAAAATTAAATGATCAAGTTCGATAATCTTTTTATTCACCATATTTATAATGTAATATGGTGTAATAGAGATTAAAACTTTCAACATTTTTGTTCTTCTTTATCACCAAATTTTAGGTTTATTTATCACTAAGAAACTATGTTAAAAGGCAATAAATTAATTACATATATTTTTAATATATTGGTCATAATTAAAATTAAATGATAAAGCTCGATATTATTTTTATTAACCATATTCACATTATATTATGGTATAATATATGTAAAACATTTCAAAAGATTGCTTCTTCTCCGTCACTAAATTTTAGGTTTCTTCATCACTAAGTAACTAAGTTAAAAGACTATAAATTAATGAAACATATTTTTTATATATTGGTAATAACTAAAAATAAATGATCAAGCTCTACATTATTTCTATTCACCATATTAACCTTATATTATGGCAAAATATATGTAAAACATTAAAATGTTTTTCTTCTTCTGCATCACTAAATTTAAGGTTTCTTAATCACTAATAAATTAAGTTAAAAGACTATAAATTAATGACACATATTTTATTTATATTGGTAATAATGAAAATTAAATGATAAAGCTCAATATTATTTTTATTTACCGTATTCACATTATTTTATGGCATAATATATGTAAAAC
>CATIWC010002469.1:0-204705 GCA_948472305.1 Vicia faba | reverse complement strand
GTCTATGCAATATTCGATATATTAGTTTTAATAAATATCATAAATAGATAGATTGTTAAATAAAAACATTAATACAAATAAGTTTTAGGTAGGGGTGGCAAAACGGACCGCCAGTCCCGCCTTAAGCCCGCCCTAAAAAAGTGTGGGGCGGGCAAGCTCGCAAAAAAGGTGATTTGTGTAGAGATTGAGATTTTGTGAATCAAATAAGTCAAAGTTTTCAAATGAATTGGTTGTCTCCGTTAAAAAAAATAAGAGGTGTCGCTAATTGAATTAACGATTCCATGTGGTGTAGTTAATCCAATTGGCGACTATACGCATTTCATAAGAGGTGTCGCCAATAAATTGTAGTCTTCATTTAAAAAACAAGAGGGTGTCGCCACTTAGGCCTTGTATACTCTCGCTAATTCAATTGTCGACACGACCCTCTTGATGAAATACATGCAGTCGCCAAATTCAATTGGTGAAACTCTTTGCTTCAATTGTTTTTCTTTGAAAGTGGATACTTTGGAAAATAGGTGAAAATGATAGTTATTATGGGAATAAAACTGAAAAGGATGGTTTTTTTGCATAAAAGTTTCTCAAATATTTACTGATCTTATGAAAATATTATTTATATGAATTAGATAATATGATCTCAACTTTATTAAAGAGTATGATAAATTGTGTGTCTTAAATATTAGAGTTACTTTTTTCCATCCTAAATGGTGAAAAAATATACAATAAAAATCTGAAAATGCTTGTGCGAATCTGTAAAATTATTTTCGAAAGCACCAAAATCACGCCTTTAGTGAGACGCACCCCTATTATTCAAAAAAAAAAGTTCAGATGTGCATTTCATACACACCCATTCGATGATTTTGATCATTTACCAGCCTAAGTGAAAAATATGGGAGTGTACTTTTGCATGGTCAGTGATAATTTCGAAAATGCGTTTCTAGAAAGGTCAAGAGGGAAATTTAATAAACTCCACCTTGCATGTTTTGATTCGCTCAAGATCAAAAACATCATTTTTTGTTTGAACCTTATCAAAACCTTATTCCATGCTCAATTAACTTTCTACTTTAAAACATTATTTGTCTATTTTTTTTACACCAAAAAGAGTAAAGAAGTTGGAAATTAAGGTAATATACATGTATTTTCTTCCTCATTACCAACATTAATCAGGTTTTGCTCTGAAAATTGAACATTGTATCCGAAAATTTATTTTCAGATTCTTGTTGAATGTCATCATGAAGTATATTTCCGAATTAGTTCAGAGTTCAATTGCGATATTTTTTTAATATCTATGTTATGATTGAACTTAGATATGGTGCACCCTGATGTTTTCTCCTAAATTTATTGTGTTTACGGAGGGTGAACCATTAGATATCTTTATAGTTGGACCCCCACGTCTCGGCCACTACAAACATATCACTGTCGTCACCCCACGTCTATCATACATGGCACGTAGGATAGCAGACTCTCCTCCAATGTTGTCTTCGACATAGATCTGATCCTACAATCTGAGTCTAATCTTTTGATTTCCCTTCAAAAAGGTATACGTCAAACACGAAACTTATTTTCCACATTATATTGTTTTATGTTACCATCGTCTTTTCTCTTTACATTATACTTCTCTATCTTATATGTCCTTCTATTTCTACTCATAACGCTCCAAAATGAAGGCATTACCTCACCCTGAGTGAAGGAAAGCAATGATGGACGAGATGTGAGCTCTCCAAATAAAGTGACTGTGAGAACTAGATCATCTACCCCTTGGAAAGGTCTTTGAAGGTTTTTGTTGGCTTTATATTGTAAAGGGAGGTCCAAATGATAAGATTGATCGATTTAAAGCTCGTTTGGTAGCCAAAAGATACACTCAGATTTTTGGGTTGGGTTATAGTGATGCTTTCTCGCCTGTAGCCAAGATGACAGCAATTTGACTTATTTTTGCTATTGTTAGCCATTCGACAATGGCTTATTTATCATCTTTGACATCAAAAAATACATTTTTACATGGTGAACTTGAAGAGGGGGTATGTATAGAGAAACCACCTAGGTTTGTTGCTCAGGGCGATCGTCGACTATGGTTTTTCGACTACATATGTCTCATTATGGTCTTAAGCAATCTCCAAGAGCTTGGTTTGGCAGATTCAATATTGTAGTACAACAATTTGATATAGTTTGTAGTGAAGTCAATCATTCTGTTTTTTATCGACACTCAGTCCAAGAATGTATTTATCTATTGTGTATATAGATGATATTGTCATAACTAGTAGTGATCAGCAGAGAATAATCCCAGTTGAAACAACATTTTGTCGAATCAATTTTAGACGAAAGCCTTGGTAGACTCTTCTATTTATTGGGTATTGAGGTAAGATGGTTTGGTAATTTATCAGTACAAATATGCTATGGATATTTTGGAACGAATCAAGTTTGTTGAACGCTAAACCATTTGATCCTCATGTGGTGGACCCAAGTGTTAAACTCCTATCAAATCAGGAAAGCCTCTACATGACTTAGGAAGGTATAGGAGATTAGTTGAAAAATTAAATTATCTCAAAATCACAAGTCTGGACATCTCTTTTGCAACTAATGTGGTAAGTCAGTACTTAAATTCTCCTTGCCAAGAACACATGAACAATGTTATCCAACTTTCTGAGATACATCAAATGTGCTCCAAGAAAATGTCTTGTTTAGGATGAATAAAGGACACACTCAAATAGTTGAATATTCTGAAGTTAATTGGGACAGACTCACTAGTTGAAAAGCCCGAGGTCTGCCAGAGTCGACCTGTTTAGGGCCGGGTAGGTAGCCCATTTTACAGTTCTACGCTATTTATAATTTCAAAATTCATGTTTTTTGTTCCCTTTTGGAGGGATACCTTCTTGCTTTAATTATTTTAAATCTATTTTCTTCAAATAAATCTTATTACATCCATAACAAGAGATAAGTTGATTTTTATAATTCCCACATTGAAACCATGAATCCAAAAGGCCCCTTAACACCATCATAACTCACACTTGTTCAAACAAAGGCATAATGGTTCATTTTTCTTTCTAAAGAATGACATGAGTTTCTTGTACATATATGAAATCTAAACAAGATGTCATAAAAAATTGGAAAATAAGTATAGTAAAATTATATCTTCATCCCTAATTATACGTATTTTCTCATGCTTTACATAAAGCCTTTCTAAAGAAGGTAAGAGAAAAATTACAGCAGAAAAAAACTCACATCAAAGTGTCCTCCGTTGACATGAAGATATATAATTAGAAAGATATATCCTAATCATCAGATTTCATAGTTGGACTCTGAATGCAGCTGTGCATTTGATGAAGTTCCAACATTCTCTGTTCTGGATTACACAGGCCTGTACGTAAACAGTACCCATATCATTCAGAAACAAAATTTTGCTTTGATTTCAACTTCATGTATATTATTATTATATACATGTCTGACTAAATAATGTAATCATTAAATGCTGATTAAATAATCTAATCACAAATAACAAGTATTAAAATGACACCACAGAAAATAAATTCCCATTATTCTTATGATTAAATTCTTAAACACGTGGAGAATATCATCATTAAATCTAATGCATCAATAACCTACATGACATGTGACAAGCCACTGATCAAAGGAAACCATCCATATGAAAGGACCCAATTCTCTCTAGGAATTTTGCTTTAAAATAACCCAAGTGAAGCAAAATGAAACTGAAATTGAAAGTGGGCATATCATCAGTATGAACAAGAACTAAGGTTTCAACCAGTTAGCAATATTGTTATATCGCAGCAATGGTAAGGAGCATCAAAATGAGATATGGTAAGATGATGTTTGAGATGATAATAGTACATCAAAGATTCAAGCATCTCAAGATTAGGGAATGGATAGTCTTCATGAACATGTATCAAGAACCCAAAATGAGTACAATTTATGTTAAGAAAAAGAGATGACTAACCTAATGTGAAGCTGCAATCACTTTCCCGTAAGCGTTTGGGTAACGTGGTTGGGTATATGTGAAGATTATCAATTTATGGATATCTGACTAAATTTGGCTTTTGATGAATAGTGGGGGATAAGTGTGAATAAGAATTAGTTTGTTCTTAGAATAAAGGTTTGTTCTTAGAATAAGGGAAACAAATCAGAAATTGATTTGTTCTCAATATGTATACAAGAAATAACAATGAGAAAGACATCAAACCAATTTTAATGACATGGTATCAGTAGGTTTTCGATCAAATATGTGAATTTTAGGTTAATCTTGACTTTATTCAGCGACACTCCACTGGGTCGCTCTTGAAATCATCTCGGCAGATCTCAGTTCTCGGTAAAAAAATTTTAGGTTTGCAATTGTGATCTTTGGTGCTTACAATCGTTTCTCGGATCCGTTCTTAGTATTGCTGAAGGGTTGCAATTGCGTTATTTGTTCTTGTTTACAAATCGTGTTCGGTTTGGTTGTTGTTCTCGTATCGGTGTCGGCAAGTTTTCAAATTTGGTATGTTTGATTTCCGTACCCTTCACACACGTTTTGTTCTTGTTACGTGGTGTGTTTGATTTCTGTACCCTTCACACACATTTTGTTCTTGTTCCGTTGCTTAAAAAAACAAAAACAAAAAAAAGAAGGAAAAAAAAGCAGATTTGTTACGTGGAAGCTTCTGTACAGGTGTGGAAGCGTGTTCAAGTGGTTTTTTTTTTTGTTCGCAAGTTATTTTAATTAGCAATATTGTTTCTATCGTTTCCGAAAGAGATTTTATAGAGATTTCATTTGTGTTCGTTTTACCAGAAAAAATTATCCTGCTTGAGAATTTTAGTTTAGAATACATGTCAAACGAAAAAAATTATGGAGTCTTTTGGACGGTGTCTCTAAGGCACCGACAGAAAAAGTTGCTTTAGAAGAGTGGGAACATAAAGATGTTTAAGTTATCACTTGAATTCCCAGTAGTATTGATCCTCAAATGATTAATAATTTACGATATTTTTCCACCGCCCAAAAAATGTGGAACTATTTGAAGCGTATTTACAATCAGGACAATGCGGCTAAGCGTTTTCAGTTGGAGTTAGAGATCACGCTAATTACAAACAAGGTACCTTGTCTGTCCAAGAATACTATTCTGGTTTTTGAATATGTGGACAAAACACTCTTCTATTATATATGTTGATGTTCCCAAGACTTCTCTCGTGGCTGTCCAAGAGGTCTACAACACAAGTAGGCGTGATCAATTTCTCATGAAGCTTCGCCCAGAGGAGCTTTGCTGAATAGGAATCCGGTTCCTTCTTTGGATACTTGTGTTGGCAAACTACTTAGGGAGAAACAATGTCTCCTTACTCAAGACACCATGTCTCATAATGTTGTCACATCTAAGCCTCTGACAGTTGCATATGTTGCTGAGAGTAGAGGAAAAGGTCGTGATATGCGACAAATTCAATGGTTTTCTTGCAAACAATTTGGACATTTTGCTCGCAACTGCAGTAAGAAGTTTTGCAATTATTGCAAACAACAGGGTCATATCATCTTTGACTATCCAACGCGTCCTCCCCGACCAGTACAACGTCCAGCCCAAGCATTCTATGCCACTACCAACTCTGCAGTTGGTCCTTTCAGTACTGGTGCATCTAATGGTGGTGTTCTACAACCTGAAATGATTCAACAAATGGTACTTTATGCTCTTTAAGCCTTGGGAATTCAAGGTAAGTCTTCTAATGTTTCTCAATCGTGATTTCTTGATTCTGGTGCATCCAATCACATGACAGGTTCCTCTGAATACTTGCACAATTTACATTCTTATAATGGTAATCAGCAAATTCAAATTGCTGATGGTAATAAACTCTATCACTGATGTTGGTGACATAAACTCTAACTTTCGTGACGTGCTTGTATCACCCAGACTTGCTTCCAACTTATTTTCGATTGGTCAATTGGTGGATAACAATTGTAATGTTAATTTTTCTCGTGTTGGTTGTCTTGTGCAGGAGCAGGTGTCGGGGAAGGTGATCGCGAAGGGGCCTAAAGTGGGAAGATTGTTTCCGCTCCAGTTTAGTTCTAGTCATTTATCTTTTGCTTGTAATAGTGTTTTGAACTCCTATGGAGATTGGCATAGAAAATTGGGTCATCCAAATTCGGTTGTTTTGTCTCATTTATTTAAAACTGGTTTGTTGGGAAATAAACATGTTTGTCCTACTTCTATTTCATGTTTTGTTTGCAAATTGGCTAAAAGTAAAACACTTCCTTTTCCGTTAGATGCTCATCGTGCCTCCACTTGTTTTGAAATGATTCATAGTGATGTGTGGGGAATGTCTCCTGCAGCATCTCATGCTCACTATAAATATTTTGTCACATTTATTGATGACTACAATCGTTTTACTTGGATATATTTTCTTCGATCTAAGTCTGAAGTGTTTTCTATGTTTCAGAAGTTTTTGACATATGTTGAAACTCAATTTCAAGCAAGTGTTAGAAATTTTCGATCGGACTCTGGAGGTGAGTATATGTCTCATGAGTTTCAGGAGTACCTTCAACAAAAAGGGATCTTGTCTCAACGATCTTGTCCCAATACCCCCCCAACAAAACGGGATGGCGGAGCGAAAGAATCGTCATTTGCTTGATGTAACGCGCGCCTTACTTCTTCAAGCTTCTGTGCCATCTCGATTTTGGGTAGAGGCTTTCCACAACAGTATTCTTGATCAATCGTCTTTCTTCTACAGATATTGATTTTAATTCTCCATTCTTTCATCTTTTTAAAACCCAGCCTGATTATAGTGATTTACATACTTTTGGATGTGTGTGTTTTGTTTATTTACCTCAGTTTGAACGAAATTAGCTCGGAGTACAGTCTATTCAATGTGTATTTATGGGGTATAGCAACTCTCATAAGGGTTTTGTGTGTTATAATGTTTCTAATCACCGCTTTCGAGTTTCTAGGAATGTTACATTTTTTTATAATCAATTTATGTTTCATTCTCTTTCTCCGGCCAAAAATGAAATTGTTATTCTTCCTAATTTTTATGTTATGCCTCGATATATAGAACGTTTTTTTTATAATCAATTTATGTTTCATTCTCTTTCTCCGGCCAAAAATGAAATTGTTATTCTTCCTAATTTTTATGTTATGCCTCGATATATAGAACGTTATAAATCAGGAATCACATATGTCAAACAACGCAGAAAACAGGTTCCCACTACCCCTCCCGACACAGATCTGCCACCTGATCCTGAATCGGTCGAACAATGACATTCTAGTCGAATATCTAAAGCACCAGATAGATATTCACCAGACAGGTATGCTTCCTCACATACATCTCTGACTGCCTCACTGTCTAGCATATCTATTCCTACTTGTTATGGACAGGCTGTTAAAGATGCGCGCTGGATAAAAGCAATGAATGAGGAACTTCAGGCTCTTCAAGAGAATTTTACATGGGATATTGTCTCTTGTCCCCCTGATATCAAACCCATAGGCTACAAATGGGTGTATTCTGTGAAACTGAATTCTAATGGGTCTCTCAACCGTTTCAAGACTCGATTGATTACCTTAGGAAATAAGCAGGAATATGGAATTGATTATGATGAAACATTTGCACCGGTTGCCAAAATGACATCTATTAGTACGGTACTCTCCATAGTTGCTTCTAACGGGTGGTCTCTTCATCAAATGGATGTGAAAAATATTTTTCTTCATGGTGACCTAACGAAGATATTTATATGACTCCTCCTTAAGGTTTATTCTCATCATCTAAGGATGTATGCAAGCTCAAACGCTCCTTATACGGTTTGAAACAAGCGCCTAGAGCATGATATAAAAAATTCCGCTCAACTCTACTTGGATTCTCCTTTACTCAAAGTCAATATGATTCTTCTCTATTTATTCATAGAACGTCTACTGGAATTGTCCCACTTCTTCTGTATGTTAATGATATGATTATTATTGGTTTTGATCATGCTTCGATTCAAAGCCTTAAACAGCAGTTACAAGCATTGTTTCATATGAAAGATCTTGGTAATTTACATTATTTCTTGGTCTTGAGGTTCATCTACATCCAAGGGTATATTCCTCCATCAACACAAGTATGCCACAAATTTAATTTTTATGGCTGGTCTTCAATCGGCTAATCCAGTGGATACTCCTCTTGAGGTTAATGTTAATATCATCGTGATGATGATGATCTCTTGCCTGATCCCTTATTGTATCGTCAACTCGTGGGTAACCTTAATTACTTGACTATTACTCGCCCTGACATATTTGTTGTTCAACAAGTAAGTCAATTCATGCACTCTCCTCGTCATCTTCACTTGGCAGCAATTTGTCGCATAATTCGCTACTTGAAGGGAAGCTCTCATCGTGGTTTATTCTTTCCCACTGGAATTGCTCCTAAATTGAGTGATTATAGTGATGCTGATTGGACAGGGTGTCCTGATACTCGACGATTTGTCCCTGGTTGGTGCATGTTTCTTGGTTCTTCATTGATATCATGGAAAGTAAGAAACAACAGAGAGTCTCTCAATCTTCTACTGAATTTGAGTATCGTGCCATGTCTGCTGCTTGTTCTAAAATAATTTGACTTCGTCGTCTTTTGGCTGAACTTGGATTTCCTCAAATAGAGTCAACTTCACTTTATGCGGACAATACAAGTGTCATCCAAATCGTTGCGAATCCTGTTTTTCATGAACACACCAAACATATCGATCGAAGTTGATTGTCATTCAATCGATGACACATATGATGACCGACTAATTTCACTTCCTCATGTCAGTACTCAGTTGCAGGTGGCAGATATTCTTACCAAGGCTGTTCCGCGTCCACGTCATCAGTTTCTTGTTAGCAAATTGATGCTCATTGACCAACCGCATCAATTTGAGGAGAGATGTGAATAAGAATTAGTTTGTTCCTAGAATAAGGGTTTGTTCCTAGAATAAGGGAAACAAATCAGAAATTGATTTGTTCTCATTAAATGTAATTATTTAGTATAATTACCTGTATAGCCCTTTAACCTATATATATACTAGAAATAACAATGAGAAAGGCATTAAGCCAATTTTAATGACAATAAGGATTAGAGAATTTATGTTCTGGAACATCAAACTGAAATTTAGGTATGATGAATGTTAGACATGATTATAATCCATCAAAAGATTTTGACCTCTATTGGGCCTTTATCGTAGTCGTGTAAGAGTTCTTGAAATGTTGTTAGGTATATGTGAAGATTATCATTTTAAGGATATCTAACTAAATTGCAGTGTTGCCGTTTGCAACAGGTCATCTTTGTACCAATGATGTTGATGAATTTGTACAAAAAGCACAAAATTGAAGGTTTACTGCATCTTTTATTCCGCAGATATGATGCTGGATATTTAATTCATTGGTACATTAAAGCAATATCGCATGGTAACGCCTCGTAAAGTTTTATCAGTCACATAAGTAAGCTCCTAAATAAAATATTATTAACATTTAGTGCAATAGAAATACAAACCTGAACACTTTGGAATATCCCACACAGCGATTGATGTCAATGTACACTCTGGAGCACAAAGTTCGTGAATATTCTCATATTTGACATTCATTGCAAGCATCCAAGCTCCAATTGTAACATCCTCATTGCTGAACATCCGAAAACTGTTTAAAAAAAGTATGCAAGCTTTAGATTCATAATTTTAGGAATATGGAAGAATGGAGACTGAACAAGGCTCACATTAACAAGTTTGTGCATTGTGATCTTTGTTTCTTTGTGAAACAAAAATAAAATCTAAAAAAACTTCATGGCTAATCTATAACGTCTAAAGTATGATACTATATGAATAGGATGCAGAAAAATAGAGAAAGAAATCTGTTCAGTTCATGATCTTAAACTCTCCAAGCAATTGAGTGGTTCATTTGAAAAAACTAGTAAGAAACACTCACAATTTGATCATTACTTGAAATGGGGAAAGTTATGATGATAAAAAATTAATGATCTAAGGAAGTAAATCGAGGGAAGAGTACAAAATAACAGCTTATACAAGATTGACCAATGAACCTCAGGACGGCAATACATTGATATCTAGACTACCTTAACAGCTATACAATATGAACCCAAGGATCACATCACATGGCATAAATCTCCATTAGTTCTCGGTTTTGTTTTTTACCAGAGAACAACTATATAAACTAAGGCAGATACTCTACAACCCGGCCAACCAAACACAGTTTTGACAAGATGTGGAGCAGATGGTATCTCAATCCAGCAAATGAACTAATAAGCAAAATCCAAGAAGTCAGATAGTGGAAAAACATATATGTAATATGCAAGTAAGGCCATATCAATACATCAAATCTAAAATCTAAAAAAGGAAAATAATATATGAATAAAAAATCAACATCTGAATATCAGCAAGATGTGTTACTAGTTACTACAGTGAATATCAGTAAAACAAATATACTCCAAAAAGGGAGTGGTAGTCATTTGTAAAGCTACCGTCAGCTGAAGGTCAAGTGAACAAGAAATCAAGTTTGGGACAAAGAAAAGCTTGCCTGTTATTCCTAAGAGCAACCAAGCTTGATACAACATCAGCAGAAAGAGCATAAATAGGACCGTAAGCATGAAGAAAATACTCTTTCCCGAGTAAATTAGATAGCGGCTCATACCTGCAACATATACAGGTAACATTACTCCAAATGGAAAAGAAGCCAATATGCTGGTTCTAAAATGAAAACAGAAAACCTTTGTTCGTCCCTATAGGGAGGCCAGATAGCACTATGGATAACCCAAAAAAAAGGAGGCAAATAACAATTTAGACCCCCCCACGGATATTGGATGAAGCAAGATTTGATCCCAGTGTATGATACAATATTTGGAAGGTATGGGAAGTAATGAAATCAAAAAGGAAAAAGATAGAAAATAGATAGAGAAAGAATGGGAGATTAAGGGATGATTTTCCTTTCCTTTGAAGCTGAGGCAGTTAATTAAAATTACATCTTCTTGTAAAATTTATTACTTTGATCTCTTGAACTAGTAATTAATGATTCTTAAATCCGACAAATAATAGTTGTAATCTAAATCTCATTTGGAAGACAAGAACATTATCATGTAAAAATGCAAAGTTCTAATATTTGTGGCATGTGATGATAGAAACAATCAAACAATTCAAATGTTCTATACCCCCATCATAAAGTGAAATGGGTGAAAATTGAAAAATAAGGAAAACTAAACCAGGAAAGGTCACAATTTAAGTGCTGGAAATGAAATATACTCGATCTAGATAGAACTAACCATTTGAGTTTTGGATCAGTGAAAACCGGCCCCTTTTTCATGCATCCTATGTATGTCTGAGAATGAGATCTTTCTTTTGCAAGTAGTAATGAAAGCCGATCTAACAATAAAGATTGTCATACTATTAATTACTGGCCTCTTAAGAAATGGTAATCACCACATTTAAACTAGGTTAAAGCCTGGACGATATTCCACCTGGCCTTAAATAAATGTCATCATCAGCTTTGACATAAAAATCGGCTTCGAAAAGAGCATAAGCAGCTTTAAAGAAAGCCAACCTGTAATAAATGATTTTATTCAGCTTAGCAACACATTACAGACATGAAGCTCATCAGTTAATTAATTCTCAGAACACACGTTTTGTATGGGAGCTTACTGTACTCCTCTTCAATATCCAATTGAATGAAATCGTCGTATTCAGCTATTTCTCTCTTAAGTGCAGACATCTTCCACCTATCATTTGTTCTACCAATAACAAACCTAAAAGCCAAACCAGTGGCTTCTTCCAAGCTGCAATCAATAACTCAAGATGAGAATAATTACATACATCGTTTTCAGACACCAAATGGCACCAGTAACAAAATTACATCAAATAGACAATAATCCAATAGTTACATACAGAAGGAGACAAAATGAAATCATATCTCAGACCATTCAAAAAGATGTGAATTTAGCCGGTCATTGGTGATAAGGGATATTATGCTATAGTGAGAAATAACTTTGGTGTTTTGCGTTTTCTAACTTAAAATCAATCAAAACTCACCAACATAAGATACAAGGCAGTTTTAGTACTTAATGCACACTGCTAGCTATTGTGATTCACTACAGTCAGTGAAGGAATGCAGTCACGCAGTTACTGATTTGTGACAGTTCGATCAAGATCACACGGTTCACAGAGTAGTCAAGATCGAGTGTTGGATTATATGGTCTTACATGCCAAGGGTGTGTGCGAGTGCTACGATCAGAGAAAGATTTTTTTCGGCGCCGGTGTGGTAAGATTGAGCTTTTGGAAGCAAGATAGCGAAAAAAAACATTTGGACCTTTTTTTGGCTTAAATTATAATTTTTCACGTTTTAATGTATGTGTGTATAAATATATATGAAATTACCATTTTTCCCCTCGGTTGAATCTTACGTGCCGTGCTAACAATCATGAGTTTTACGATCTTTCACAAACCGATTGATCCTACTTAAGATCTTGCGCTTGACTTGACTACATTGGTTCATATTTTAAAATCAGTATATTTTATTATATTAAAAATCAAACTTGTATTGCATTTGAACCGTCTGATCTCAATCCAACGACTATAAATATCTTGACCTGCAGTTAATTCAGTTTGAGCTACAATAGAGGGGAAACTTCCATTTCTTGTAATATACATGAGAACTTAATGAAACATGATACAACAAAGCAAACCCCAATGCTAGAATATAAACAATCACATCAGATTTATGCAAAAATGAAAACATTGATAACAATTTGATACAGTTCTGCACAGTACACAATTGGAAACCAGAAACTCAAAATGAGAATAGAATATTACCGTTGAAGTCCGTCAGGATCGGAAGGAAACCAAGTCTTCCTCAAAGATTGACGTCTACCAACAGATCCAAACCCGGTCTGAATTCCTACAAAGGCCATAACCTTGTGCCTATGTTCAGAAGCGACATTTCCGGTGATCGTGGTGCCGTGATCCCATAGGACGCGAACAGATCTAGGGTTTCTATTTAGGCAGCGATCGTTGTGAAACGGTTTGAGAAAAAGAATGACTCCGAAGAAGAGGACAACGGCGAGGATGAGGAAGGAGGATCTGCGAGATGAAATGGTTTGACGTGCGTTGAAGAATGATTTGGGGGGAAAGGGAGGCATTGTTTTAGACCGGAACTTGAAGAAGCTCCGGTTGTGGTGGTGGAATTGAGTATTGGATCATATCATCACATTTAGGTGTGGAATTGAGTAATGGTGATAGTGAGGGAAGGATTAAAGGTGATGGAGATTAGGTAGCTAGAGAGAGATTGGAAGAGGTGGTGAAGGAGAAGGACAGTGGAAGTTAGGATTGGAAGGTGACAAACTTCAGTTATACGTTTCTCATATTTAACGAATATAGAAACGTCTAGGGGGGAATATTAGACCAGCCTCCAACGTTCCAATCTAAAATTGGTCTATTTCTGGGGACCACCGTCTATTCTTTTTATTCTTTTAAAAATTCGGAATGAGTCCCATAGTTTTTATTTATATACTAATATTTTTAACAAAACAAAATATTTTTTATATTTTCCTTTAACTTGGGTATCGAATATTATATCACTTAAATATGTATTTATAATTAAAGATAATTCTTATTTTATAAGTCAGTTTACATGTTTAAGCTATATAATGACTGATGTGAAACTCTTATCATATCACTTCATCTTTTAGAATTTGATATCTGGAACATGGAAAATAATGGTAGGTGGGCTGTTAGTAGAAATCAAACGGTAATTAGTCAATCGAATCTTAAATTTGATTTTAATATTTTATTAAGAAATGTGATTGAACTTAACGCATATATATAAAATCAGTTTGTAGGATGAGAATTATCCTTATTAAAAGTCAAATTTAAGATCTGATGGATCACATATTACCAGGTTTTGCTATCAACTCACCCATAATTTATTTACATGCTCTGGGTGTTTAGTACTATGTGTGAGAGAATGTATTAAGAGTTTCCCAATAAACATTATATAGCACAAACATGTTCTTATAAGTGAACGAAATGTTTACTCTATAAGTTGGTTTTGTAGGATGAGTTAAGTCCAATCATATTTTTTAACAACTTTTATCTAAATAGTTGATTTCAAGATTTTTTTTAATAACTTATCTTATAGTTTTTTAGTCTACCTCTATCTAATTGACCACTCTCCATATGATTTATTCTCTTTACCATATAATCTACAAGACTTTCCATCTGTCCAAACCACTTAAGTCTATTTTTTACCATCATTTCTATTATAAGTATTACTCCAACACTCGATCTAATATTATCATTTCTAATCTTATATTATCTAGTTTTATCACACATCCAACGTAACATTCACATCTCTACTATATTTACTTTACTCTCATGTTGATTCTTAATCGCCTGATATTTTATCACGTACAATATTGTAGGTTTTATCGCATTCTGATAAAGTTTTCCTTCAGCTTAAGCGGTATCTTTGTGTCTGTGATACGGTGGGAGAACTGACTTGGGTGTTTTGCGTTTGATCGCAAATGTTGCGGTTAGCAAGAGTCGCCACCGACTTTTCTTTTATCCAAAAGAAAAGGTGAAAAAGCACAGGAAAGACCTTTGAGATTATTTCTTGAGTTCGGGGGGGGGGGGGGGGGGGGGTAGATTATGAAAAGGGAAGGTATTAACACCCTTTTCATCCATGGTTTTCCACGGGCTCTTAGTTAGTTGCCAGATCACTTGCTTTTGTTTGAAATTATGCTTTTGTATGGTTTTAAAAGTATTTTTGAAAAGAGGTCATTGTCTAGGCAAACTTTGTAATAATTCTCGTTCGTAAGAATGTATACAAAGTGTTTGGTCTTTTGAAAATGTTTTCAAGTTTTGAAAGGGGTTTTGAAAGTGTTGGTGTTTGTTTTGAAAATAGCAAGGATGTTCTTGTTTTGAAATGGAGCAAGTAACTAGGAACATTCTACCTACTCAAAAGTCTTTCATGTCCATTTCCTTTTTTCCTTTCACATTGTTATCTTATCATTGATTTGGTAAGTAACCCTATCTTTGGATGTAAAAGGGACGGGCGTTGGTCATCGTATAACCATGATTAGCAATGTTGCAAGGTATCGTAGCACTTTTCTTTAGGGACTAAGATCATTTTGAAAGGCAACTTTTGATAGCGTCATCGAGAGACTATGATCATGTATTTTGCTTGTATTTGCTAAGATACTTCACATGCGTAATATGGTCATTTTTGTAAGGCAACCAAGTGGATTTACCCTAGGGGTGCTTGTGTGCAAGTGTATTTATTTTCATGCTTGGTTTTTATCTTGAATTAGGGTTTGCTACTTGTTTATTTTATCTTTTCATACAAACCCTAATTACTAGCATTTATATAAAGCGATAAATTGTGAAAAGTAAAATTATTACGCTATTACATCATTAGGGGAGGGGGTGTACAAATTTACAAATGGGGATTGCAAGAAAATTAAATCTAATTATCTATTATAACCATATTGAATATTGTACAAAATTAAAAATAAAATGCAAGAATATAAATGGAAAAAGAAATTATTTTTGTTGTTTTTATGAAAGGGGTTTTAACCTAATTAAGAGAGATGATTAATGAAAAAATAAACAAGATTTAAACCTAAATTAATTAAGAAGAAAATTAAGTTAAAAAATGTGTTTTAAGGTTTTTTTGTGAAAAGGTATTTAAATTAATAAAAATAAAATGAAGATTAATCAATTAAAATAACCCTAAGTTCTACATGAATTAATTTAAAAAAATATAATATAATAAATAAACCTAAGTCTAAATATTAATTATTAAAAAAAAAATTATTAAGAAAATATTTTTAGTCTTTTTTTTGTTTTATAAAGAAAAATAAACTTATATAAGCATTTTTTTAAATATGCAAATAAATAAATAAAATATTTTTTTGGATTTTTTTATTAATAAAAATAAAAATAATAATAATGATAATAATTATAATAATAAAAATAATAAAGAGAATATGAAATAAAAATAAAAATAAAGGAAAAATAAATAAAATAGAAAATAAAATAATGGGCCAGGGTGTATGAAAATGAAAAGGGGAGTATGATACAAGCAAAATTTCAGGCTCAACAACAGGGAGCCCAACGCATGTATTGTAATCCAGTGGGGGAGGCTGGTGAGGGAGCATCATGGAGAGGCGCTGGATGTGTTAGATCTAGGCTTGATTGAGATTTGATGGTGGAGGATGAAAGATGCATCATGCGCGCTAGGGGGTTGCTTGCATTGAATCTGTGAAAATAAAACAAGAAAAAATAAAAGGGTACCACTGGGGCTCGAATCCAGGTCCCTATAGTCACAGGCGCACGCTTCTACCACTATGATGGCTATACATTTGTTTATTAGTACAAAACCATAAATATATATTTAAAACACATTCCTAGGCATGTATCTTCTTCAACCTCGCGCCAGACCATTCAACACAATTTTTGAAATTGCTATCTCTCTCATTTCTCAACCATTTTCAAAAGTACAAACATGAATATTGCTGGAATTTCATCACGAATCCAACCATGTAAATAACTTAAGCTAACAGTCAAAGATGAGTGAGAATTTTTCTAGCCCTAATTTAAAACCTAAAAATTTCATAAACTTCAACTCTAAAATTCTCTAAGCTCAGGCCATATAAATGCAAACTATGGATATGTACAGCTTCGTTGTAATGGTATCTACATTTTATCTTCACAAATCAGAATCAAATGATACTTGTATGAAGAGATAGAAGTTTGAAAAGTTACCTCTTACAGCTGGAGTCGTGTATGGAGTTTGAGCAACCTTTCTGATGGCCTGATGATTTCTGTAGCTTGCCTGGACCTCCTTGAGTGTGTTCCAACTTCTACTTTGCTTTGAGGATGGCTGAAACTCCCAACTCAAGTCAAGTTGCAAGCTTCAGTTTTGGAAATGGTGGATAGCAATGGAGGAGTTACAATCAGGAAACAGGGGCCTGGATCATTTTGATATGATGTATATTAAGTGTTTGGATGGTTAAAACTCAATACGCACGAGTGGATTTGGAGATGGTTATGTGAGGTTCAAAATTGTCAAGTTATGGCAGATTCTGAGTTGCAGAGTGCTTGGGAGTGTTTTGGGGTCTTTGAACTCGTGTGTTATGTTGCAATAGACTTGTGTATATGTATGGAAAAGGTTAGAGATCAAATGCACTCAAGGTTTCTGAGTTCTAGCCTTTTGGCTCTATAACTTGCTTTTAAAGAAAAGTGAGAAGACAAATCTCAAAGTGTTGTACAAGCATGTTCTGAGTTCAAAGAGGCTTTAGACACATTGCTTTTGGTTTATAGGGGTTGTGTGAGTAGAAAGAACAAGTGCAAAGCTCAAGAAGTTGACAATTGCAAAAATGATGCTTTATCAAAATGGAAATGGCAACTTTGTGCCATAAATGGAAATGTAACTTGGATAAAGGCTCAAGTTCTTGGATTAAAGCTCTAACATCTGTGTAAACATTTAATTATGGAGTGACAAACAAGTTTGAGGCCTGCAAAGCAATTATTATGCAGCCTAGGCTTGGATTTGAATTTTTGTTCATCATGAAATGGCTTGTAATTTAAGTTTGAAAACCCTAACTTCCTCTCTTCGATTCTCCATGCTCAAGAATGATCTCAAGGAGTTCTTGGACATTTTGGAAATCTTGTAGTGTTCTCTACAACCCCTCTTTGAATCACTTTTGAAAATTACCTTTGGAACTATATGAAAAAGTGTCATGAAGTTAGGTCAAAATCCTGCCTAAACTAGGGCAAAAGTTCACTAAGTGTTTAATTTCAAGACCATGACTTTATGAATCAATAAATTGAGATCCAAGCATCTTTATAAGAAGTCGTGTAAAGAAATGTTGTAGATATCATGGATATCTACAACTTTCATGTTGAAAGCTTCTTTTGAATCATCTTGCATCATGGTGAAAAATTAGCTCAAAGTTGTGAAAAAAACATGAAGTTTTAAACACTTAGAAAAATTTCTAAGTTAGAAAACTTTGACTTTTCAAAATGAAATCTTGAATTTTTTATTTCTTGATGAATAAGTTTCATATTTTGACATTTTTTGATGAATTGTGATCTTTGACATTGGATTTTGACCAAAAAGTCAAAGTTTGACTTTTCAATGTAAAGTTGACTTTTGATCAGTTGACTGAAAATTCACTATCAATCCAATTGATCTTGAGCAGTGTTTTGGGGTCATGCCATTAGGTCAAAATGATTCAATTGAACTCTTGAGATCATGCTTCAAACCAATTGACCATTTGCTAAGTCAAAAATCAGAAATTGCCTTTCCTCAATCAAAACCCTAATTTTGACCATTTTGCCCCTTTGATGATTTGATCAGACTTCTTGAGGAATTATGGTCCAAACTTGATCAAATGATACATATGAGTTTATAATGTTGATGTGGATCAAAAATTATGAAGTTTGACTGTAAATTGGCCAAAGTTGACTTTTTTCCCCAATACAGTTGGTTTTTAGGTCAACTGCTCAATTGACTGAGCAAAAGTGTGATCCAATGCTTGAAACTTGACATGAGTAATAGTGGGGGTCCATAATGATCCATGAAAGTCACATTAAGCATTGAAAATTCAATTATCCTTGTGCAATCTTAAACCCTAATTTTGGTCATCAATGCTTAAGGAGGTGTCTTGAGTTGATCAACCCTAGTGCAGTCTTGAACCAAGAGAGATATTTTGTGAGAAAATAATTTATAAGTGAGAGGGAAAATTTTGGGGTACAACAGCTGCCCTTGTTCAATCTTCTTAAACCTGAAGAGTTAGATTGGCAGATTTGCCATTCGTGACTTGAAGGTGGAAGATGATTGGACACTAGAGTGCCCAGAAATTTGCACTCGAGGATGTGATGGTTGATGGTGTAGGGAATGGGCTTAAAGATTCCATTTTGAGAAGTGATTTAAATTTGTTGGAGATGGGCTTGTAGATGCCATCCAAAAATGATTGTTGAACCGTATATGCAGGTTGAATCTGAATGAGTATCAGAATGGCGTCTGTGTCTGGAGCGTATCTGAACTGTATCTGAAAGTTGAATCTAAATGAGCATCAGAATAGCGTCTGTGTATGGAGCGTATCTGAACTGTATCTGAGAGTTGAAACTGAATGAGTATCAAAATGGCATCGTGTCTGGAGCGTATCTGAATTGTATCTGAGAGTTGAATCTGAATGAGTATCAGAATGGCGTCCGTGTCTGGAGCGTATCTGAAAGATGAATTTGAATGAGTATCAGAGTGGCATCTGTGTTTGGAGCGTATCTAAACTGTATCTGAAAGCTGAATCTGAATGAGTATCAGAATAGCGTCTGTGTCTGGAGTGTATCTGAACTCTATCTGAAAGTTGAGTCTGAATGAGTATTAGAATAACGTCCGTGTCTGGAGCGTATATGAACTGTATCTGAAAGCGAATTTGAATGAGTATTAGAATGGCGTCCGTGTCTAGAGCGTATTTGAACTGTATCTAAAAGCTGAATCTGAATGAGTATCAGAATGGCATCTGTGTCTGGAGCGTATCTAAACTGTATCTGAAAGCTGAATCTGAATGAGTATCAGAATGGCATCCGTGTCTAGAGCGTGTCTGAACTGTATCTGAAAGCTGAAACTGAATGAGTATCAGAATGGCGTCTGTGTCTGGAGTGTATCTGAATTGTATCTAAAAGCTGAATCCGAATGAGTATCAGAATGGAGTCTGTGTCCGGAGTGTATCTGAACTGTATCTGAAAGCTGAATCTGAATGAGTATCAGAATGGCGTTCGTGTCTGGAGCGTATCTAAACTGTATCTGAGGGCTGAATGAGAAGAACTTGTGCTGGATTGCTTCAGCTGGTCATGTAGATAATTGTCCTAGCTTGTCTCAGGTATCAATCTCTGACCTTCATAAATTGTTGATGATAGCCATCTGCTGACTGATCTCTCCTGAAGAGATAAAAGATTAGTTGTATGAAATGTCATGATGTATGAAATGCATTGCATAATTATGTTCTCAATAAAATGAGTGAGATTATGTTGTATGCGTCCGTGTTGTCAATGTCATGACGTATGGATGTGATGTATAGGCATATAAGCTATGTTGCTGTAACATTGTTGGATTAGGGAAAATAAATCCCTGACTGTTGTTGGGGACGTGGAGTGTAAGTCTTCATGTTTTGAAGTGCTGATGAGTTGATGAGCTCCTATTTGTTAGAGAAATAAACTCTGTTGTAAATGAAACACCGTGTATGGCTGGTGAAATCTGTTGGGGAATCCTGAGAAATTGGACGACTTCTACTGGGGATTGATAACTGGAAGTTTTGTTCCGCTGGGGATTAAGCTGCACACTGTGGGGAATCTTATGGAATAGTCTAAAGATATTATCCTATTTCTTAAAGCCATTAGTGATAGTCTTTTATTTTTGCTTATTTGTAAACAGTAGTTATATTCAAATGCATATGCTCAAAAATAAGTCATTGGACGTTTTTGTAAACAAAACACGGAAATAAAGAAAAAACAGATAGTTTTATACTTTCAAAGGAGTATCTTTGTATTAACTTGAATAAGTATTTTGAACAATGAGACGAACATCTAGTGTTGTACCCCAAAATTTTCCCTCTCATTTCTCAAAGGATCACCCTGGACCCTCAGGTTTGCTTTCATCCAATTCCAAGCTTTAAATTACAATTTTTTCAAGAAAGTCATTCACAAGGGCAAAATGGTCATTTGCACACTGAAGAGTCAAACTTTGACTTTTGGATCAAAATCAAGTTTCAGGAGTCATATTTCATCAAGACATGTTGAGATATGAAGTTTGTTTCATCTAGAAATTCAAAAGTCAAAAGTTACTTTGGAAAAGTCAAATTTCTAAATACTTAGAATTTTTCTAAGTGTTTAAGAAATATGACAAGCTCAGAACATCTGATCAGATTATCACCATGATGCAAGTTGATTATGGATTAACTTATAACACAAGAGTTATAGACTCAAACAAGATCTGAAACATTACAGAACAAAACTTCTCCTAGAAATGCTGGGATTTCAAGTTATGACTCCTCAAAGACACGTCCATGAAACTGAAGCACTCAGCAAATTCTGGACAGTTCCAAGACAGAGTTTGGTTACCACTTCTGGGCCAGTTTTCACAAAGATCCAGTCAGATTTTGCAAGGGTAGTTCAAAAAAGGTTTACAAAGCCTGTTGCAAGCTTCCTGGAAAGTTTGAGAGCTCCTTCAGAACATGCTGTAGCAAGGAGATACAAAGATCAGAAGTTGGATGTTTATTCTAAGTTATGCTGAAGCAGAACCTCTGACCCAGAATTAAGTAATGATGCAAAATCTCACATTACAGGATTTCTGGTTTGATAAATCTCATCATCATTTAATGCTCACAACCACTTTTGAGTCTTTATCCATAAAACTTTCCCCACATGTGGCATAGAAGTACCATTATTGTCTTGGAAAAGCAAACTCTTGTACAAGAGTGTGTCGGGCCCATGCGTTGCTTTAGCTTTTGAAGTTACCTTTTCTTAATTCCTGCTTACAATTCCAGTTTAGGCGCTGCTAAAGCTGCTAACCACCACACTTGCTTCAAGAACAAGGCAGCACCCTAGCATGTGACAGTTGTACTCTCCAAGCTACAAGATCTTTGCCTATAAATTGAAAGTCATTGGCAACTGTAAAAGGGTCGAAAAATTGAGAAAGAAAAAGCCTTGAACCCCTGCTAAAATTCCAAGAATCTAAAAACTGCAAACACAAAATACAAAACCTGTTAACTTTTGATTTCTTGCATTCAAACTTCTTTTTTTCTAAAGTGTTTCTTGACCAAAACCGTCCATACAGTTTCTGATTCACATATCAGAAGCTATCCTAACTTCTGTGTTCATACTGTAACACATTCTCCATCTATACTCACCTCAAGGAAATCAGAACTTTGCCCCCTTGGTGGTTCCAGAATTTCTCTAATCATTCATAGCCCAAGTTGAAAACTTCCAGCCTGCTAAGTACGTGAAGAAGCTATTCAGAACATCACCAGAGTTCATAACCAGACTCCAGCTCACAAAGTATTTTCCAGCTGCAAGGTAAGCTTCTGCTGACTCTCATCATATTACTTAGGCATTGTCAGATTTGCATGTTCAAAAATACAATGTAGACATCATGATTCTGATGTTGTACGTATTATGAGGTTTCACGTATTTGTATGCCTAAGTAGGGAGTAAATTAGTTCAGAACTTCTTAAGGAAATTAGGATTAGCAAATTCATGCTTGCTTCTGATTTATAGTTCTGATATCTCTTATTTCTGAAACACTATGAAACCTTCCATAACTGTTATATGTGCATCTTCTATTTTGTTGAGAAATGACTAAGTTGCAGATGTTCTGACTAGCATGGAGAGGGAGACTAAGTTCTGCCAGTGGCATCAGAACTTCTGAAATCTTCTTTGTTCCCAGTGGACCCAGAACTTCTGACTTTACATATTTTTGCTAATATGATTTTTGTTTTCTGCAAGCACGCCAGAGTCAGAACTTCTGATCCCTTTTAGTTCAGCAATACGTTGATTCTATTTTCTTTTTCCTTACTATTTTGTTTTGCTATCACTTATATTTTCACTAATCAAAAACACCAAAAACATTTTACATTTTACATGCTTTATTTTATTTCTTAAAAATAAAAAGATCAAGAATATTTTCTTAAACAAAACTTATTTCTTTTCTTAAATAAAACAAGTCCATCTCACATTTTCTTGTACATTCTTATCCATTCAATATGGTTGTAATAGTAACTTAGGATTTAATTTTATTTGCAATCTCCATTTGTAAATCTGTACACCCCATCCCCTTAATGATTGTAATAGCGTAGGATATTTATTTCTGCACTTTTTATTGCTTTCATATATTGCTAGTAATTAGGGTGTGTATGGCAAGACATGAAATCAGCAAATAGAGGACCCTAATCAAGACAAAAATGCATGCAATCAAACACACTTTGCACATATGCACACCAAAGGGTAATCTCAGTTGTTGCCTATCGTAAAAAATAGTCATGTCCCTCGAACATGGGCGTTTTAGCAAAGACCCTCGATAAAAGATCGTAGTCCCTCGATGACCCTCGATGTTGCCTTCGGTAAACGATCTAGTCCCTAAACGACATTGCTAAAACATCTATAGGTTGCCTTCTATGACTATACGATGACCCACACTTGTCCCTTCACATCCAACGATGGGACTTCTCACCAAATCAATGGTAAGATAGCAACACCTAAAGGAGGAGGAAAAGAACATCTAAGACCTTTTGAGTAGGTAGATTTTCTCCTAGTTGCTTGCTTGCTCACAACAAAAACATTCTATACACCAACACTTTCACTTTGAAACATTTTCAAAAGATCAACATTTTTGTATACATTCTTACGAACAAGAATCATTACAAATATTGCCTATGAAGAAGTGAAAAACACAAGAAGGGGGTTGAATTGTAGAACTTGAAATCAAATGCAGACAACGTGTTATTTTTATCCTGGTTCGTTTGATCTCAAACTACTCCAGTCCACCCGTCAAGGTGATTTCGCCTCTCTCCAACGAGGTCTTAATCCACTATATTCAACTGAATACACAACTGCTTTAACAACTGTTAAAGCCTTCTTGAGTCTAACCACATACCGGTTTATCTCAAGGAAATTATTTTACGATAAATGAACAAATGTGTGTTTGATGTTTTCTAGAAAAACTATATATCACAATTGTGATAATACATAATATGAAGCTTAGATGAAACTAGATTGCTAGAGCTATTGAGTAGGCGTGGTTGAAAGCTTTTGCAATTTGAGTGAGAGAGTTTTCGTATGCGTGCGTGCATAAAGAGTATTAGCCATTTCTTTTCTCACTGACTTGTTTAAGTAGCCTAGGAATAGATACGTTGCTGTCCATAAATCCATTTCAATGCTCATAACATTCTTTCCTTTTTGAGAAGATCTTTGTCTTGGAAAAAAGTCGTTGGTAATTAATCTGTCTTGAATGCATAGTAACGTTGACACTTCAGAATGTTCTACTTAATGAAAATCAGAGTGTTCTTGGCTTTAGCTTATTCTGACGCTTCAGAGTACTGGTGACATGGTAAGTATCTTGCTCAGAGTCAGAGTATGTTTTGCGTAGATTCTGTTCATCAGGCTTTCGTGTATAGCACATGTTTGATCTTCTGATGCTGACATATCTTCTGATGCTGATGTTGATACTGATATTCTGATGCTGATTCCATCAGAGTTTCTATAAATACACAACATAATTTTAAGTAGCATATATGTCTTATATAAATCTTATAATTTATTTAATCTTGTATTTTGTTATCATCAAAACTCTAACTGAGGGTTGTAGAATCAAACTATGTTCTAACAATCTCCCCCTTTTTAATGATGACAAAAACCAGATTTTTTCAATTAAAATAAAATGATGAAAGGTATCAGAGTTTAAGGATAGAGAGGAAACAGTATCATAGATAATCAAATAACAAATAAAAGGTATCAGAGATAAGAAGATAAGGAATAAAAAGTATCAGAGTAATGAAGAGAAAAACTCCCCTTGAGTTGATTACTTCCCTTTGATTCCTTGAGACCTTGAACATCTGAACTTTACTGAACTTTCTTTGAGCATCAGAACTTTACTTTATCAGAGTTCATCAGATTCTTGTGCCTGTAACCTTTTCAGAAGAAGGAAAATCAAATATATCAGAATGTTAGAATGTTTGAGACTTTTGTCTCAGTAATCCGTTATTAAAAAATATCATTCTTTCTCCCTCTTTTTGTCAGTTATCAAAAAGCACGAATAATCAGAGTTAAAATGATCAGAGCAAAAAACGTTTGTATTAAAAACAGAAGCAATGATAGTTTAGAACAAGTAGAAATATTACAGACAAATATGTAAAGAAAACAAGGAAAACACAGGAAAAATTCTAAGAAGAAGGAGGAAGTCGTGTGAACAGAGCTTCCAACATACTCTTGATTTGATTGCTGGTTCCCTGTTGCTTAGATACCATGTTTGCTATAGAATCAATCTTGATATCCTGCTTATCCATCCTTTCATTCACCAGCATATCAGATCTCTTCAAATCCTCCAGAGTCTGCCTGTCAAGAGAGGAAGCTTGAGGATCTTCAGATATAGGCTGCTTCTCAGAGCTTTCTGTAGTTTCTTCTGCTTGACCCAAGTCTTCAGCTTGAATTATCTGTTCTTCTACAGGTTGAACTTTAGATGCCGGACGCTTTTCAGACCAAGGCGCAATGTCCAGATGGAGAACTTCTTCCTTCAGCAGCTTGCTCAGAACTGGACCTTCCATTTCCTTCAGCAGATTGCTGAAGTTTTGTTGAGCCTGTCCATAGCTCTGGTCTTGCAACTTAAAGGTTTCAGCGCATACCCATCTTCTGAATTGTGTCCAAAGGAGGTCTGATACAGCAGGATCTACTAGTTCCAGACTTGCTTGTTTCAAAGAAGTGATCCACTTCTGTATATCTGTTTCAAAGTTCAAAATGCTGGGACCAACATCTGGTTGTTTTGGTTTAGGGATAGCAGTTTTGTGGTTTATTGCAGCAAGGCATTCAAGGACTGTTAGATCAATGACAATCTTGCTGTGGTCATCTGAATTTTTCTTAGGTGAGGGAGTGGGAGAGTCAGAAATTACGATTGGACTTGATGGGGTATTTGGTGGAGTTGTTTCTGGTGAAGAGGGAAGTTGAGGAATATTAACAGTGGTACCACAGGGCAATTGAATGGCCAAAGGTTGTGGTTCAGGGGATTCAGAGTGTTGAGCCTCAGAGGTTTGAGTCTCAGGTTGTGGAGATTGTTCATGTTGAGGAGAGGGTGGATTAATATCTGGTTGAGAGGATGAAGGTTATGGGATTTCTGGTTCTAGAGAGAGTGGAGTTTCTGGTATTGGTGAGAGTGGAATGTCAGGTTGTGGTGAGATGGGAATTTCTGTGTTTGGATTTGGATTTTCTGTTTCGGGAGCGGAAGAGTGTTGGTCTATATCAGAAAGAACTTGTGCAAGTTCTGGTTCTGGTATGGTTGCAGTATTTGGATTTTGTGGTTTGGAGCGGGATCTTCTGAGGGTTAATGACTCAGAAGGGTCAAAGTCAACGTCAAAATCATCAAAGGTTTGAGGTGTTTGGATTTAAGATGGAGTTGGAATTGGGGTAGGAATAAATGTGGAAACAGCAGTTGAATCTAAAACAGTTACAGAAACAGGATTACCTCTTTTCTTTGAAGTCTGCTGAGATGATCCTTTTGTAGCAGCTTTTCTCTTCTTTGTCTTCTTCAGAACAACCTCTGGTGCCTTCTGCTGAAGATCTTGAATATTCAGATTAGATGTTGTACCATCAGCTTTACAAGCATCCAAATATCTCAGAATGATTTGAGGCTTAGAGTCAATTTCTGAGAACATAGGGAAGTCGTCCAGAGGGACTCTTCTGCTGGAGATTTTAGCAAAAGGAGTGACGCTGGGCTCCTTCTTAATGTTCTCTATCAGCTTCATTTTCTTCAGATTTTTGGCATTCAGCTGCTTGCCAACAGAAGGTTCCAGGGTGCTGATTTCTTGTGCCTCTGTCAAATGTTCAATCAGCCTATTCTCTGTCAGAATATCTGATATCAGTCTTCCCAAGGGTATCCAATCCCTTTTAGTACATTCATCTTCTTTTGTTTCCTTGACACTTGTTCTGAGATGGTTGAACAGAAGATGAGCTAGATTAATCTTGACCTTCTGAGAGATAAAATAGATCAGAAACTGCTGATTTATGTTTATGTAATCAGGAGAGCTGGTAGGCTTCCTGTGGTTGAAACAGCCCAGAATGATCTTTGCCCAAATTCTGTGCTTGTCTTTCAAGTCCCTTATCTTGCTGGAGGGAAGCCCCAGCGTGAAAATTTCCCTTGCAATTAGGGCAACATCTTGACACCTTTTTGCCATATCAATACAGCGAATATCACCACCATTGTAGCCTATCAGTCTTGCAATCAGGTCTTCAGTAATCACAATTTTCTTCCCCATGATGTAAGAAGTGACCTGATGGTTTGAAGAAGAAGCGTGAATCCAAAATTCCTTTACCAGAATAGGAAATGTTGGACCCACCAGCCTGTCAAAGTAATTTTCCCATCCTTGAGCTTTAATCTCTTCTGATAAATCAAAACCATTCTCCTTGAGACTGTTGAAATCTACTATTATTTCAGACAGAACTTCAAGGTTCTTGATTGGAGTGAGAAGCATTCTGAGAGGAACTTCATATTGTTCAGAAGAAGCAGTTTTCTGGGAACCAGAAGAAGGATTGCTGGAAGAAGCCATGTTCACATGAGGTTTTTGAAAGAGATTGAAAGGTTTTCTTGAGTAAATAAGAACACATAAAACAGAAATATTGAGAGAGAACGAAAGTAAGGGTAAAAGGTGTGAATGGTGTGAAGTATTTAAATAGATTTCTAAAAAGTTTTTGAAAACATAAACGTTTAAGAGAGAGAGAGAGAGAGATAAATCATGATTATTAGCATTTAATGATAGCTGATTTTAGGGGATTCAGAAAGATACTTAAACGGTTACCCATGACATGTGTCTCAATGCATCCAATCAACGCTTTGCCTTTTCAGAAGCGTGAACGCGTGTTCAGCCTCAGGAAACAGCTGATGACTGGATGACACTTGTTTGCTTGAGTGAACAACACATCTATCCTTGAACTGAGGCGCTCAGATCTTCATGGATAGATTCTGATACAATCTGCATTTCTAAAATTCTGAAAGAGGATTGATCAGAAGTTCATAGAGAAATAAGCATAATTCTGAAGGTTAATATATAAAATTAAAACAGTTTTATTCTGGACAGAGCTTCATGCTGAGATGTTTCAGAATGAAGTTGAACCTATCTTCAGAAAGTGGTTTTGTGAAAATATCAGCCCATTGATGGTCTGTGTCAATAAATTTTAAATTTAAGATCCCTTTCTGAATATAGTCCCTAATAAAATGATGTTTTATTTATATATGCTTAGCCCTAGAATGCAAAATTGGATTTTTACTTAAGCAAATAGCAGAAGTGTTGTCACAGAGGATAGGAATGTTACTCTCAAAAATCTGGAAGTCCTCAAGTTGACTTTTCATCCAGAGCATTTGTGTGCTGTATCCAGTTGCTGCTATGTATTCAGCTTCTGCTGTTGATAGAGCAATTGTGGATTGTCTTTTGCTGGACCAAGAGATCAGATTTCCTCCCAGAAACTGGCAGCTTCTAGAAGTACTTTTACGTTTAACTCTGTCTCCAGCAAAGTCAGCATCACAGTATCCTACTAAGCTGTAATCACTTGATTTTCTATAAAACAGGCTCAGATTAGTAGTACCTTTCAGATACTTGAAAATTCGCTTAACAGCTGTTAAGTGAGATTCTCTAGGATCTGATTGGAATCTTGCACAAATGCATACACTGAATAAAATATCAGGCCTTGAAGATGTCAGATAAAGAAGAGAACCAATCATACCTCTGTAGACCTTCTGTTCTACCTTTTTGCTTACCTCTTCTTTTTCCAGAATGCACGTGGGATGCATTGGAATCTTTGATGGCTTACATTCTGAGAGATCAAATTTATTCATAAGTTCTCTGACATATTTTCTCTGATGAATGTGAGTTCCTTCTGGGGTTTGGTTGATCTGAATGCCCAGGAAGAATTTCAGTTCCCCCATCAGGCTCATCTCAAATTTTGCCTGCATACACTTAGCAAACTTTCTTCCTAGAGAGAGTTTAGTATATCCAAAAATGATATCATCAACATAAATCTGACATACCAATATGTCATTCTTAACTGTCTTACAGAATAAGGTTGTGTCCACTTTCACTCTGGTGAATTCCTTTTCTAACAGGAAGTTACTCAGTCTTTCATACCAAGCTCTGGGAGCTTGTTTCAGACCATACAGTGACTTCTTTAGTTTGAAAACATATTCTGGATTTTTTGAACTTTCAAAACCAGGTGGTTGGTGCACATATACCTCTTCTTCTATATATCCATTTAAGAATGCACTCTTAACATCCATCTGATACAGAGTGATGCCTTTATTAACTGCAAATGAAATTAAAAGTCTGATAGATTCTAACCTGGCGACTGGAGTAAAGGTTTATGTATAGTCTATCCCCTCTTGCTAACTATAACCTTGTGCTACCAATCGTGCCTTGTTTCTGATGACTTCACCTTGTTCATTCAGTTTGTTTCTGAACACCCATTTTGTTCCAATGACGTTGAATCCTTTTGGTTTAGGAACTAGATCCCAAACGTCATTCCTTGTGAATTGATTCAGCTCCTCTTGCATTGCTAGAATCCAGTCATTGTCCAGAAGTGCTTTATCAACTGTTGATGGTTCAATTAGAGAAACAAGTCCCATGAGGGATTCTTCTGAGTTTCTGAAGCTGGCTCTTGTTTTGATTGGATCTTCCTTTCTTCCTAAGATTGTTTCTTCTGGGTGATCCATACTGCTTCTGAATGGTCTTTTCTGAGGTAGATCAACAGAAGATGCTGGATTGCTTGCAGTGCCTCTTTCTGATGTTGATGGAGTGTCTATGTTAAGAGCTTCTGATGACTTGTCTTCAGTACCTGTGAATTCAACTTCCATACCTATTGTTCCAGAGCCAATGATCTTTCCCCTTTGATTGCCTCCAAATCCTACGTGGCCTCCAGGCTTAAGTTCCAGGCTTTGGAACATATGCCTTCTTCCTGTCATGTGTCGTGAGCAGCCAGAGTCCAGGTACCATGACTGGTGTTTCTGCTTTGCTGCTAAAGATATCTGCAACATGTATTATTTTATCCTTAGGTACCCATATTTTCTTGGGTCCTGATTTGTTAGTTTTACCAAAACTCTGGTTGAATTTTGGTTTGACAGAATAATTACTACTAGTATATTTGATGTCATGTGTGTGCCCATATACAAAGTGAGAATCAAGTGAAGTGCGTTTTATCACTAAATCCATGGCATTCCTTGGTGTAGGTACCTTACCTTGGTATCCTATTCCTTTTCTGCCATTTCTGCTAACTCCATAGATCATTGAAGCCATCTTTCTTCTATCTATGTTTTTAGCTAGAAACTTCTGAAAGCTGTGATCATACTCCTTGATGATCTCATCAACACTACTGGGAGTTTCAAGAATTGTTTCCTTCTGAGAGTTTTGTAATAGATTTTCTAATTTTGAAACTTTATCTTTTAACTCAGAATTCTCCAATTTGAAACTCTCAGTTTTATCAGAGTCAGAAGCAAGATTCCTTTTCAGGTTTCTGAATTTGACTCTGATCTGCTGATATCTTTCAAGAATTTCATTAAGGCTTTCAGCTAGTTCAACCTTAGTAAAGTTAATAGCAAAGCCAGGAAATACCTCTTCTGTGTCTAATTCAGAAGCTTCACTGTCTTCTGTTATGTTTGCCATGAGAGCTATGTTTGCTCTCTCATCATCTGATTCTGAGTCAGCTTCAGATGAGTCAGATTCATCCCATGTAGCCATGAGACTTTTCTTCTTTTCCTTGCCAAACTTCTTTTTGGGCTTTTCCCTCTGAAGCTTTGGGCAATCACTCTTGTAGTGTCCTTGCTCGTTACATTCATAGCAGATGATGTCTTTGTTGTTTGGCTTTCTGCTTCCTGAAGAGCCTTCAGATCTTTTGTATCCAGAGGAGGGTTCTGACCTTCTGTATCTGGAGGAGGAATCATTCTGATTCTCTTATCTTCTTGGATTCCTGAACTTTCTTTGCCTCTGCTTCCACAGTTGGTTCACCCTTCTGGAGAGGAGAGATAGTTCATCTTCTTCTGATGAGGACCCATCAGAGGTTTCTTCTACAGCCTGCAAAACTTTGGAGTCAGATTTTCTGTTAGATTTTAAAGCTAATGGCTTACCTTGCTTTTGAGGTTCATCAGCTTCTAGCTCTATCTCGTGACTTCTGAGGGAGCTAACAAGTTCCTCCAAAGAGATTTTATTGAGATCCTTAACTAGCTTCAGCGCTGTGACCATTGGCCTCCACTGTTTTGGCAAGCTTCTGATGATCTTCTTAACATGATCAGCAGTAGAATACCCTTTGTCCAGAACTTTGAGACCAGCAACCAGAATTTGAAATCTTGAGAACATCGTTTCAATTGATTCACTTTCTTCCATCTTGAATGCCTCATACTTCTGAATGAGCGCAAGAGCTTTAGTTTCTTTAACTTGAATGTTTCCTTCATGCGTCATTCTCAGAGAGTCAAACATATTCTTTGCAGTGTCTCTGTTTGATATCTTTTCATATTCGGAGTAAGAGATGGCGCTGAGAAGAATTGTTCTTGCTTTGTGATGATTTCTGAAATCACGCTTTTATTGATCAGACATTGCTTTCCTGTCAATCTTCTGACCACTTGCATTCACTGGGTGCATGTATCCATCAGTCACCATATCCCACAAATCAGCATTGTGGGCCAGAAAGAAGCTTTCAATTCTGTCTTTCCAGTAATCAAAGTTCTCTCCATCAAAGACTGGAGGTTTGCCACTGAATCTGTCTCTTTCTTCATTGTTGTCATTGCTGATGTTTTGATGTGGTCCTGCCATAGTGTTTTTCTAACGCTGGATCTTGTACTGACACGGTTAAGTGTTATAAGCTCAGAACCAGGCGCTCTGATGCAATTGAAGAAGTGAAAAACACAAGAATGGGGGTTGAATTGTAGAACTTGAAATCAAATGCAGACAACGCGTTATTTTTATCCTGGTTCGTTTGATCTCAAACTACTCCAGTCCACCCGTTAAGGTGATTTCGCCTCTCTCCAACGAGGTCTTAATCCACTATATTCAACTGAATACACAACTGCTTTAACAACTGTTAAAGCCTTCTTGAGTCTAACCACAGACCGATTTATCTCAAGGAAATTCTTTTACAGATAAATGAACAAATGTGTGTTTGATGTTTTCTAGAAAAACTATATATCACAACTGTGATAATACACAATATGAAGCTTAGATGAAACTAGATTGCTAGAGCTATTGAGTAGGCGTGGTTGAAAGCTTTTGCAATTTGAGTGAGAGAGTTTTCGTATGCATGCGTGCGTAAAGAGTATTAGCCATTTCTTTTCTCACTGACTTGTTTAAGTAGCCTAGGAATAGATACGTTGCTGTCCATAAATCCATTTCAATGCTCATAACGTTCTTTCCTTTTTGATAAGATCTTTGTCTTGGAAAAAAGTCGTTGGTAATTAATCTGTCTTGAATGCATAGTAACGTTGACACTTCAGAATGTTCTGCTTAATGAAAATCAGAGTGTTCTTGGCTTTAGCTTATTCTGACGCTTCAGAGTACTGGTGACATGGTAAGTATCTTGCTCAGAGTCAGAGTATGTTTTGCGCAGATTCTGTTCATCAGGCTTTCGTGTATAGCACATGTTTGATCTTCTGATGCTGACATATCTTCTGATGCTTATGTTGATACTGATATTCTGATGCTGATTCCATTAGAGTTTCTGTAAATACACAACATAATTTTAAGTAGCATATATGTCTTATATAAATCTTATAATTTATTTAATCTTGTATTTTGTTATCATCAAAACTCTAACTGAGGGTTGTAGAATCAAACTATGTTCTAACAGCCTAAACAAGTGCCTCTTTACAAAATACTTTCAAAAACCACACCAAGCACAATTTTCAAACAAAAAGCAAGTGATCTAGCAAGTAACTAAGAGCCCATGGAAAACCATGGATGAAAAGGGTGTTAATACCTTCCCTTTTCATAATCTATCCCTCGAACTCAAGAAATAATCTCAAAGGTCTTTCCTGTGCTTTTTCACCTTTCCTTTTGGATAAAAGAAAAGTCGGTGGTGACTCTTGCTAAACTGCAACATTTGCGATCAAACGCAAAACACCCAAGTCTGTTCTCCCACCGTATCACAGAACTGGCGACTCTGCTGGGGAATTTCTAAAAAGTGGGGGTTACCTTAGGGTTAGATCACATTTACTTGCTTTCATTGTTTGATTTGTATGCTTTACATTATGGTTCTTTGTTTGGGTTTGAATCCTCTACTCAGATTTGGGATACAATGTTGGTAAGTAGCAATACGTTGTGGAAACTATACGGGGTATACTGACATGGTCTAAGCAATAGCTACGTTAGTGCGACATATTTGTGGGTACCGGTAGCCTTTGAGTTTATAAAAAAGAATACGGGGTCGCTGAGTGATGTCATAAATCACTAATAAACTTTTAGAACCTTTACTTGACCAACTTGGCCTTTAGGATGTAGTGAGATGACCGGCTTTGGTGCAGTCCGAAGTTGGTAGATACTCGATACTACACTCATTGAGGTTTGGTTTCTTGGGATATTTCGGTCGCCATTAAAGAGGCTTGTGCTGAAACAATGACCAAGGAAACAAACCAGTGATATGAGCTCTTTAGAACCCGATTATTATTATTAGAATAGGTTGAGCCAACTAAACTTCAAGAGGGTACTTACCTATAAAACTCCATGCAAGCCTAAACCTAGGGACTTGTTTGTTTTGTTTGTATATACATACTTGTACATAACATCATGAACATCATAACACCATACACATTCACTAACTGTGATACGGTGGGAAGAGAACTGACTGTTTTTGGAATGCTGGTTCGCGTTTTGCGTTTGTTTTTGCAAAATGTCGCGGTAAGCAAGAGTCGCCACTGTCTTTTATTTTATCCAACAAGGAAAGGAAAAAAACACAGAAAAATTCCTTTTTGAGATGTTTCTCGGGTTCGGGAGGTAGATTATAGAAAGGGAATGTGTTAGTACCCTTTCTATCCGTGGTTATCCACGGGCTCTTAGGTACTTGCTCATTGTATTTTCAAAAGTTACTTTTCTTTGTGTTTATGGGTTTGAAAGAAGTTTTTGTTTGAAAGGAGTGTAAGTGCGAAAAGTTTTTTTTTGTTTTAAAAAGAGCAAGTACTTAAGAACCATCTACCTACTCGAAAAAGGAATTAATATGTACAAATGTCCTTTAGACAATGCTATCCCACTATTGAGGAGTAGGTAGCACCGTCGTTGGAGTTTTCGGGTCAATTCGATTAAGGGACGCGTGGTCACTAAAGCAATATTAGGACGCCTTAGCGGTAACCCTAATATCCCAGATCATTTTTCCGAGGCAACCGTTTTGAGGCAACTATGATCTTTGGACAAGAGGGCGACCTCTAAAACTTCCTATACTCAATGACCACGTTTGAGGCAACCAAGTGAGGTGTACCCTAAGAGTGCGCATGTGCGAGTGTGTTATTTCGGTTATATTATCTTTGTACATGTCATGGGTGAGCTATTTTGATTTTAATTTCATACATTTGATATTGTCATGCATTCCTTATTATCAAACATCTAATAGTTTATAGTTGCGGAATTTAAATTGCGGAAATTAAATCTAAATTATTACAAGGCGTCGGGTATTTACATCGCCAAAGAAAACCCTTGAAATTTAAATTGCGGAAAATAAAATAAAGCGATAAAAATGATCAAAGTCCTAATTAAACTATTACATTCCGGGAAACAGATACAATAATATAATAAAATGGATCGCGTGCGGGAAATTAAATCGGATGCGAGTTTTTTGGGGTTTTGACCCTTTTTTGAAAGAAAGTGATTTTTTAAGTTATTTTTGGATTAAAAAGAAGTTAGATCTAAGTTAATAATTAAATTAATAAACTAATTAATTAATTAAAATATTTTTGGATTTTTGAGTATTTAAAGAAATAAAATAAATTAATCAAAGCTAATAAAAACCTAATTATCTAAATTAATTTTAATTATTGCAAAAATATTAAAGTTATTTCCTAATTAAACTAAATTAATTGAATTAATATTTATTTACAAAAATAAAGTGCTGAATTTAATTTTAATAAATAAAATATATATTTTTGTTTTTGATTTTATTAAGAAAAAAAATTAATTGGTTAGTGATTAATAAAAAGAATAACAATTAATTAATTAAAGGAAAATAATAAAAATAGAGAGAGAGTTTAGGAATATACGGGCTTGGTTGGAGGGGTGAAACAGTTGTTGGCGTCATGTGTAAACTGTTTTGTTTTGGCCATTTGTGTTTTGGCTTTTGGCCATTTGTGTTCTGGCTTCAATGTTCCTTAACCTTCTTAAGATGTCTGGCTCGCCATGTATTGGTGTCATGTGTAAACTGTTCTGTTTTGGCCATTTGTGTTTTGCCTTTTGGCCATTTGTGTTTTGGCCTCAACGTTCCTTAATGAACCTGCATGGGATCCTGTCTAAATCTGCAATGTTGAATCTCATGAACACATTAAATAAATTACTATATATCATAAAATACAAATAAAGCCAATATATGAAGAAATTTAATGTTTAGGCCTAATATGGCATGTATAAATGATTATACCCTTTTGATCATGGAGTTCAAATCAGCCTTACCCTTGGAGAAGTAGTGATATGAATGCTTTTATGCCTTTTGATCATGGAGATCAAGTCAGTCTTACCCTTACGGGAGAAGTAGTGAGATGTTGGTTTGTAATCGGGAGATGTTGGTTTGTAACCGGGATGGCTTGTTTGTAGTGAGATGTTGGTTTGTAACCGGGATGGCTTGTTTGTAGTGAGAGAGGGATTTGTAATAAGGATTTCAAGGTTTTAGGATTCTTGAAAGAATTTGATATTTTGACAGCGTTGTGGCAAGGTTTTTTTTTCTCTCCTCCCTGTTTGTGTGAAAAGAATGAGATTATATAATGGAAATTAGAGCAAAGAAAATGGGCTTTGAATGTGCAATTGGGCCTCCAATGTTCACTTGAATTTGTCATGTTGCAGGCTAAATCGCAGGGGCCTAAGTGAAATTTTAGAAGTTGAAATGTGAAAACAAAATGTAGCCGACATCGAGAACTAACTCCTGTCCAAAAATCGGCTCAGTCGGATAAATGGTGAATTAGTTATAAATTTTTGAAGTTTCAGCTCAGACAAACTTATTTTGGGCTCCAGTGTCGACTCTAACACGTTCTTCAATAAAAAACTGGTATTGATCGAAGCATAATCAGGTCTCGACTTTTGAAGCAAAGTTGTAGATCTATGAGTCAGTGACCTTGTGTAAAAATATGAGCCTAATCCGATAAAAATTGACCGAGTTATGAGTTTTCGATGTTTCAGCCCAGATGAAATAATATTCAGCATTCAGGATTTTCGGTGTGTCACGCGTACTCTGAGCAAAAAACGAAGACCTTTTGGATACCGTTCGAACTCAATACCTTCTGTGAAAACTTATCCAACTCAATTTGTGAAATTTTGGCGCTGGAACCAGCTCGATACGATGAAAATTGACCAAGTTATGATTTTCTGAACATGACGCAAATAAATTTCTGACACAAATTTCCTGTACGGAAATACTTGATAAATCCACATTTTTGAAGATCTTCTGATCGAAATTGGCTTCCAGCCGTGAGAGATGAAAACATAGATAACGTCAAGATGGAATTTTGGCCACCGGAACAGGTTCAAAACGAGCCACGATCTTCAAGTTATGAATTTTTTAGTGCGTAAAAACCACACTTTCAACATACTTTTTCACCATATTTCTTCGAGAAAACTCACACATTCGGATACCTTCTTTAAAGAATTGACTCTTTAGCCGAATCTGAATTTGAGAATATGTTATCAAAGATATCTTGGCAAAATAACACCTGAATATGACGCGCCGGGTTGGACTTGTGAATCTTTCTTGAAATGTTTTGAGAAATATGAGAGGGAAAAATTTGGGGTACAACAGCTGCCCATGTTCAATCTTCTTAAACCCGAGGATATAGATTGGCTTTCGGGCCTTTCGTGATCCGAAGGTGGAAGATGATTGAAAACTAGAGTGCCCAGAAATTTGCACTCGCATGAAGTGGTATCAGCCTGGTGATGTCGGGAATGGGCTTACAGATGCCATTTGGAGATTGTTGGTAGGAGGATGGGCTTACAGATCCCATCTGCAGAAGTGTCGATCGCATAAGAGATTCCTTAGCGAGAACTTGCATACTTGTGGTTTGTAGAAGATTCCGCTGGGGAAGTCTAACTTTTGTTGAGATTTGGGAACTTGCCTGTACTTCAGCTGAGAGAATGCCTCGGCCGAGTCTTAAGAACTTGTCCCTAATTCAATTGGGGGGAACATCTTCATCAAGATCTAGGAACTATTTGGTCTTCAACATAGTATACCGTTGAAATTAGAGAACTCGTCCACACTATGACGGAGGAAAACATCAAGATCTAGGAACTGACTAGTGCTCAACATAGTATACCGTTGAGGTTATAGCACTCGTCCACACTATGACGTAGGGAAACATCTTCATCAAGATCTAGGAACTGTCTGGTCTTCAACGTAGTATACCGTTGAAATTAGAGAACTTGTCCACACTATGACGGAGGAAAACATCAAGATCTAGGAACTGACTAGTGCTCAACATAGTATACCGTTGAGGTTATAGTACTCGTCCATACTATGATGTAGGGAAACATCTTCATCAAGATCTAGGAACTGTCTCGTGCTCAATGGAGTATACCGTTGAGGTTATAGAACTTGTCCACACTATGACAGAGGAAAACTGTTGAGATTGAGGACCTTATCTGAAATTCAACCGAGGATAATTCAATTGAGATTTAAGAACCGGTTAGGTCTTCGACGTAATTGAGAACTTTAACTGTATCTTTCCTGAAAGGTAAAGGTCAGTCATATGCAATGCATGATATGGATCAGGCAATGATGTTCTCAAAATAAATGAGATTGTATTCGTATGATGTGTATATGCATGTATCATGATGTATAGGGATATAATGTTTTAGCTGGGGAAAATAAATCTCGGAGCTGCTGGAGGATAGAGCTGAGTTCTTAGTTTCCGCTGGGGATGATGAACGAAGATGATAAACTTGTAGGAGAGAAAAACTCTGTTGGGGGAATAAACTGATGAAGAGATTACTCCGAGGGGAATTACCCTGTGGGGAAGAGACATTCTGCTGAAGATTTCAACGATAACTCCGTTGGGGATTCTGTTGATAAGCTCTGTTGGGAACTTTAATGATGAACTCTGCTGGGGATAGAAAGAACTTCGTTGGGGATGATCTTTCAGTTGCAACTTGCTGAGGATAACCCAGTTAGACTCTTGTGGGGATAATCCTTCTGAATTATGCTGGGGAGATTTATTTTGTACTCCACTTGGGGTAAGCTTTCAAAGTCTACTGGGGATGATGCCTCAACTCCGTTGGGGAAGCTTTTTAGACTGCACTGGGGAAATGGCTCCACTAGGGGTGTCTTGTATTCTGCCGGGGAACATTCTTATATTCCGTTGAGGAATATTAAGACTGTCGAGGATACTCTTATACTTTGCTGGGGAATATTCCTATACTCTACTGAGGAATATTAAGACCTTCTGGGGATACCAAGCCTTTTTAGGGCTGATGGTAGATCAACTCTGCTTGGGGAGAGCATTGCTGATTCGTTTATAGTTGCAAGGCTCAGCTGGGGAGAGCTACCATTGTTGTCTTACTCTGAGGGGAGTGAAAGTACCTTGGTCGTATTCTTCAGCTGAATCTACTTTTGTACCTGATGAACAAAGCAACTGTACAGTTTGGACAATTCTTATTTGCCCCTGTTTCTGCGAGAGAAGGTGCTTGCGGAGGCCCTGTGGATCGAGTATTATCCCCACCTATGAGGTGCTTGGTATCTTTCGGTCAAAATGACAAGTCTTCTTCTGGTAGGCAAGTGACGAGATGACGAGACATAGTCGTACGCTTTGATCCCTAATTTTTGCCTGGACCTCCCTTTCGGGTTTTCAATCCACCGGGATACCCTTTTTTGCCCAAGCCGCCTTTTCAGGTTTTCGACTTGCCGGGTGTACAGATTTTTCATTCTTTATCCCTAATTTTTGCCTGAACCCTTTCGGTTCGCCGGGAAGCCCTTATTTTTGCCTAGGCCAGTCAACCTTAGCGGGACTTTAATTATGCGTAGTACTTTTTGACCATGTCCACGCTCTCAGGATGTAGGGAGGTGTCACTGTCGGTAGTGTCATGTTGTCATACTACCAGAAGATCTTCGTTTGATCATGCAAGATTCGTTGCTGGAATTCATGTCCAATCCCCCAATTGATTCAGATGGAGATTTTCCCCTGGCTATTTGGCATTTTGAGAGATTCCTTGAATCTTGACTTAACTGCCCCAGATGATGGAGAATGCTCATGCCGTGCCCCTTGGTTGGAGGTGTTTTTTCCACTTGAGGTGACCCTTTTTATTGAAAAGGTTTTTGTTCACTAGATATTCGTCGTGCGAATTTCCCTGCTGTTTGAACAAATAGTCATATGCAAACAATGTTATTTTAAGAATGCAAAGCTTATGTCTGTCTTGAGGTTTTTGAAAATTCATTTTTTCAGTAAGATAGGAAAATTTTGTAAAATGTGACGTTAACTCAGGATTTACAGCAAGCCCTACAGGAGTCAGGATATCTTTTGTAACAATATGCTTTCGAACTAACCCATGCTTCAACTAGGACTTTTAAGGGTTATAACGTGGCCTGGTTCACGGTTTAAGAAACAAAGGATAAAGGCTCAAAATTTATTTGTACCCACCCGCTCTTCGTGATGTTCTTCGATCCTAAACTCAGCTAATCGTGCATTTAGATCCCGTTTGAGTCTTTGTTCTGATATACCAGTGATGGTTCAGATACTGACAGTTTATTTTGAACAGGCAGTCATTTTTTTTGTTGAGAGTTTGTAGGATATCTTTCTTTTTTATTTTATTATCCCTGTCTTTTGCCTGAACTGTTCGTTTTTGTGACTACAGCCAGCGGGATGCCCCAGTTTTTTTTCTTGAGTCTCTTTCATAGGTTTTGACTTAATGGGCTTTTTATTTCGAGAGATAATGACTGCCTGTCTTGACGATTATAGGGAACCATCACTGTATTTTATTTTGAAAAGCCGTCTTCAAAGCCATTCATTGTGCACCTGAATTAACTGAGAAACTACCCTGCCCTAGGTTGTGATTAAGGGTTTTAATTTGTGAAAAGAAAAACTCTAACTTCTTTGGCTCAAAGGGGTTGACTAGGGATTATCTTCCTTATAACTCCACTGTTTAGGATTTGAAACAATGCTTGTACCTCGTCAGCGAGGTCTGTTCAAAAGCATATTGTAGAGGTTTTGATATCATTTTCGTCATCCTCCCTCAAAAGGCTTAGAATTTTTTAATCGAGAGTTGAACATCACAAAAATGAAAGAAATTTGAATATAGTGAATACGAATGGACTGATTCAAAACAGACATATGCAATGCATTGATAAAGTAACAAAGTTTGACATGAATAAATGTTCGAACAATCAAAAGAAAATTACAACTTGAAAATTCTAATGAATAAAAAGTCTTCTCGTCTCAGTACTTGTCACTTCAAATGGAGAACCTTGGGGGGATGGAAAAAGAAATCAATCTGACCATCTTGTGTGAGTTCCAATGCTCCTTTATCAATCAAGTCTTGAATTTTGTTGCTCAACGCCCAACAGATGTTAGTATCATGCCTAAGGATGTTGGAGTGATATGCACATCTTGCATCAGGATTGTACCTTGGGGAGGCTATGTTGGGATTCTTAGGAGGGTCCCTTAACGTCACCAGATTTAATCTCAACTGGTGTTGTAAAGCCTGAGACAACGACATGTTGAGCTTGGTAAATTTCCTCTTGGGCATATTTGGCTTACTCTAATCAACCCGTTGTTTTTGGCGAGGTTGTTGTTGGACCCGTGAGGTAATAGCAACTTGGAGGGGTCCATTCTTCACCAACCCAAACCCTTGTCTTCTTGGAGGCTGAAAAATGACTTGGTCCCTGGCCTTGACTGTTTGCTTCATGTTGTTATATCTGTCTTGATGAAGCTGACTTATAATGGTCCTCAGCTCTTCTTGTTCTCGGGATAAGCTTTGAATAAAAACCATCTGCCCCAGCATCTGGGTTCTCATTGCATCTACCTCAACTTGCAATTGTTCTATCCGTTCGTCCTTATTGTCTTCAGGACTTTTCTTGACTAAGTTCCCAACGAGGAGTGTTTTCAACTCTTCCTGCCCCTTGGATAGGTTTAGGAATACGTCCCTGAACTGAGCTTCTCGAGTTTGAAGATCTTGGTTGTCTGGTTGGAAACCCATTGCTGAAATAAATAGCGAGAACATGAGAGACCTGTACTGGGAGACCTGTTATGCAATAATATGTATGTATGCAATGTTTTCAAGGATCCCGCGGGGTAAACAAGAAACTTGTTAGAATTTGAATTTTGCAGCTTTGATTGAAGAAACTTCAGGTTGTTAAGAGTCCTTCTTCAAGAGTCAAGCTCATCATATCAAGTGGGTCATAGCCCCTGACTCAAGTTATCATGTTTTGATCTCTAGACGGTATTGGCTAGAGGAAAATAAATCCCCTTGCCCCTTGCTAGACATTTGGTTCATCATAACCTGCATCACAAACCTTTGAGATCCTTGAAATGGTTAAGGAAATGTTAAGGCATGATTTTATGATGTGTATGCTATGCGTTTAAGTAAAAGTGTGAAGTGATGTAAGTAAACCCTGCAATAAATCCAAATTATTGGATAAGGACTGTAAACAAAACCTGCAAGGAACTCATGTTGTCAGATAACAAGAATGTGAAAGTAGTTCAAATTTAAAGGCACACAAGTCACACAAATAGCCTTAAGTTTAGGCTGGCATGGAGTTTAGGCATTACCCTCTTTCAGTTTAGTTGGTTTAAACCTGTCCTAAAAATAGTAACCGGGTTCTAGAGGATCTCAATATCAATGACTACCCTCAATCGGTCATAATTCCAATTTAGCAACCTTTTCTTGCAGCCGGAATCATCGCGAGAGTTTAGTCTCAATGAGTGTAGCATACTGCTACTGTTCTATGGCCAAGTTGGTCAATTTAAAGGTTCTAAGGTCAGTTGGTGCTTAATGACCCCTTAGAAGACCCATATTCTCCTCGTTCCAACACAAGGGATATCGGTACAGACTAAAGTTCCACACCAACGTAGCTACTGCTTCAACCGTGTCGGTCTACGCCTCACAGTTCCCTCACAGTTTATTGCTACTTACCTAAAGGGTATCCCCCAGATCTGGGTTAGGATTTATAGAAACTCTGATACAAGCCCACAAAGATAAATCATACAAAGCAAACAATTGAAAACAACAGTGATCTAATCCTAAGGTACACCTCACTTATAGATACTCCCCAGCAGAGTCGCCAGTTCTGTGATACGGTGGGAAGAGAACTGACTGTTTTTGGAATGCTGGTTCGCGTTTTGCGTTTGTTTTTGCAAAATGTCGCGGTAAGAAAGAGTCGCCACCGTCTTTTATTTTATCCAACAAGGAAAGGAAAAAAGCACAAAAAAATTCCTTTTTGAGATGTTTCTCGGGTTTGGGAGGTAGATTATAGAAAGGGAAGGTGTTAGCACCCTTTCTATCCGTGGTTATCCACGGGCTCTTAGGTACTTGCTCATTGTATTTTCAAAAGTTACTTTTCTTTGTGTTTATGGGTTTGAAAGAAGTTTTTGTTTGAAAGGAGTGTAAGTGCGAAAAGTTTTGTTTTGTTTTAAAAAGAGCAAGTACTTAAGAACCATCTACCTACTCGAAAAAGGAATTAATATGTACAAATGTCCTTTAGACAATGCCATCCCACTATTGAGGAGTAGGTAGCACCGTCGTTGGAGTTTTCGGGTCAATTCGATTAAGGAACGTGTGGTCACTAAAGCAATATTAGGACGCCTTAGCGGTAACCCTAATATCCCAGATCATTTTTCCGAGGCAACCGTTTCGAGGCAACTATGATCTTTGGACAAGAGGGCGACCTCTAAAACTTCCTATACTCAATGACCACGTTTGATGCAACCAAGTGAGGTGTACCCTAAGAGTGCGCATGTGCGAGTGTGTTATTTCGGTTATATTATCTTTGTACATGTCATGGGTGAGCTATGTTGATTTTAATTTCATACATTTGATCTTGTCATGCATTCCCTATTATCAAACATCTAACAGTTTATAGTTGCGGAATTTAAATTGCGGAAATAAAATCTTAATTATTACAAGGCGTCGGGTATTTACATCGCCAAAGACAACCCTTGAAATTTAAATTGCGGAAAATAAAATAAAGCGATAAAAATGATCAAAGTCCTAATTAAACTATTACATTCCGGGAAACAAATACAATAATATGATAAAATGGATCGCGTGCGGGAAATTAAATCGGATGCGAGTTTTTTGGGGTTTTGACCCTTTTTTGAAAGAAAGTGATTTTTTTAGTTATTTTTGGATTAAAAAGAAGTTAGATCTAAGTTAATAATTAAATTAATAAACTAATTAATTAATTAATTAAAATATTTTTGGATTTTTGAGTATTTAAAGAAATAAAATAAATTAATCAAAGCTAATAAAAACCTAATTATCTAAATTAATTTTAATTATTGCAAAAATATTAAAGTTATTTCCTAATTAAACTAAATTAATTGAATTAATATTTATTTACAAAAATAAAGTGCTGAATTTAATTTTAATAAATAAAATATATTTTTTTGTTTTTGATTTTATTAAGAAAAAAGATTAATTGGTTAGTGATTAATAAAAAGAATAACAATTAATTAATTAAAGGAAAATAATAAAAATAGAGAGAGAGTTTAGGAGTATACGGGTCTGATTGGAGGGGTGAAACAGCTGTTGGCGTCATGTGTAAACTGTTTTATTTTGGCCATTTGTGTTTTGGCTTTTGGCCATTTGTGTTCTGGCCTCAACGTTCCTTAACCTTCTCAGGATGTCTGTCTCGCCATGTATTGGTGTCATGTGTAAACTGTTCTGTTTTGGCCATTTGTGTTTTGGCTTTTGGCCATTTGTGTTTTGGCCTCAACGTTCCTTAATGAACCTGCATGGGATCCTGTCTAAATCTGCAGTGTTGAATATAATGAACACATTAAATAAATTACTATATATCATAAAATACAAATAAAGCCAATATATGAAGAAATTTAATATTTAGGTCCAATATGGCATGTATGAATGATTATACCCTTTTGATCATGGAGATCAAATCAGCCTTACCCTTGGAGAAGTAGTGATATGAATGCTTTTATGCCTTTTGATCATGGAGATCAAGTCAGCCTTACCCTTACGGGAGAAGTAGTGAGATGTTGGTTTGTAACTGGGATGGCTTATTTGTAGTGAGATGTTGGTTTGTAACCGGGATGACTTATTTGTAGTGAGATGTTGGTTTGTAATCGGGATGACTTGTTTATAGTGAGAGAGGGATTTGTAATAAGGATTTCAAGGTTTTAGGGTTCTTGAAAGAATTTTATATTTTGACAGCGTTGTGGCAAAGGTTTTTTTTCTCTCCTCCCTGTTTGTGTGAAAAGAATGAGATTATATAATGGAAATTAGAGTAAAGAAAATGGGCTTTGAATGTGCAATTGGGCCTCCAATGTTCACTTGAATTCGTCATATTGCAGGCTAAATCGCAGGGGCTTAAGTGAAATTTTTGAAGTTGAAATGTGAAAACAAAATGTATCCGACATCGAGGACTAACTCCTGTTCAAAAATCGGCTCAATCGGATAAACGGTGAATTAGTTATGAATTTTTGAAGTTTCAGCTCAGACAAACTTATTTTGGGTTCCAGTGTCGACTCTGACACGTTCTTCAATAAAAAAATGGTATTGATCGGAGCATAATCCGGTCTCGACTTTTGAAGCAAAGTTATAGATATATGATTCAATGACCTTGTGTAAAAATATGAGTCCAATCCGATAAAAATTGACCGAGTTATGAGTTTTCGAAGTTTCGTCCCAGATGAAATAATATTCAGCATTCAGGATTTTCGATGCGTCACGTGTACTCTGAGCAAAAAACGAAGACCTTTTGGATATCGTTCAAACTCAATACCTTCTGTGAAAACTTAGCCAACTCAATTTGTGAAATTTTGGCACCGGAACCAGCTCGATACAATGAAAATTGACCAAGTTATGATTTTCTGAACATGACGCAAATAAATTTCTGACACAAATTTCCTGTACGGAAATACTTGATAAATCCACATTTTTGAAGACCTTCTGATCGAAATTGGCTTCCAGCCGTGAGAGATGAAAACGTAGATGACGTCAAGACGGAATTTTGCCCACCGGAACGGGTTCAAAACCAGCCACGATCTTCAAGTTATGAATTTTTTAGCGCGTAAAAACTGCACTTTCAGCACACTTTTTCACCATATTTCTTCGAGAAAACTCACACATTCAGATACCTTCTTTAAAGAATTGACTCTTGAGCCGAACCTGAATTTGATAATACGTTATCATAGATATCTTGGCGAAAGAACACCTGAATATGACGCGTCGGGTTGGACTTGTGAATCTTTCTTGAAATGTTTTGAGAAATTTGGGAGGGCAAATTTTGGGGTACAACACTAACCATTTCAAGGATTATGGGATTCATCTTTGTTCTTGTTTTGTAGGATATGGATTCTATTCGTAGGAAAACTATTCAAGTAAACCTTGTAAGGACCCCTCCACAACTTAAGGAGCTAGCTTCAAGGATACCTGAAAACTCTCCATTCACCGAGAGACATGGTCGCCTACTCAACTTGGTCACCTCCAACACAGATGAGTACATGATGAAGGTGCTCTTTCAGTTCTTTGATCCTTTACACCATTGCTTCACATTTCCCGACTATCAACTTATGCCTACTTTGGAAGAATTCTCCTGACTCTTGAGGATTCCCATTCTCAACCAACTACCTTTCAATGGTACGGAAAGAGACCCAAAGCCATAAGAGATTGCTCAAGCTCTACACTTGCATTCATCTGATGTCACAACTCATTGGGAAACAAGGAGTGGTGTCAAAGGTTTCCTAGCAAAGTTCTTGTTCGAGAAAGCCCAAAGCTGTTGGAATTCCTTGGATTTACAAGCCTTTGAGGAAATTGTGGCTCTCCTCATCTATGGTATGGTTTTGTTTCTAAACCCTGACCAACTCATAGATGTGAATGCCGTTAAAATCTTCATATCCCGCAACCCGGTGCCTACATTGGTAGGAGATATCCTACACTCTTTTCACACTCACACAATTAGGAAAAGAGGTGTTCTTATGTGTTGCACTCCCTTCTTGGCAAGATGGTTTATTTCGCATCTTCCCCAATCTGTATTGAAGAATGAGCAAGGCTTAAGGTGGTCACAAAGGTTGATGACACTCAAACATTTAAACATTCATTGGTGTTCCTGATCCATAGAGAATGTTACTATTGTCGATCATTGTGGAGAATTTCCTAATGTCCCTTTACTTGGCATTAGGGGAGGTATCACCTACAACCCCTGCTTAGCCTTAAGACAGTTTGGTTACGCCCGAAGGGATGGCCCACACGAGATGCTGATTCAAGGCTTGGTATTCGACTATGACAACGACGATCAAGGTCTTCGCCATAAATTTATCTGAGCTTGGAAGATGTTAAATAAGGTAGATAGCAAGACTTTGGGGCATAAAAATTCCATCCCTCTTGAGCCTTACCTCAAATGGGTACGAACTCGTGCTCGGAGTCTTATGATGCCTTATCCCTTCATTCTCCCGGTAATCATTGAGCCTGTCATGGAAGGAGATGTTCCATACACTATCCTCCATCCTGACATGCCCACCTCTCTTGAAGACCTACAAAGAGATTGGATACAACTCATGGGAGAGAAAAATACTTTCGAAGCCCAATTCTACGCAAGTGAGAAGAAGGTTTTGGAACTCACTAGGCTACTTTATGAGGAACAGACTTTGAATGCCTGCATTGCACCAAAGAGGATGCGTACTACCTTTTTATCTTAGAGTTTTTGTATCATTTTGCCCAAGAAGGCATTGATGTACTCAAGCTTTAATCTATTAATATGACGTGTGTTTCCTTTTTGTCTAAAACAATTTTGAATCTTAAAATCCTTGAAAACATTCCATATGCATTTATCATTCATCATAACATAAGCAGGTTTCTTGCAATAAGTCTCCTCATCTCTCTACTGTTTATTTCAGCAAGATGGATCTCGAGCAAACGATGAAGGATCTCCAAGCTCAGAATGCACAGTTTCAACAGTTGTTCTTAACTCTGGCCAGAGGACAAGAAAAGCTGAAGACTTTGTTGGCTGAGGAAAAGAAAAAGAAGACAAAGAATGTAACTGGAGTCCTAAACATGGTAAGAAGATTTCATGGACAGACAAGAAGGACCCTAGACTTTGCGACAACATCCAGTGAGAGAGACAATCAAGATGGGAAAGGCAAGGAAACAGTTGTCTCGTTAGAATTAGAAGAGGAAAAGGAAGAAGAAGACTATTCTGAGGAACAATACCCTCCAGCTGATGACAAATATAAACGTCTCGAAGAGCGGTTAAGTGCGATGGAAATCCAAAAAGTGCCTGGCTTGGACTTTGAGGAATTGGGTTTAGTGTCGGGGATTGTCATTCCTCCAAAATTTAAAGCACATGTGTTCGCCAAATATGACGGAGTTTCATGCCCCAAAATGCATCTCCGGTCCTATGTGAGGAAAATCCAGCCCCATACCGCCGACAAAGATTTATGGGTACATTTCTTCCAAGACAGTCTATCTGGAACTCAACTTGATTGGTTTTATCAGTTAGAAAGAGCCAATGTTCATAACTGGGAAGATCTTGTTGCGGCCTTTTACAAACAGTACCCGTACAATGCTGATCTTACGCCTACTTGTACTCAAATCTAGAGTATGGCCATGGTTTCAAATGAAGGCTTCAAGGACTATGCACAAAAATGGAGAGATTTGGTCGGGAGAGTTCAACCTCCTCTGTCTGAAAGAGAATTAGTAGACATGTTTTTGGGCACCTTGTCTGGTCCCTTCTTCAATCACCTAATTGGGAGTTCATCGGCAGGTTTTACTGAACTAATATTGACCGGAGAAAGGATAGAAGCCAGAATAAAAAGTGGAAATATTCAAAAAGATACATCCTCTGCTGCTGTAAGGAAACCATTCATCGGAAAGAAGGAAGTGTTGTTGTTTATCCTCAGAGAAATCAAGGTAGGGTCGAATGCCGTCCAATGGTGGGGCTGTTAGGATTCCTAAACCTGCGCTTGATCAGCAAAGGAATAACCAACCAAGGATGGAAAGACCAGTAAGACAATTCACCAGAATTAACATGACCTTATCTCAAGTATTGCCACAATTGCTAAGATCCAACCTGGTGACTTTGAAAGAAGCTCCAAAGAACCCTAACAGAACATCTCCTCATTATCATCCTAATTCTCGCTGTGCATACCACTCTGAGAGTCTCGGACATGACACTAACAATTGTTGGGCTCTAAAGAATAGAGTACAATACCTCATTGAAGCCAAAGAGATTGAATTCGATGCGCCCGAAAAGCCAAATGTCATTTCTACCCCTATGCCCAAACACGACCATACTACCAACGCCATTGAAGAAGATAAGTTTGTTACTTCAGTTGATGAACTAGTGACCCCACTCTTGATTATCAAAAAGAATTTGTTGATTGCCGGTGTATTCCCAGGATGCGATAAAGGCTGTCATTTCTGTTTGTCTTCACCAACCAGTTGTCCTTTGTTGAAAGTAGGCGTTCAGTGCCTAATAGATAACAAGGAGATTTTGTTTGAAAAGACTTCTATTCCATCTGTTCCTCTTAATGATGTTTCCATCATAACCATTTATGACAATTCTTCCAGGGTCTCCACCAAAAGACCCGTTAGAATTACATCAGTAGCTACTTTGATAATTACAATGCCTGGACCAGTCTCGTATTTGTCAGACAAAACTGTACCATGGAATTATGGAGGGGACGTCTACTACCACGGTATCAAACAAGACTGGCTAGCTGCCGAAGATTCAAGTTCTGAAAAAGTTGACCCCAATATCAGTAATATTGCAGGGACTGGCAAGATTACCCGAAGCAGAAGGATATTCTCTCCAGAAATTGCTCCCCCAAAAGCAGTTTCTGGACCCGTAATCATTCATGTCGTTGTCGCTCCTCCGAAGGCTGTTCCCAGTCCTACAATCATCTCCACCAATACTCCAACTGACAAAGCTGTTGCAATCCCTGCTATCACTCCTACTAACATTCCTGCTGCCGAGTTCATCGAAACTCGAGGTAAAAGTATCTTGATTGAGCCTTTCCGGACGAAAGCACAATCATTGATTATCCCGGAGACCTCCCGGAAAGATATGGAGGAGATTCTAAAGATCATAAAAGGGAAGCGACTATGATGTAGTTGAACAACTGGGGAAAACTCCATCTAAAATTTCCATGCTGGCTTTACTACTATGTTCCAAAGTGCATGAAAAGGCCTTGGTAAAATTCCTAAAAACTTCCCATGTACCCCAAGAAACATCTGCCGATTAGTTCCAGATTGCGTAGCCCGCTTGACCGCAGATAATGGTCTAGGTTTTTCGGATGTTGATTTAACGTCAAGAGGAAGAAAGCATAATGAGGCATTACATGTCTCGGTTGAATGCATGGGCACAACCTTGGATCATGTTTTGGTGGACACTGGCTCATCTCTGAATGTATTTCCTAAGAAGGCTCTTGATAGGCTTGACTGTAAGGGATTGACATTAAAGCCAAGCAACATAATAGTAAGGGCTTTTGACGGCTCGAAAAGGATGGTGCATGGGGAAGTGGATATCCCCATAAAGGTTGGAACCCAAACATTCGATTCAACTTTTTATGTAATGGACATCCACCCCTCATACTCTTGCTTGCTAGGCCGACCATAGATCCACAATGCTGGCGCTATCACTTCTACCTTGCACCAAATGCTGAATTATCTGATTCAAGGGAAGATTATCACTGTTCATAGAGAAGAAGAGTATATGATCAGCCATCTCAATTCCTTCAGATATGTGGAGTTAGATGGTGAATTTATTGAAACTCCATTCCAGCACTTTAAGGAAGTTCCGCAAGATGTGGCAGTAACCAGGGTTGTTTCCAAGATCACAAGGCCTCCACTAAAGATGTCATCTTTGAAGGATGCAAAGGCAGTGATAGAAGAAGTTGGGTTCACTATCTGGGGACAACTCCCAGATATCCCATACAAGTCTGACAAATTTGGCCTAGGTTTCACTTCAAATGCTCAGAAGGCTGTACACTGCGCTCGTGCTGGAGGACCACCCCTGAAGATCAGCAACCGTGAAGCCAACACGGTAGAGGATGATGAAGATGGTTGCAACCTGGAAGATTGGATCTTCTCAACTGTCAGTGGAGGGCTCAACAATTGGGAGGCTAGAGATTTCGTCCCGATCACTTTTATCCCACAGTAATTTGTCTTTACATTTTGTTGGATCTGTAATATTAAAACAATTCAAACCTTGTGTCTTACCCGAGGCACAATGGTCCATTTGTAAGGGTTATTATCTCATTTCCATATGACATCAATGAATCATGGACGTTTTGCATACAAACTTTGTGCTCATTGTTTTTCCTTTTTTACATTTTCATTCAAAGATAGCTATACCCTTACACACACTCACACTGTAGGTCTATATCCATTCGGGATCCCATGGGTAACGGTTTTGCTATAGCCTTCTGTGACTCTGAAAATATAATCTACCAAGCTGAAGACGAAGGTGAGGAAGATTATGAAGTACCAGGAGAACTTTCTAGATTACTACTACAAGAAGAGAAAACCATTCAGCCTCACGAGGAACCTGTGGATACAATCAACCTAGGTACCGAGGAAGACAAAAGAGAAGACAAGGTGGGTGCCAATATGGAACCCAGTGTCAAGGAGCATCTGATTCAGTTGCTACACGAGTATGTTGAGGTCTTTGCCTGGTCGTATGAAGACATGCCAGGACTTGATGCAGATAATGTGGTGCATCGTCTACCTACAAAAGAGGATTGTCCACCAGTAAAACAAAAGGTCCGTCAAATGCGACCAGATATGTTAGAGAAGATTAAAGCTGAAGTCATGAAGCAATTCAATGTTGGATTCTTGGCCGTCACCTCCTATCCATAATGGGTTGCTAATGTTGTTCTCGTTCCCAAAAAGGACGGCAAGGTGTAAATGTGCATGGACTACCGAGATTTAAATAGGGAAATCCCTAAGGATGATTTCCCACTTCCTCACATTGACATCCTAGTTGACAATACTGCACAACACAAAGTGTTTTCCTTCATGGACGGTTTCTCAGGTTACAACCAAATCAAAATGGCGCCTGAAGACATGGAGAAGACAACCTTTGTCACACAGTGGGGCACATTCTGCTACAAGGTTATGTCGTTCGGACTGAAGAATGTGGGGGCAACCTATCAATGTTCCATGGTAGCTCTATTTCATGACATGATACATCACGAAATAGAGGTATGTGTGGACAACATGATAGCTAGATCTCAAACAGAAGAAGAGCATCTTGATCATTTACAAAAGCTGTTTGAGAGGCTAAAGAAATACAAGTTGAGGTTGAACCCAAATAAATGCACGTTTGGAGTAAGGTCTAGTAAGATCTTAGGCTTTGTCGTCAGCAATAAGGGTATTGAAGTAGATCCTTCCAAGGTGAAAGCTATACAAGAGATGCATGCTCCTCGTACTGAGAAGGAAGTTAGAGGATTCTTGGAACGCTTGAACTACATTGCCAAATTCATTTCTCACCTGACAACTACTTGTGAGCCAATATTCAAACTATTGAAGAAAGATCAAGTAGTTAAATGGAATGATGAATGCCAATTTGCTTTTGACAATATCAAAGAGTATTTACAAGAGCCTCCTGTTTTGATGCCACCAGTCGAGGGAAGGCCATTGATCATGTATCTGACTGTTTTAGAAAATTCAATAGCGTGTGTGATGGGGCAGCATGACGAGTCTGGCTGAAAAGAGCACGCTATTTATTACCTGAGCAAAAAGTTTACCGACTGTGAAACAAGATATTCACTGCTCGAGAAAACTTGATGCGCTCTGGCATGGGCTCCTCGCCGGCTAAGACAGTATATGCTGACTCATACTACCTTGTTGATATCTAAAATGGATCCAATAAAATACATCTTCGAGAAACCTTCACTCTCTGGGAGAATAGCAAGATTGCAGATGATCCTAACCGAATATGACATACAATATACTACCCAAAAAACAATAAAGGGCAGTGTACTAGCCGATCACCTTGATCACCAAGCTGTAGAAGACTACCAGTCCAGGAAGTTCGAATTCCCAGATGAAGATATCATAATGGTAAACAACTGTGAAGAACCCAGACCATATGACAGACCTGAACAAGGATCCCGATGGACCCTGGTTTTTGATGGGGGCATGTAACGCACTCGGAAATGGTATTGGTGTTGTACTCATATCTTCGGAAGGGTGTCATACTCCTTTTACAGCAAGACTCTGCTTCAATTGTACAAATAACATGGCGGAATACGAAGCATGCATATTTGGTCTTAAAGCTGCCATAGATTTGGGGATCAAATCCTTAAAGGTATTCAGAGATTCAGCTTTGGTCATTAGCCATATTAAAGGGGAATGGGACACCAAACAACATAACCTTATCCCTTGCAAAGAACATGTTTTGAAATTGCTCCCACATTTTGAGAAGATTACCTTCGAGCACTTCCCGTGAGAAGAAAATCAGCTAGCCGACGCACTAGCCACAATGTCATCTATGTTTAAACTTAAATGGGATAATGAGGCTCCCCAGATCACCATTGAACGAAGGGATGAACCAGCACACTGTCACAAGATTAATACTGAAGAAGTAGTGGACCACCCTTGGTTTCACGAAGTCAAGAGGTATCTTGAGGCTCAAGAATATCCAGAAGGAGCTTCAGTAAATGATAAGAAGTTCTTAAGGATATTCTCTGCTAAATTCTTCCTTAGTAATGGAATTATTTACAAACGCAACCATGATTATGTGTTACTTCGGTGCGTAGACAAGGTTGAAGCTGAAAGGATCATGGCTGAGTTACATGAAGGCACTTTTGGCACCCATTCCAGTGGGCATACGATGGCAAAGAAAATCCTACGGGCAGGCTATTACTGGTCTACCATGGAAGCAAATTGCTATCAGCACTCTCGAACTTGCCATAAGTGTCAAATCTATGCTGACAAGGTGCACGTACCTCCAGTTCCTCTGAATGTCTTGACGGCTCCTTGGCCCTTTGCTATGTGGGGAATCGATATGATTGGGGAAATCAAGCCAACAACCTCTAATGGACACCACTTCATTTTAGTGGCCATTGAATATTTTACAAAGTGGATGGAGGCAGCCTCCTTCGCTTCTGTCACCAAGAATGTTGTCGTTCGGTTCTTCAAGCAGAACCTCATCTGTCGTTACGGTATCCCGGAGAGGATCATCACAGATAATGGTACGAACCTGAACAATACTATGATCACCGCCCTGTGCGAGCAATTCAAGATCCATCATTACAATTCTTCCCCTTATCGGCCAAAGATGAATGGTGATGTCGAAGCTGCAAATAAGAATATCAAAAAGATCATACAGAAAATGACAGTCACATACGAAGACTGGCATGAGATTCTACCATTCGCTCTCCACAGATATCGTACCACAACTCTCACATCAACCGGGGCAACACCCTATTCTCTGGTATACGGTGTTATACCCCAATTTTTGCCCCTAAGATTCCTCTATCATATCATATCAACTCGATCATAACAAGATCACATTAGGGTTGGTTCTTCCTCTTTTTCTATCTCCTATCTTTAAGTTTTCTCTTGAGGAATCTCCAAGCACCTTGGTTGTGTATTTTGTATATGTGTTGTTGACTAACTTCTAATCAAAATACAAAAAATATTTGTCTTTGTCTTTGTATATTTTTGTTTTGTAGGTACCAAGTCGAAGCATATGGCAAATAAGGTTTTCTGGTATTATTTCCCTAAAATCTCTATTTTGCAAAGAAAAAGAATTAAAAATTTTCATTTTTTTTTCACTGTACAATCGATTGCTCCTAGAGTGCAATCGATTGCACAAAGTGAATTTTGCGCAATTTTTGGAAAAATACACTGTGCAAATCGATTTGCACAACGTGCAAATTTGAAGAAAAAAAATCAGCATTTCAAGCTTGTCAAATTTTTGGCTCCAATTTTCCTTCATTTTTGAAAGATGTATCATTAATTCAAATTTTAGTGCCAATCTTTCATTTTTAAAAAGAATTATCATTAATTCAAATTTCGGCTCTAATATTTGAAATAATTATCATTAATTCAAATTTTGGCTCCAAGAATCAATTGCCAAATTACCACTAATCCCAATCCTAAACTCTATAAATAGAGCCCTCATTTCATTCAAATTTCAAGCTTTTGATAGCCAAATCCACCTTGCTAAAAAATCTCTCAATTCTCTCCATCTACCAAATTCACTCAAAGCTCCATTTTCAAAAAGTTAGTAAGCTTTGCATTGAAGCTTACTAATCTTTGAGCTAAACCTTCATCCAAACACTTTTTCTCCATCAATTCTCTACATCCAAGCTTGGTAAATTGATTCTTGTGGTTGAATTGAAGCAAATTCTTGAAGTTGTTTTTGATAATTCTCTAGATCTACCTTTGGTAAGTTGGATAATTCATCTTTCACAATGTGATCTCTTGGTGATCTTTGGGATTGATTCTTTGAGCATTATTTTGTGATTTCAATGGTGTTATTTTCTCATAATTTGATGGAATTTTCGTGCTCAAGTGGATCCATGATCATAAGGTGTTTGATGGAAATTTTGGACAAGAAATTGCCCTTTTAAAATGTTGTTTTTGCTACTGTTACTGTGTGCAATCGATTTACACTGTAGTGCAATCGATTCCACAAAAGCAATTTTGCATAATTTTTAGAAAATTGTAGTGTGTAAATCGATTTACACAATAGTGCAATCGATTTACACAGGAACAAAATGCACTTTTTTGCCTTGTTTTGGGGCAGCTTTGATCATAAAAACGCTTTTTCTACTCACTCCTTTTGATTGTTGGTTTGGATTGCAATTTTAAATGTCCAATTTGTCTTTAAACTCAATGGACTTTGTGATGTAGATAAAGTTGGATAAATGTTCATCAATTCAAATCTACCTAAGAGTGAATTATTTAATTCATTTTTGGTGCTTTGGATTAATGATATGTTTAGTGCTTTAATCCATCTAGAGGAGTGGTTGAATTTAAAGATGAAAGAATTTTGAAATGGTGATCCAAATTAGCTTATCATTTCCCTCCATCTTCATCTTATCCCTTTCTTTTTTTAATTGTGCTACATGTTAAGGGATGGTGATCTCTATATCATTTATCCAAACATGAAGTACATAGATTGCTATTGACCGCCTCAAAATAGGTGTGACTTCTACATAAGTCCACTTACGATTGCTTAACATAGCGCTAAATTTTGTCCTGATTCGAATAAATGATCATTTGTGGCTGTTGTACCCCAAAATTTGCCCTCCCATTTTCTCAACATTTCTCATCACCAAGCCCTTGGAGATCAAGATCCAGTTAGGGTTTCATCTGCTCAAGGACTTCTCCTTGCACTGTTGACCCAAATTAGGGTTTGTGTTTGCACAAAGATGTTTTGACCTAAAATGCCTAAAATGACTTTCATGCTTCATATTGGACTCCCAAGTTTACCCATACCAAGTTTCAAGTCTTGATTCCAAGTTTTGCCCAGTCAATTGGACAGTTGACCTAAAAATCAACTGTATTGGGGAAAAAGTCAACTGTGGCCAATTGAACGTCAAACCTCTTGAAAATTGACCCACATCAACATTATGAACTCACATGGACCATTTGATCAAGTTTGGATCATAATTCCACAGGAAATTTGATCAGATCATCAAAAGGGCAAAATGGTCATTTTTAGGGTTTTGACTGCACAAAGGCAAATTTTGACTGTTTGACCTAGCCAATGGCAAACCAAGCTCACATATGAACTCAAGGACCCCATGGAATTGTCTTGAAATGCTCAACAAGTTCAAAAGATCCCAAGTACACAAGATTGACAGTTGAATTTCCCAGTCAATTGATCAATTTTGACTGTATACTGAAAAGTCAAACTTTGACTTTTTGGTCAAAATCAAGAGTCAAGATTCATTTTTCATCAAAACATGCCAAATCATGAAACTTGTTCATCAAGAAATCAAAAATTGCAAATTAGGGTTTGAAATGAGAATTTTTCATAACTTAGAATTTTTCTAAGTTATGAAAAACCCTAATTTTTTCCCAACTTTGCCCCACTTTCTCACCAAGATTAATTTGGATTCAAGCAAAAGTCAAAACATGAAAGTTGTATCTTGTTGCATAATCTACAACTTTGATTCACAAAGTTTTCCCAAAAGAGGCTTGTATCTCAAGTTACAATTTTTGGAATAAGGGTACTAAACCATTCTTAACTTAGTGAAAATTTGACCTATTTTGGCAAGGTTTTCTACCTAACTTCAAGACCATTTTCCATATACTTCCACTTGGAATTTCAATTTTCATTTCAAAGATGGATTGTATTACACATTCCAAGCTTTCCAAAATGTCTAAGAACTCATCAAACAACCTCATGACTTGAGAGAATCGAATTTTGCAATATGGCAAAAACTCACTTTTGAATTGGCCAATTTCCATGTTCATAACTTATGCATTTTCAAGTCAGCTTGGTTTATGCTACATTACAGGCCTCTAAACCCTTTTGCACTCATAAATTTAATGCATACTCATTGTGCCAAAGCCTTATTTTGTGTATCCAAGCATTGTATGCAAGATTAGGCCATAAATGGAAAAAGTGAAATAGCCATTTTTGCAAAAGCAAGCTTTGTGTCATAATGCAAATCCAAGAAGTACAGATCAAATCCCCTTGGAACAAGATTATGAACTAATCACTCTGATCAAGGAGAAGCTTTGCAGCATGTTTAGGGGTCCTCTATCAACCTAGAAACTCAAGTGACCTTTTCTTGCTTAAGTGTTAAGAAACCTAGCATATCACAAGACAACTTGGATCTCAGCACAAACAAGCCTAAGCAAATATTTTATACACCTTCTAATCATCCAACCCAAGCTAGAACACGAGCAAACAAGGTCTCAAACACTCCCATTCCCAGAATCACTCTCAAACTGCAAAAACAGGGCAGGGTCTGCAGATTGAATCCCACAACTCATCCCTTTCATGCTTTCTTGCTCAAAGCTCATCAAACACATTCCCTAGTATCACTTGAAGCTAACCAAAGCATAAAACACGACCTGTAACTCCTCTAACCAGTTCCACCATTTTCACTTTCTTGTTTTGCAGTTGAAGGTCCATAGCTCGACTCAAGGTGTTTCAAAGCAAAGTAAGCATTGGAATAGCATCACCGCACTTCAGGCAAGCTATACAGATCATCATCTTGCCCTTAAAGCTCCCCCATTGTCAGATAGAACTTCAACTGAACAGGTATCTTCTTGAACTTCTAACTCTTAGTCTAGGCATCATTAGCTCTAAGTTTGTGAATAAGAAGTGTTCTACTCATGCCCCTGAATCTGTACATGCTTTTACTTTTCATTTATTTTGCCTGAGCTATGAGAATTTAAGGTCTGAATATGGAAGAAAAGTTAGGTCATGATTTGGGAATGTTAAAATTCTCTCTCATTTCTGAGAGTTAGGATGAGTTCTTTATATATTTAGAATCGTGATTCAATGCTTAACATTTCTTATGTTGAAAGTTTGTGCAAAAAGTCAAAGAATCCAGATTATTGAACTTGAATACAGGCGCGCGTTTTTGACATCTTTTTTGTCTGAAGGTTGAAGAAGAAGCTACATGGGCTGGGCCTGCTTTGTCTTTTCTTTTCACACCCTATTTTCATTTTCATACCCCCTGAGCCCATTATGTTTATTTTCATGATTTTTTGACTTTTCTTTTTTCATTTTGACTTATTTATTTTTCCTCAATATATTAAAAACATGAAAAATTATTTTTACACCATTTTCATATTTTTAGGCATTTATTTGTTTGTATGAACCATTTGTACATAAATAATATATATATACTATTATTTAGAAAAAGCTAGAAAAATAATGCAAATATACTTTATTTCTGATTTTCATTTCATTTTTTCTTTTGGAAATATTTTATACAAAATATACTTTTTTTTGATAAATATTAAATATTATTATTTTTGTATATATAATATTTATTTAGTAAATAATAAAGATATTGATATATATTAGTACATTTAGATAAAATAATACAAAAAATATATACATTTTTATTTTATTAATATTTGACATAAAAAATACTCTTTTATAAATATACTTCATTTTATTTTATTTTTGTATATAATAAATAAATACTTGTATAAATTAAATAATATATATATTTGCTTAATAAAAATTAGGGTTTTACCCTTAAAACACAAAAAACTCCAAAAATATTACTTTTTTTATTTTTATTCATTTTGTTTATTGGACATAAAAAATATCCTTTTTCCATACATATAAAAACCCTTTTTGCATCTTTATTTTATTTTCCATTTAATTGATGCAATTAATTATCTTGTAAATATTCCAAAATTGATGTAATAGCTAGGTTTAAATTTCTTGTCTAAATATCCCCCCATTTGAACATTTGTACCCCCCTTCCCATATTGTGTTGTAATAGTGTAGGAATTTTACTTTTCACACTTTAACGCTTTCTAAATATACCATGCTAGAACTAGGGTTTGTATGCAAATAAAAAGAACAAAATAGTTTGACCTAATTTCAAAATAATCAAGCATGAAAATGGACAACACATATCACACTTGCACCCCTAGGGTATTCCACTTGTTGCCTTCCATAAATGGGCCATATTGCATGTTAGGTTTCTTTGGGCAAAACAAATACAAACCAATTGATCATAGTCCCTCGATGACGCTTTCGAAAAGTTGCCTAAAATGATCAAAGTCCCTTTCAAAGAAAATTGCTCAAAGATACTTAGCACTATTGTAATTATGGTCTAAACGATGACCCGCGCCCGTCCCTTTCACCTCCTAAACACAAGATTGTCCACCAAATGCAATGGTGGAACAAAATTGTTAAAAGGGTTAAAACATAACAAAAATCTTTGAGAACTTTAGGGTAGATAGCTCTTAAGTACTTGTCAACTTGCAAAAGAAAACACTTGCCTATTTTTTAAACCACACTTCACAAACACTTTCAAAACAAACTTTCAAAGAAACCTTGAAACATCTTTTCAAAAAGACAAACACCTTTTGTAAAACATTCGAGTAAAGAATTGTTACAAGGGTAGCCTATACAAGGCATCTTTTTTAAAACATTTTCAAAGCCACACACAAAGCACCATTTCAAACAATTGATAACCAAGGCAAGTTGATCTAAGCAAGTACCTAAGAGCCCATGGATAACCATGGATAGAAAGGGTGATAATACCTTCCCTTTCTATAAGCTACTCCCCGAACCCAAGAAAAATCTCAAAGGTTTTTGCTGTGCTTTTTAAACCTTTCCTTAGGATAAAATAAAAAGTCAGTGGCGACTCTTGCTCAACCGAAACATTTGCGAAAACAAACGCAAAACCATAGTCAGTTCTCCCACCGTATCACAGAACTGGCGACTCTGCTGGGGATAATTTTAAAAGTGGAGTAACCTTAAGGCTTAGATCACCCTCTTGCATGACTAATTGTTTGAATTGTTTGCTTTATATCTTGGCTCTATTGTTTGGGTTTGCAATCCTACACCCGGATTTTGGGAAACATTCATAGATAGCAATACGTTGTGGAAACTGTGCGGGGTATACCGACACGGTCGAAGCAATAGCTATATTAGTGTGACATATTTGTGAGTACCGGTAACCCTTGAGTTCAATCAAGGAGAGTACGGGGCCGCCGAGTGATGTCACTAAGCACTAATGACCTAGAACCTTACTTGACCATCTTGGCCTTTTATTAGGGGTAATGAGATGACCGGCTTTGGTGCAGTCCGAAGTTGGTAGATACTCGATACTACACTCATTGAGGGTTATTTTCTTGGAATATTTTGGTCGCTAGTTAAGTGGCTAAACCAAAACAATGCACATTGAAAACAATCCAATGATATTGAGCTCCTTAGAACCCGGTTACTATTTATAGGACAGGTTTTAAGCCAACTACACTCAAGAGGGTACTTACCTATGAAACCCCATGCAAGCCTGAAACTAGGGTTTGGTGTGATTTGCTTGTACATATGTTTTGTGCATACATCATAAACATCATAAAACATCATATGCATTCACTAACCATTTCAAGGGTTTGGATCTTCATCTTTGTTCCTGTTTTGTAGGTCATGGAAATTCCCCGCAGAAACACCATCCAAGTCAATCTTGTGAGAATTTCTCCTCAACTTAAGGAGCTCACCTCAAGAATTCCGGAAAGCTCATCCTTCAGTGAAAGACATGGCAGACTGCTCAGCCTAGTCAACACCAACATTGAAGAAGACATGATGAAAGTGCTATTCCAGTTCTTTGACCCTCTTCACCACTGTTTCACTTTCCCTGATTACCAATTGGTGCCCACTTTGGAGGAGTTTTCTCAACTCCTAAGAATCCCTATTCTTAATCAACTACCCTTTAACGGTACAGAAAAGGAACCAAAGCCGGAAGATGTTGCTCGAGCATTACATCTACAACCATCCGACATCAAGGGGCATTGGGAAACCAGAAGCGGCGTCAAAGGATTCTTAGCAAAATTCTTGTTTGAGAGGGCACAAGAATGTTGGAACTCATTGGATCTACAAGCCTTTGAAGAGATTGTGGCACTCCTTATCTATAGGTTGGTCTTGTTCCCAAATCCTGACCAATTGGTAGATGTCAACGTCGTCAAAATCTTCTTGTCCAGAAATCCGATACCAACATTGCTTGGGGACATTCTTCACTCATTTTACACACGAACAATGAGAAAGAGGGGTGTTCTCATGTGCTGTACTCCTCTCCTTGCAAGGTGGTTTATTTCGCACCTTCCACAATCTGTCTTGAAGAATGACCAAGGCTCAAGGTGGTCCCAACAATTGATGACTCTTACTCACTCTGATGTACGTTGGTGTTCTCGGTCCAGAGAAAATGTCATCATCGTCGATCGTTGCGGAGAATTTCCTAATGTTCCTTTACTTGGAATTAGGGGAGGTATCACCTACAACCCTTGCCTAGCTTTGAGGAAATTTGGATATGCACGGAGGGATGGCCCTCATGATATGTTGATTCCTGACCTAGTTTTTGACTTCGACAACGATGCGCAAGGACTTCGCCAAAGATTCATCAGAGCCTGGGGAAGACCCAACAAGGTTGACAGCAAGACTCTAGGACACAAGAACTCCATCCCTCTTGAGCCTTATCTCAAGTGGGTACGAGCCCGAGCCCAAAGTCTGATGATGCCTTATCCTCATGTTCTCCCTGTGATTAAAGAGCCTGTTAAGGAAGGAGAGGTTCCCTACACCATCCTACATCCTGACATGCCTACATCGTGGGAGGAAATGCAGAAAAATTGGATTCAGCTCAAGGAGGAACGAAACACTTTTGAAGCCAGCTTCTACGCCAGCGAGAAGAAGGTTTTAGAGCTCACCCGCCGACTCCATGAGCAAGAGGCCCTCAACACCTACATTGCGCCAAAGAGGATGCGCAATGTCTTTTTACCTTAAGAAGTTATTTTGTAATATTTGGCCCATGGGGCATTTATGTACTAACAAATTTCTTCTTATTAATATGACGTGCGTTCTTCTTTGTCTGAAACAATTTTGAATGTTCTAAATCCTTGAATGCATTGCATACATAAGCATATCATTCATCATGTGCATAAGCAGGTCTCACTCCAGGTTTCCTTATATGTCTGCTGTTTATTTCAGTAGGATGGATCTCGAGCAAACAGTCAAAGATCTACAAGCTCAGAATGCACAGTTTCAGCAACTCCTGACAACCTTGGCTAAAGGTCAGGAGGATCTCAAGACCTTGCTGGGGAATAAAGACCCGGTGAAGAAGAAGAAAAAGAGACTCGGGGTGGCTACTCTGGGGAGAAGATTTGACGGAGAAGCTCGGCGAGTGCTTGAATTTCCTCCTACTTCTGATGAAGGAACCAGCAAAGGAGGTGGGGCTGTGGTACCTTCCGAGTCTGATGTGGAAGAAGAAGAGGTCGAAGAGGATGAAGACTATTCTGATCAGCAATACCCTCCAGCTGATGATAAATACAAGGGTTTAGAAGACAGGTTGGCCGCCATGGAGCTACAAAGAGTACCGGGTTTGGATTTTGAAGACTTGGGTTTGGTCGCCGGGATTGTGATTCCCCCAAAATTCAAAGTGCCAGTGTTTGTGAGGTATGATGGCCTGTCCTGTCCAAAAATGCATCTCAGGTCCTACGTGAGAAAGATTCAACCCTATACGGCAGATAAAAACCTGTGGATTCATTTCTTTCAAGACAGCCTTTCTGGAGCTCAGTTGGAGTGGTTTTATCATCTAGAGGGAACCAGCGTTCGAAATTAGGAAGACTTGGCCACCGCTTTTTACAAACAATACCAGTATAATTCTGACCTTGCTCCTACTCGTACCCAACTTTAGGGTATGTCACTAGGAACAGGCGAGGGATTCAAAGAATATGCACAAAAATGGAGGGATTTGGCTGGCAGGGTGCAGCCTCTTTTAACCGACCGCGAGCTTGTTGATATGTTTCTAGGGACCCTATCTGGGCCATTTTTCAATCATCTGATTGGTAACTCTTCTGCGGGGTTTACCGATTTGATCTTAACGGGCGAAAGAATAGAAGCTGGCATCAAGTCAGGAAAAATTCAGAAGGGTGTTGCTGCAAGTGTTGAGAAGAAGCCTTTTAAGAAGGAAACAACTGTGGTATATTCTCAGAGAAAAGCAGGGAAGACGGAGCGTCGGCCAACTGTGGGGGCCGTAATGATTCAAAATCCTTCAAGTGAGCAGCCTCGCTATAACCAATCCAGACCAAATAAAAAACGAGTGGAACGGCCACAACGGCAGTTCACCCGTATTAATATGACTCCAGCGCAGGTGCTTCCCCATCTGTTAAAGTTGAATCTCGCCACCATCAAGGAGGCACCAAAGAATGTGAATACGTCCTCTCCGCATTATCATCCTAATGCTAAATGCGCTACCACTCTGACAGTGTCGGGCACGACACCAATGATTGTTGGGCACTCAAGCATAAGATCCAAGACCTGATAGAGGCAAAGGAGGTAGAGTTTGACGCTCCGGAGAAGCCTAATGTGATATCTGCTCCCATGCCGAAGCACGGCCGAAATATCAATGCCATTGAAGAGGATTTGTATGTTGCTGATGTCAATGATCTAGTAACTCCATTGCTAACCATCAAGTTGAATCTGTTAAGGGCCGGGATCTTCCCGGGATGTAAAGAAGACTGCTATTGTTGTTATTCTCTGCCGTTTGATTGTCCGTTACTGAAGAAAGGCATCCAAGACCTAATGGATAGTCGACAAATTTTGTTTGAAAAAGTTTCTGCTGTTCCAACCCATACTGAAGATGTCTCAATCATAACCATTCACGCCAATCTTTCCAAGGCCGTCAAAAAGCCTGTTAAGATTACACCAGCTACGAAATTTGTTCCTTTGAAGATAACAATGCCAGGGCCTGTCCCCTATGTTTCTGAGAAGTCGATACCATGGAACTACGGCGGCGACGTCTACTACCATGGTATTAAACAAATCGAAATAACTGAAGAAAGTTCGGATGATGAAGAAGCCAGCATTGGTAACATTGCAGGCACGAGCAAAATCACAAGGAGCGGGAGAATATTTTCTCCAGAGATTGCCCCTCCAAGAGCAATCTTTGGACCCTCATCTGCCGACAAGGTCATCCCTGCACCAATAAAACTCTCTGCTAGAACCCCTTTGATTGAGGATGTTGTTGTTCCTAGTACTGTCTCTCCTACCGCTGCTGATAAAGGTAAGGGAATCCAAGATGAGCTCGTCAGGACGAGGGCTCAACCCTTGGTCATACCGGAAACCTCCAAGAAGGAAATGGATGAGATTTTGAGGATAATCAAAAGGAGTGATTACGATGTGGTAGAACAGCTGGGGCAAACCCCCTCAAAGATCTCCATGCTGGCACTACTACTTTGCTCAGAAGCGCACGCTAAAGCCCTGATAAAATTCCTGAAGGCAGCCCATGTGCCCCAGGAAACCTCTGCAGATCAATTTCAAAATTGCGTGGCTAGCCTGACTGCGGACAATGGATTAGGTTTCTCTGATGCCGACTTAACTCCTAAAGGTAGAAACCACAATGATGCTTTGCACATTTCAGTCGAGTGTCGAGGAACCACTCTCGCACATGTCTTGGTCGATACTGGTTCGTCGCTGAATGTATTGCCTAAGAAGGCCTTGGACCGACTAGATTGTGAAGGGTTGGAATTGAAGCCGAGTGATATTGTTGTCAGAGCTTTCGATGGTTCGAAGAGAATGGTCCATGGGGAGGTTGAAATTCCGATCAAGATAGGCACTGAGGTGTTTAAATCTACTTTCTATGTGATGGACATCCGTCCGTCATACTCTTGCTTGTTGGGTAGGCCTTGGATACACCATGCTGGGGCAATCACCTCCTCCTTACATCAGATGTTGAAGTATCCTGTCAAGGGGAAGATCATTACTGTCCATGGTGAAGAAGAGTACATGATTAGCCACTTGAATTCCTTCCGATATGTGGAGGTAGAAGGGGAGTTCATTGAGACGCCTTTTCAGCATTTCGAAGAGGTCCTTCCTGAAATAGCAGTAGCAAAGTTGGCAGCTGAGACACCGAGGCAGATGGCCAGGATGGCATCTTTGGAGGACGCGAGGGCCGCAATAAAGGAAGGGAAGAATTCAGCATGGGGGCAGTTACCTGATATTCCGCATAAGACAGACAAATTCGGTTTAGGGTTCACTACCGCAGGCCAAAAAGCTATGGGCCGGTCGAAGATTGAAAGAGCGCCAGTCAAAATTTCTCCCTACGGAATCAATGCTTTGGAGGATGAGGACAAAGAGAGCAACATCGAAGAATGGATTTACCCAACTGTCAAAGGAGGATTGAGCAACTGGGAGGCAAAAGACTTTGTCCCCATCACTTTTATTCATCAGTAATTTATCTGTTAAACATTTCCTATTTGGTCTGTAATATTTATTTTCAAACAATCCGTACACTATCTTTTCACCTCATGCCTTGCCCGGGGCATGTAGGTCCATTTGTAAGGGTTTTGATTATCTTTCATATCCATATGCCATGTTTAATGATTCATTGGATGTTTTTCATTTGATAAACTGTTTATGTTCATTTTCTTTCCTTTTGCATTTTTTGTTTAAGGATGGCTATCCCTTACACACACCCACACTCACCAATGCAGGTACCCATCCACTCCGGATTCCATGGGTGACAATTCTGCTATATCCTTCAATAACTCTGAAGATCTGGTCAATCAAGCCGAGTATGAAGATGACGAAGGTTGTGAAGTACCAGGGGAACTAGCCAGACTTCTACAGCAAGAGGAAAGGGCCATCTTACCGCACGAAGAGTCATTGGAAACTATCAACTTAGGGACCGAGGAAGACCGGAAGGAGGTGCAAGTGGGTGCCAATCTGGAACCAAGTGTCAAGGAACGCCTGATACAGTTGTTGAATGAGTATGTTGAAATCTTCACTTGGTCTTATGAAGACATGCCGGGTTTAGACACAGACATCGTGGTTCACCGTCTCCCCACAAGAGAGGATTGTCCACCGATCAAGCAAAAAGTCCGCCGAATGAGACCTGACATGTCTGAAAAGATCAAAGCAGAAGTGATGAAGCAATTCGACGCTGGCTTTCTGGCTGTTACGTCCTATCCTCAATGGGTCGCTAACATCGTTCCAGTACCTAAGAAAGATGGCAAAGTCAGGATGTGTGTGGACTACCGGGATTTGAACAGGGCCATCCCCAAAGATGATTTTCCGCTACCTCATATTGACATTTTGATCGATAATACAGCTCAGCACAAGGTGTTTTCCTTCATGGATGGATTCTCGGGCTACAATCAAATCAAAATGGCCCCCGAGGATATGGAGAAGACAACTTTTGTCACACAATGGGGCACTTTCTGTTACAAGGTGATACCGTTTGGGCTGAAGAACGCAGGGGCAACTTATCAACGCGCCATGGTAGCTTTATTTCATGATATGATACATCATGAGATTGAAGTTTACGTAGACGATATGATAGCTCGGTCAAAAACAGAGGAGGAGCACCTTGAACATCTAGAAAAGCTGTTTGCCAGGTTGAAAGAATACAAACTCAGGCTGAATCCAAGTAAGTGCACTTTTGGAGTTAGGTCTGGTAAACTTCTAGGATTCATTGTAAGCAACAAAGGCATTGAAGTTGATCCAGCAAAAGTGAAAGCAATACAAGAGATGCCTGCTCCCCGTACAGAAAAGGAGGTTAGAGGATTCTTGGGGCGCTTGAACTATATTTCCAGATTCATCTCCCATCTGACTTCTACCTGTGAGCCAATTTTCAAACTCTTGAAGAAAGATCAGGTAGTTGAATGGAACGACGATTGCCAAACTGCTTTTGATAAGATCAAGGAGTATTTTCTAGAACCTCCTATTCTGATGCCACCCGTCGAAGGAAGACCATTGATCATGTATTTGACCGTCTTGGATAACTCAATGGGGTGTGTTTTGGGCCAGCATGACGAGTCTGGTCGAAAAGAGCATGCTATTTATTACCTTAGCAAAAAGTTTACCGACTGTGAGACTCGCTACTCACTGCTCGAGAAAACTTGTTGCGCTCTGGTATGGGCTGCTCGCCGACTAAGACAGTATATGTTGACTCATACTACCTTGTTGATTTCCAAAATGGATCCTATCAAGTATATCTTCGAAAAGCCTGCTTTATCTGGAAGGATAGCTAGATGGCAAATGATCCTAACAGAGTATGACATCCAGTACACCACCCAAAAAGCTATCAAGGGGAGTGTACTAGCTGACCATCTGGCTCATCAGGCTATAGAAGATTATCAACCCATGAGATTTGACTTCCCAGACGAGGACATCATGAATTTGGACAACATTGAAGGTGACAGACCGTATGACGGACCCGAAAAGGGATCCCGATGGACCCTGTACTTTGATGGTGCCTCAAATGCACTTGGAAATGGTATCGACGCAGTACTCATTTCTCCGGAAGGTTGTCACACTCCTTTCACGGACCGACTTTGCTTCAGCTGCACAAACAACATGGCTGAGTATGAAGCTTGCGTCTTTGGTCTCAAGGCTGCTATAGACTTGGGGATCAAATCTTTGATCGTATTTGGGGACTCGGCTTTGGTTATCAGTCAAATCAAAGGAGAGTGGGATACCAAGCATCCTAATCTTATCCCATACAAAGAACATGTCCTGACATTGTTGCCTCATTTCGAGCAAATTACCTTCGAGCATTTCCCGCGAGAAGAGAATCAACTAGCAGATGCTCTAGCCACAATGTCCTCCATGTTTAAACTCAACTGGGATAACGAGGCTCCCCAAATCATCATCGAGCGAATGGATGAACCTGCGCATTGTCATGAGATTGATACCGAAGAAGTAGTGGAACAACCTTGGTTCCATGAAATCAAGAGGTATCTCGAGACCAGAGATTATCCCGAAGGAGCTTCCGTAAATGACAAGAAGTTCCTAAGGAAATTTGCTGCCAAGTTTCTCCTGAGCAACGACATCCTTTACAAACGAAGCCATGATTGTGTGTTACTCCGATGCGTAGAAAAAGCTGAAGCAGAGTTGATCATGACTGATATACACAGCGGCACATTTGGCACTCACTTGAGCGGGCATACAATGGCTAAAAAGATCCTAAGGGCAGGCTATTACTGGTCTACCATGGAAGCTGACTGCCATCAACGTTCCCGTACTTGCCACAAATGCCAAGTCTACGCTGACAAGGTTCATATCCCTCCGGTTCCTATCAACGTTCTGACTGCTCCGTGGCCCTTTGCAATGTGGGGCATTGACATGATTGGAGAGATCAAGCCCACGGCTTCCAACGAACATCGCTTTATCCTGGTTGCCATTGACTATTTCACCAAATGGGTCGAAGCAGCTTCCTTCGCCTCTGTTACTAAAAATGTGGTTGCCCGCTTTATCAAGCAAAATCTCATATGCCGGTATGGTGTTCCCGACAGGATCATCACAGACAACGGTACAAATCTGAATAACACAATGATCACCGCATTGTGCGAACAGTTCAAGATTTATCATCACAATTCATCTCCCTATCGGCCGAAGATGAACGGTGCTGTTGAAGCTGCGAACAAGAACATTAAAAAGATCATTCAGAAAATGACAGTCACTTACAAAGACTGGCATGAAATGTTACCGTTTTCTCTGCATGGATACCGTACGACGGCACGTACTTCAACCGGGGCAACCCCATTTTCTTTGGTATATGGCATGGAAGCTGTTTTGCCTATGGAAGTCCAGATTCCTTCTCTAAGGATTATGAAGGATGCAGGTTTGAATGAAGATGATTGGATGCAGACCCGACTTGATCAACTCAATCTGATCGACGAGAAGCGACTCGCTGCTATCTGCCATGGTCAGACGTATCAAAAACGGATGATCAAGGCCTTCAATAAGAAAGTCAGACGTCAGGTGTATCAAGTCGGAGATCTCGTAATCAAGTGGATTATCTTGCCGCAAAGTGATCCCAGGGGCAAATGGACTCCTACATATGAAGGACCATTTGTGATCAAGAGCATATTTTCTGGTGGTGCAATGATTCTGACCACCATGGACGGCGACGATTTGCCGCACCCTGCGAACGCAGACATAGTCAAAAGATACTACGCATAAAATAACCCGACAAGTCGAAAACCCGAAAGGGCGGCTTGGGCAAAAAATGGGCATCCCGGTGGACCGAAAACCCGAAAGGGCGGTTCAGGCAAAAGTTAGGAATAAAAATAAAAAAATCTGTACACCCGGCAAGTTGAAAACCCGAAAGGGCGGCTTGGGCAAAAAGGGGTTTCCCGGTGGATCGAAAACCCGAAAGGGCGATCCAGGCAAAAGTTAGGGAATTAAAGCGTATGACTATGTCTCGTCGGATCACTTCAAAGACAATCTCTTCATCAACCAGTTCCAGGCTTCTGATCAATCCAGTCATCGGCAAACGAAGCATTGAATGGACATATATTCAGAGTTGTGAAAGCTATAGCGGAATGGAATCCCATGGAATTATTTCACATAGCCATCCTTTATTTTGTATAAATCTTTCAATATTTACGACGAAATCCTCTTGCTAGGATGATTGTCTCCTTTGTACAAATATACTCATAGAAAGTCAATACAAATACTTTTCCCAGAAATTTGTGTCATTTCCTTTTCTTTTCTCTTGCACTATTTGTTTTATTTTGAGAAACGTCCAATGTTTTGTTAAATAGGCATATGAATTTGAACATAATCATTTCCTTATGAATCAAGAAAGAGGATTACTGATAGGTTGAAGATACAGTTGGATATCTTGGTACCCTTCAAAGGAAACCCCCAGGAGATTTGGAATCCATATCCCCAGCAAACCTTGAAGCTTATCCCCAGTAGATTTTGGAAGCTTATCCCCTGCAGAGTACGGACGTCTCTCCCGAGTTTTATTCAAAGTTATTCCTCACAAGGGCTTATAACTGGGTTATCCTCAGCTTACTACCACGGAAGATCGCACTCGCCAAAATTCTTCCTACCTCCAGCGGAGTTCATCAGAGTTCCCCAGCGTAACTTATCTTTACAATCCCCCAGCCAGAGGATCCTCCGGAATTCAATTCCCCTCAGAGTTTAAGTTTCAGTATCCCCAGCCGAGCTAAGGCCTCAAAATTATCAATCCCCGGCGAAGCCAGACTAGTGAACCTTCTCCCCACAGAGTTTTGAGGAGGGCAAATCTTGAGTTCCCCAGTGAAGTCGCCAGAAATACTTCCCACCAAACTGAAGATTCTCAGTCTTACCTCTCCAGCATGAGTCTCTTAGATTGAAACTCCCCAGTAGAAGTCATCAGGAATTCCCCAGAAGATTGGTATGCAACCCAAGCTCTTTATTCTCCAGCAATAACCAGGAATTATTCTTCCCAGCAGCAGTCAAGATACTTTTATCTTCAGCCATCCCGGATTCATCTATCCTTTGCAAGACAACTCTCCAGCTTACATGCACATTCATTTACATTCATATCATATAACATATGTTGCATCATGCATCATGACATTGCATACAACTAACTCTTTACCTTTTCAGGTAAGACCAGTCGACAGACTAAAATCATTATCTCCCGAGATTCCTTCCAGGAATAGTTCAGATATGACCCAGATATGGAAACATTCTAATGCTTATTCCAGATTCATCCAGATACAGTTTTACACGAGCTCATCATCAGGGAACCCTACACCGGTTCTCCCTCCAAATTCAAGACTTCTGAAAACAGTTTATGGATTCTTCCCAACAACGGATGTTAATCTATCGCTTGTTCAGACTCTTCTCAACTTTTGAAAACAGTTTACGGACGCTTCCCAACAACGGATGCTGCTCTATTGCTTATTCAACTTCAAGACTTCTGAAAACAGTTCACGGGTTCTCCAAGTAACGGATGTTAACCTATCACTTGTTCAGTTTCTTCTCAAGACTTCTGAAAACAGTTTATGGATTCTTCCCAACAACGGATGTCAATCTACCACTTGTTCAGATGCAACCTTTGAAAACAGTTTACGGACACTTCCCAACAACGGATGCTGCTCTATTGCTTATTCAACTTCAAGACTTTTGAAAACAGTTCACGGGTTCTCCAAGTAACGGATGTTAACCTATCACTTGTTCAGTTTCTTCTCAAGACTTCTGAAAACAGTTTATGGATTCTTCCCAACAACGGATGTCAATCTACCACTTGTTCAGATGCAACCTTTGAAAACAGTTTACGGACGCTTCGCAACAACGAATGCTACTCTATTTCTTATTCAACTTCAAGATTTCTGAAGACAGTTCACGGGTTCTCCAAGTAACGGATGTTAACCTATCACTTGTTCAGATTCTTCTCCAGACTTCTGAAAACAGTTTATGGATTCTTCCCAACAACGGATGTTAATCTATTAACTCGTTCAGATGCAATTTTTGAAAACAGTTTACGGATTCCTCCCAACAACGGATGTCAATCTATTGCTTATTCAGACCCCCAGTTCAGAGATGGTCCAAAGCATGGACACCTTCCTGATACTCATTCCAGATGGCATCTTTAAGCCCATCCCCGACAAGTTTCTGTCATTCCTCCCGATGGCATCGTTAAGCCCATCTCCAAATGGCATCTCTAAGCCCATTCCCGCATCCATTGCTTTGACGAGTGCAAATTTAAGGGCACCCTAGTGTCCAATCTCCTTTTACCCTCGAGTTACGAAAGGCAAACTTGCCAATCTAACTCTTCAGGTTCAAGGAGATTGAACAGGGGCAACTGTTGTACCCCAAAATTTTCCCTCCCATTTTCTCAACATTTCTCATCACCAAGCCCTTGGAGATCAAGATCCAGTTAGGGTTTCATCTACTCAAGGACTTCTCCTTGCACTGTTGACCCAAATTAGGGTTTGTGTTTGCACAAAGATGTTTTGACCTAAAATGCCTAAAATGACTTTCATGCTTCATATTGGACTCCCAAGTTTACCCATACCAAGTTTCAAGTCTTGATTCCAAGTTTTGCCCAGTCAATTGGACAGTTGACCTAAAAATCAGCTATATTGGGGAAAAAGTCAACTGTGGCCAATTGACAGTCAAACCTCTTGAAAATTGACCCACATCAACATTATGAACTCACATGGACCATTTGATCAAGTTTGGATCACAATTCCACAGGAAATTTGATCAGATCATCAAAAGGGCAAAATGGTCATTTTTAGGGTTTTGACTGCACAAAGGCAAATTTTGACTGTTTGACCTAGCCAATGGCAAACCAAGCTCACATATGAACTCAAGGACCCCATGGAATTGTCTTGACATGCTCAACAAGTTCAAAAGATCCCAAGTACACAAGATTGACAGTTGAATTTCCCAGTCAATTGATCAATTTTGACTGTATACTGAAAAGTCAAACTTTGACTTTTTGGTCAAAATCAAGAGTCAAGATTCATTTTTCATCAAAACATGCCAAATCATGAAACTTGTTCATCAAGAAATCAAAAATTGCAAATTAGGGTTTGAAATGAGAATTTTTCATAACTTAGAATTTTTCTAAGTTATGAAAAACCCTAATTTTTTCCCAACTTTGCCCCACTTTCTCACCAAGATTCATTTGGATTAAAGCAAAAGTCAAAACATGAAAGTTGTATCTTGTTGCATAATCTACAACTTTGATGCACAAAGTTTTCCAAAAAGAGGCTTGTATCTCAAGTTACAATTTTTGGAATAAGGGTACTAAACCATTCTTAACTTAGTGAAAATTTGACCTATTTTGGCAAGGTTTTCTACCTAACTTCAAGACCATTTTCCATATACTTCCACTTGGAATTTCAATTTGCATTTCAAAGATGGATTGTATTACACATTCCAAGCTTTCTAAAATGTCCAAGAACTCATCAAACAACCTCATGACTTGAGAGAATCGAATTTTGCAATATGGCAAAAACTCACTTTTGAATTGGCCAATTTCCATGTTCATAACTTATGCATTTTCAAGTCAGCTTGGTTTATGCTACATTACAGGCCTCTAAACCCTTTTTCACTCATAAATTTAATGCATACTCATTGTGTCAAAGCCTTATTTTGTGTATCCAAGCATTGTATGCAAGATTAGGCCATAAATGGAAAAAGTGAAATAGCCATTTTTGCAAAAGCAAGCTTTGTGTCATAATGCAAATCCAAGAAGTACAGATCAAATCCCCTTGGCACAAGATTATGAACTAATCACTCTGATCAAGGAGAAGCTTTGCAGCATGTTTAGGGGTCCTCTATCAGCCTAGAAACTCAAGTGACCTTTTCTTGCTTAAGTGTTAAGAAACCTAGCATATCACAAGACAACTTGGATCTCAGCACAAACAAGCCTAAGCAAATATTTTATACACCTTCTAATCATCCAACCCAAGCTAGAACACGAGCAAACAAGGTCCCAAACACTCCCATTCCCAGAATCACTCTCAAACTGCAAAAACAGGGCAGGGTCTGCAGATTGAATCCCACAACTCATCCCTTTCATGCTTTCTTGCTCAAAGCTCATCAAACACATTCCCTAGTATCACTTGAAGCTAACCAAAGCATAAAACACGACCTGTAACTCCTCTTACTAGTTCCACCATTTTCACTTTCTTGTTTTGCAGTTGAAGGTCCATAGCTCGACTCAAGGTGTTTCAAAGCAAAGTAAGCATTGGAATAGCATCACCGCACTTCAGGCAAGCTATACAGATCATCATCTTGCCCTTAAAGCTCCCCCATTGTCAGATAGAACTTCAACTGAACATGTATCTTCTTGAACTTCTAACTCTTAGTCTAGGCATCATTAGCTCTAAGTTTGTGAATAAGAAGTGTTCTACTCATGCCCCTGAATCTGTACATGCTTTTACTTTTCATTTATTTTGCCTGAGCTATGAGAATTTAAGGTCTGAATATGGAAGAAAAGTTAGGTCATGATTTGGGAATGTTAAAATTCTCTCTCATTTCTGAGAGTTAGGATGAGTTCTTTATATATTTAGAATCGTGATTCAATGCTTAACATTTCTTATGTTGAAAGTTTGTGCAAAAAGTCAAAGAATCCAGATTATTGAACTTGAATACAGGCGCGCGTTTTTGACATCTTTTTTGTCTGAAGGTTGAAGAAGAAGCTACATGGGCTGGGCCTGCTTTGTCTTTTCTTTTCACACCCTATTTTCATTTTCATACCCCCTGAGCCCATTATGTTTATTTTCATGATTTTTTGACTTTTCTTTTTTCATTTTGACTTATTTATTTTTCCTCAATATATTAAAAACATGAAAAATTATTTTTACACCATTTTCATATTTTTAGGCATTTATTTGTTTGTATGAACCATTTGTACATAAATAATATATATATACTATTATTTAGAAAAAGCTAGAAAAATAATGCAAATATACTTTATTTCTGATTTTCATTTCATTTTTTCTTTTGGAAATATTTTATACAAAATATACTTTTTTTTATAAATATTAAATATTATTATTTTTGTATATATAATATTTATTTAGTAAATAATAAAGATATTGATATATATTAGTACATTTAGATAAATAATACAAAAAATATATACATTTTTATTTTATTAATATTTGACATAAAAAATACTCTTTTATAAATATACTTCATTTTATTTTATTTTTGTATATAATAAATAAATACTTGTATAAATTAAATAATATATATATTTGCTTAATAAAAATTAGGATTTTACCCTTAAAACACAAAAAACTCCAAAAATATTACTTTTTTTATTTTTATTCATTTTGTTTATTGGACATAAAAAATATCCTTTTTCCATACATATAAAAACCCTTTTTGCATTTTTGCATCTTTATTTTATTTTCCATTTAATTGATGCAATTAATTATCTTGTAAATATTCCAAAATTGATGTAATAGCTAGGTTTAAATTTCTTGTCTAAATATCCCCCCATTTGAACATTTGTACCCCCCTTCCCATATTGTGTTGTAATAGTGTAGGAATTTTACTTTTCGCACTTTAACGCTTTCTAAGTATACCATGCTAGAACTAGGGTTTGTATGCAAATAAAAAGAACAAAATAGTTTGACCTAATTTCAAAATAATCAAGCATGAAAATGGACAACACATATCACACTTGCACCCCTAGGGTATTCCACTTGTTGCCTTCCATAAATGGGCCATATTGCATGTTAGGTTTCTTTGGGCAAAACAAATACAAACCAATTGATCATAGTCCCTCGATGACGCTTTCAAAAAGTTGCCTAAAATGATCAAAGTCCCTTTCAAAGAAAATTGCCCAAAGATACTTAGCACTATTGTAATTATGGTCTAAACGATGACCCGCGCCCGTCCCTTTCACCTCCTAAACACAAGATTGTCCACCAAATGCAATGGTGGAACAAAATTGTTAAAAGGGTTAAAACATAACAAAAATCTTTGAGAACTTTAGGGTAGATAGCTCTTAAGTACTTGTCAACTTGCAAAAGAAAACACTTGCCTATTTTTTAAACCACACTTCACAAACACTTTCAAAACAAACTTTCAAAGAAACCTTGAAACATCTTTCCAAAAAGACAAACACCTTTTGTAAAACATTCGAGTAAAGAATTGTTACAAGGGTAGCCTATACAAGGCATCTTTTTTAAAACATTTTCAAAACCACACACAAAGCACCATTTCAAACAATTGATAACCAAGGCAAGTTGATCTAAGCAAGTACCTAAGAGCCCATGGATAACCATGGATAGAAAGGGTGCTAATACCTTCCCTTTCTATAAGCTACTCCCCGAACCCAAGAAAAATCTCAAAGGTTTTTGCTGTGCTTTTTAAACCTTTCCTTAGGATAAAATAAAAAGTCGGTGGCGACTCTTGCTCAACCGAAACATTTGCGAAAACAAACGCAAAACCATAGTCAGTTCTCCCACCGTATCACAGTGGCCCAAACTTATGATTGCAAGCCCAAGTATGTTAATTTGATCTCTTTGATCCAATAAACTTGAGATTCATTGTGTGGAGGCTTTGGCTCTACCAATCCTCTAATGGATCTACAACACCTTTGGTCAAAGCGGATCACTTAAACATCGTTGATCATTACATGTTGCCTTGTGAGAATTCCAAAATGGATGATATACTTGACAAAAAGCAAATGCAACTTGTTGTGTGGAGGCTTTGGTTCTACCAATCCTCTAATGAGTTCCAAATGCAAGTTTCAAGATGGTCATCCAACTAACCACTAATTACTAACAATTAACTTTACTTTACGCTTTTATTTTCATGCTTTATGTACCATTTACTTTTAGCATTTTACATTTCATGCTATTTTACTCTTTGCTCACTTGAGCATTTACTTTTATGTCATTTCTATTTTGCTCACTTGAGCTTTTCTTTCTTTTTAAAGACACCTAATAATCAACATGAACCATAAAAATCATTAATGATACTTGGACTACATGGTTACTATCCTTTACATTATGGAGTGATGGACTTCTTGGACTTAGGATTAGAGACCTTGGCCTATCTTGGAGACTTTGTGACTTTATTTGATATTTTGTCTGGAGTTCTTGAGGTTTACCTCAAGACATTGGGTTGTTTGTTTGTTTTGTGTGCAGGTTATTGAGATTACGATCTTTGTTTGTAATATGGAATTCACCCGTATACAGCCGTTACTCTGCCCAATTTTTGCGAAGACTTAAAACACTTGAAGTTTGGTTCTCTCAAGAGGTCTAATATCTTTGCTTGCTTGGTTTCAATCCGAAGAATGGGAATTCTATATTGACTCATAATGTCAAGTATTGGCTTCTTGTTGGTTAGATGGTTCTTATCCCTAACTTTTACCTTATGCTTTAGGATAGCCTCTTCTTCTCCTCCCATCTTCTTTAATTTCAAAAATCTTCTCCCTCCTTTAAAAAAACCTCTTCTTGTTTTGAAACTTGAAACACTTTCATAATAAACTTGGACTTAGGTCCATGCATCTTCGAAACATTTTCATAAATAAATTTCAATCAATTTAATAATACCTTGAACTTTTTTTATGAGAAGACTAAAAGTCAATCAATCTCATTTCAAACCATTTTTGCCACTTTGGCTTTTATCTTTAAACTTTTCTCAAAAGATTAGACTCTTGTCAATCTTTGTAGTGATGCAAACAACTATACTTCTACAATATGTAGTGAAGTGAGATATTTTCCACTTGGGTGTTGAGTGAGGCATTGTTGATTTTAAAATCCAAGCCATATCCTCCACTTTGAGATGATGCAAATTCTCCTTTCTCATGATTGTGGGTAGTAAGTATGTTTTTCACACGGACAATTGCGATGATGTCTTATCTCATAAAATTAACCAACACACTTGTGTTTCAAATTTTTAAAAGAGGAACTACGTGTACCCTGATCCCCTATTGCACGAAAGGTGGTACGTAGGCACTAAAGATTCACAACCGCGGCGGGTGCAAAAATCATAAAAATATTTCTTTTCTCACCTCCACCATCCATTTTATATACAACACATTTTTATAGCCAAAATATACAAATTTTTCAAAGAGGTTCTTGCGGAGTACCGTAGATGTTTAGGGTGCTAATACCTTCCCTTTGCATAACCAACCCCCTTACCTTGAATCTTTCCACCTCTTTTTGGGTTATTCGCTCTTTTCCCATTCCTTTGGAAACAATAAAGCGCGGTGGCAATTTTGATTTGTATAAAGTCTAGTCAATCCAATGGCTTAGTCTTGCACATTTCTACCGCCACAGAAAAAATGGCGACTTCACTGGGGATAGATTGACCTCTTGTTGGTCCATCCCTAAGTAGGGTTGAGCCTATCTTTATTTATATCTGTATATGTGCTATTTTTGTTTATGTGTTATATTTTGTATATATGTTTGTCTGGATTTTCCTGGTTTACAGGGTGCTTGGTGATTACTCATAAGTCCTATACCCGGACTTGGGCAAACTTTAAGATAGGACGGGCAGTATAGTCATGTTAACTTTGAGGGAGTAATCCCAAAAAAGGAGGCATGAGATCCCCCACTCAGTGGAGGCCCCTTTGACTGTAGTGTCGTTTACCGAGTAATCGGGAAGACATACTGCTTTCGACCTGGGAGCCTGCTGAAGCTAAGGACCGTAGATTACCTAACCCATCTTGGCCTTTTAGGTGTAGTGCGGAAGCTATGACGGAGTAATCCGGAAATAGTTGTCACGCGATACTACGCTCGGACGAGTCTTTCTTGAGAATATTACTAATTACCGAGTTAATCGGGAAGTTGGTAATATCCGAAGGAAGGATGTAGACTCTGGGAACCTCTAGAACCTTGTTCGGAAGGTGATAACTTTTTAGACCAATACCTTATGGGTAGTACCTTCGACCTCATGCTCGTGACGCTGAACCTATGAACCCTATATGTGTGATCTTGTGTGTGATTATTGCATCATGCATCCATGCACTCATAAGCATCTTTTGAAAAAACAATATTTCAAGGGATTTAAAGGTTGACTATTTGTGAATATCTCAGGTACTTTTAAACCATGGATTCTGGAAAGAGAAACAAAAGTTTTATTACTTGGATGTTGGCAACGTGTCTATAAACCATAAATCCCTTGAAATATTAAATAAAATAAAATCATGTGCATTGCATATCATGCATCATATTGCACATATTTCTTGCATTTGTTATTCATATCCAGGTGTCTTACCCAGCTTCTTTAATTCACTCAGCAAGCTGACTCATCACTATAACACTCGGGCTAATTTCAAAGAGGATATGGAAAACATTAAGAAAGAGATCTTTGAACTCCGCAAAGAGGTAACTACTTTGAAGGTTGGCATGGAGTATCTAACTGCTTTGGTTAAAACTTTGGTTGTTGCCCAAGTCAATCCTTCTAGGAAGGAAGAAGAGATGGCAAAGGTCTTTACAGAAACTCTGAGATCATTCTTTCATGAGAAGGTGATGGTCAATGCGTCCAATGACTTCCCTGAAAAAGTAAATATGGGAGTGCCTCCAGAGGAGGATGTCAAAAAGGGGTGTTCATCTGAAGATGGTGTCTCAGCTAGTGGTGTGAAGAAGTTTGATAATAACTTTTCTAAGAAGAGAACCAGAGGAAGAAACAATTATCGTCAGAATCAACATGTTCCTCCAGTCACCCCTGTGTTCAACTTACCTCTTGTTGCTCCAGTTTGTCAACAGAATCAGCAAGTTCCTGATCAGAGGAAAAATCAGTTTGATCCAATCCCAACGACCTATACAGAATTGTTTCCCATCCTGATGCAGAGAAATTTGGTTCATACCCGACTTCCACCAAAGGTCCCTGAGAAGATGCCGTGGTACTACAAAGCTGATTTGACTTGTGCCTTTCATCAGGGAGCCCCGGGGCATAGCATTGAAAATTGTTATCCATTGAAAATTGAAGTTCAGAAGTTGGTCTGGAGTGGTATCTTGTCATTTAAGGACATTTGTCTTGAAGTTCAAGTCAAGTATTTTCCGAAGGATAAAGGTGATTGAAGAATGCCCTGGAGTTTAAGGATGATTATCATTCTCAATTTATTAGCATTTTTACTACTTTCTCATTTGTAATTTTTCTTGTTTATCATTGCACTGTTTGCATGTAAGAACTTGTTTGCATTTGAATGTTTAATCTTAATACAATGAGTATGTTTGTCTTGAAGAAATTCATTCGTTTCACTCGTATTTGTTTTCAATTTTAAATTGCTTTATGATACCAACTTGTTACCCATTCTCTTGCCTAGGCAGAGATTGGAGGGAGGATGATGATATTAAAACACAAATTTTCTGGTTGTATGCTTTTGGATTAAACCCTGTTGACGATGTACGAGCATTGTTTCAAATCCTCAAACACCGGAGATATAAGGGAGTGAAACCCTCGTTAACCCCTTTGAGCCTTGAAGTAGGAGTTTATTTTTCTATTCATAAAAAACCCTCATTTTTTTTAAACCTGGGGCAGGGTAGTGTTCAGTTAATCTGATTGAGTATTCAAATCTCATCAAGAGTGCGCATCTAAGGATGCAATAATGGTTATCCTTCAAGAGGTTGAGGGAATTCAAAACCGCAATGTTTAACCTCCGCATATCAGTAGTGTGCATCAAAAGAAGATGTTATCCCAATGGGCATCTCTCACATATCAGGGGATCAGCAGATGAGGATACAACAATGGTTATCTTTCATCTACCCAGAAATAGGGCAGTCACGATTCTTCCGGCAAGTTACAAATGACTTGAAGTCATGCGACATGTTCAAAAAGAAAAAGAAAAATGATATGAATAAAAAAAATATGATGAAAAAGAAAGAGACAAAAAGCCCCGCTAAGTCAGAACTTGAAAAAACAAGTCGCTTAGGTAAAAGTCTAGGCAACCTGCTGCATTTCAGAGTCAAAGTCAAAAGGAATTTGTCCAGAAGGCAAGGAAGAAATGGAAAGCCTAAAATGCGACAAAGTATTACAATGTGAAATCCTCAGCAAAGAATAGAGTCGCGTGACAAGAAACCCAAAAGAAGCAGGAATGAGTGACTTGCATGTCCAAAGAAAACCTTGTTTGATTCCTCAACCATCTCGAAATTTCTTTTGAGAGATGAATGTTCGTGTCAAGTTAACTGAACTTAGGACTGAAGAACATCATGAAGGGGGTGGGCACCAAATATTTTTGAGCCTTAAATATTTTTTCTAAAATCATGAACCAGGCCACGTTACAACCCTCAAAAGTCCTAATTGAAACCGAGTTTATTTCAAAAGCATACTCCAATGAGATAGTGTTTCCTGACTCCCATTAATTTTGATAAATTATTGTGATTAGTATCATATGCTTTTGTTATTTTTCATACAAAAAAAATCCATGTCACATCCTGGCTAGTGATTCGTTCACAAGGTTTTGCGACATCTTTTCAAATAAAATCTTCAAGACTTACATAATTGTTGCATTAGAATTTTCATTCTTAGAATAAACATTTTCTGCTTGTAAAACAACTGCTTGATATCATAAAAGTTTACATTTGAGTATCAGCAAAAGGCATGTTGCCGAGAAGAGTTGTGGAGAAAAGAGGATGTAACATTCAGCCAATCTAGGGCAGTTACGTCAAGATTCAACAAATCTATGAAAGCCATTTGATCAGAAAGGTTATCTTAAAAGCATGCAGCCAAGGGCAAGTTACAAAAGTTACTTTGATCAGCATGGTAAGCTTGAGACACCAGATTGGTTTCCAATGGCATATCCAAATTTTGTCAAGATAGCTGTTATGTCTACCCCAAGCTGAGAACCTTCCTCAAGTTGTGTTATGATGTTGGGTTCATAATCCCATTTTTTCCAGTCTTGTTGCAGACTTCTCCAGATGAGTGTGATTCTTTACCCAGCCAGGTGGTGATCGAACAGATATTAAAAAGAGCTATGAAGCCTTTGCTCATTTGATGGAGTTCTTTCTCCCTTTTTATTGATATGGAATCTCTTGTAGAGCAGTGTTTTCTCTTGTTACGACATTATTGTTGTTATGTGCTTCCCAAGTAGCTAGACAAGGGCAGTATATTTTCTAAGAGGTGTTAAGACAACTGTCAAGTTTTTGGGTTTTCTCTCACCAAGTGTTGAGTTTGATTTAAAATCCCCATAATTTTGACTTCTTACTATAGTGTTAACTTCTTGGTTCCCCGGGAAGGTTCTCTCAAGTCATCTTGTTGGTATGTGCGCAATCTTTGTGTGTTTCTCGGATAGTTGAAGATGATACCAGTGGGCGCAAGGTATAATATTTGGTTTGTGATCCTATTATCCCCAGCCAAGTCTCGGTTCGCTTTTAATTTTGGGTTTGCATGGTCAGAATCCTCTGTCCCAAATTCCCCAGCGAAGTTTTCCCTCATATGATGAAAAGTTTTATTCCCTTGGTGTGCTAAGATATCGCTCTTTTTGCAGTATTGGCATTAGTGTTGACTTCTTGATTTCCCAGGAAGACTATACCAGTGCATCTTTTGTTGGAACAGGTTTGTATGATATGAAGACTCAATCCAATATTCTCCAGTGAAGGCCTCGTTTATTTGATAGAAGTCATTTCTCCCCAAAGAAGTTGGTGCAATAATTACTCTTGAAGAACGTATCTCCGGTTTCCCCAGTGGAGTACATATCTCCGGTTTCCCCAGTGGAGCACGTATCTCTGGTTTCCCCAGTGAAGAACTTATCTCCAGTGAAGAACGTGTCTTCGGTTTCTGCAGTGAAGAACGTATCTCCGGTTTCCCCAGTGGAGCACGTATCTCTGGTTTCCCCAGTGAAGAACGTATCTCCGGTTTCCCCAGTGGAGCACGTATCTTCGGTTTCCCCAGTGGAGCACATATCTCCGGTTTCCCCAGTGGAGCACGTATATCTGGTTTCCCCAGTGAAGAACTTATCTCCAGTGAAGAATGTGTCTCCGGTTTCTCCAGTGAAGAACGTATCTCTGGTTTCCCCAGTAGAGAACGTATCTCTGGTTTCCCCAGTGAAGAACGTATCTCCGGTTTCCCCAGTGGAGCACGTATCTTGGTTTCCCCTTGATGATGTGGTTTTGTCCTCCCCAATGAAGTCGGCCTGAATTCCCCAGTAGATGTCTCGATGATGAAGCATTGTCTCCCTTAGTGAAGTCCGTATGTTTTTCTTCCTTCAAAGTAGGCCTGAATTCCCCAGTGAATGTTTTGACAATTTGGTTTCCATCTGCCTTATTCAAGATCAGTTTTGCAATATCCAGAAGAAGTGCGAACCGTGAACAACTTTTGTTTCCCCATTGAAGTTTGTGTGCTAATCCCCGGTGAAGCCTGGAGAAGGATGTTATATCCCTATATCTGAAGACTATACCAGTGCATATCTTGTTGGAATGAGTATTCATGATGAAAAGTTTTCAATCGCAATTTTTTTCTCTCTCTCCAGGGAATTGGGTTTGAATTTCCCAGTGAGGTTTGATTGTCTTGGTGTTAGTCTGCTTTATTTGAGGCCAGTCTTACAATCTCCAGTAGGCGTATGTTGCTTTTGAAAAACTGATTTCTCTGTTGAAACCGAAAGAAGGATGTTTTATCCCGGTATCTGTTTGATTTGGCTACATTCAGATTATGTTTCTCCTCAGTAAAGTTAGGGCATGCAATAGGTTTGGTTTCCGCAGTTGCTTTTACCTTTCTTGGATTGATCTTTCTGGTTGAAGTTTAGCCCAATGTTGTTAGTACCTGAGGCGGTTTTGTTTGTTTGTACTGATTATGTATCCTTTTACCAGCATATGCACGATATCACTCATACATTCATACATACATCATACATAGTTGAATTTAGAAAATCATTGCTCATTTGCATTCATCAATTTTATTTTGTTGATATATTACCCTGTTTTACAGAGTTGTGTTATCCTCTCTCCAATAGAGTGTCGGCCTTAAGCAGAAAGTATACATTCTTTCAACTTACCCACTGAGTTATCCCTCGTGGAAGATTTTTGCTTCAACCTTCCTGTACAACTCTTTGTCTGGATGGTTTTGATGTTCCCTCTTGAGTTTGTTTCTCAAAGGATGTATTACGGTTGCCTGTTTCATTCCAGTTCATTTCGAGTTTGAATCTGTGATCCCCAACAATATCATTACTTTGGATTTTTGCAAGCTTTGAGCCCTGGTTTGAGAATGTGCATTTATTTTGGCACGAGAATATCTTTATCTCCTCAGAAGGAATACCGTGGCATTTCCCAGGAAGTCATATCTCTTTCCCCAGGAAGTCATATCTCTCTCCCCAGGAAGTCATATTTCTATCCCCCAAAAGTCATTTCTCTTTGCAATTCCCCTTGACAATGAGTGGAAGTCTCTTTATTTGAGATAAGTTTGCATATTACCCTTTCCAGGCAGAGTGCCTTGGTTAAAGAAGAAGTTGAGACCCGTTCCAGGTGAAATACCAAAATTTTGGGGAAAACTTATGATATTCAAATCTACCTTCAACTATTGAGTTGGTATTTCACCGTCATCTGTGAGTCGGTATATTTTCTCTCTACCTTCAACTATTGAGTTGGTAGTTTACCGTCATCTGTGAGTCGGTATCTTTTTCTTCTACCTTCAACTATTGAGTTGGTAGTTTACCGTCATCTATGAGTCGGTATATTTTCTCTCTACCTTCAACTATTAAGTTGGTAGTTTACCGTCATCTATGAGTCGGTATATTTTCTCTCTACCTTCAACTATTGAGTGGGTATTTTACCGTCATCTGTGAGTCAGTATCTTTTTCTTCTACCTTCAACTATTGAGTTGGTAGTTTACCGTCATCTATGAGTCGGTATATTTTCTCTCTACCTTCAACTATTGAGTGGGTATTTCACCGTCATCTGTGAGTCGGTATATTTTCTCTCTACCTTCAACTATTGAGTTGGTAGTTTACCGTCATCTGTGAGTCGGTATCTTTTTCTTCTACCTTCAACTATTGAGTTAGTAGCTTACCGTCATCTATGAGTCAGTATATTTTCTCTCTACCTTCAACTATTGAGTTGGTATTTCACCGTCATCTGTGAGTCGGTATCTTTTTCTTCTACCTTCAACTATTGAATTGGTAGTTTACCGTCATCCATGAGTCGGTATATCTTTATCTTCTACCTTCAACTATTGAGTTGGTAGTTCACCGTCATCTATGAGTCGGTATCTTTTTGATCTTCTACCTTCAACTATTGAGTTGGTATTTTACCGTCATCTGTGAGTCGGTATATCTTTATCTTCTACCTTCAATTATTGAGTTGGTATTTCACCGTCATCTGTGAGCCGGTATCTTATTACTTTTCTACCTTCATCCATTGAGTTGGTAGTTCACAGTTATTTATCGATCGATATCATTCTTTACTTTTTCCTCAATATTTGAGCTGATGCTACTTTATCTCTTCTTTGGGTCTAACACCAATAGAGTCATTTCTTTTGCTCAACAGTGATTTATTTTCCTGGTGGGGTTGCTCCTTTGTTTCTTCATTTTTGTGGCATCCCCAGTGATACCTTTACGTCTCTTTTGTTTTGTCCATCTGCATTCATAATCCTGAGCATTGCATGGCATCTTAGGGACAACAATAGGGTTTGTTTTATATTTAAGTATATTCAATCGTGTCGACACGAATATTTTTAACCTTCGTATCTCTGGATAGAAGACACTTAAATAAGGGCAGCTGTTGTACCCCAATTTTTGCCCCTAAGATTCCTCTATCATATCATATCAACTCGATCATAACAAGATCACATTAGGGTTGGTTCTTCCTCTTTTTCTATCTCCTATCTTTAAGTTTTCTCTTGAGGAATCTCCAAGCACCTTGGTTGTGTATTTTGTATATGTGTTGTTGACTAACTTCTAATCAAAATACAAAAAATATTTGTCTTTGTCTTTGTATATTTTTGTTTTGTAGGTACCAAGTCGAAGCATATGGCAAATAAGGTTTTCTGGTATTATTTCCCTAAAATCTCTATTTTGCAAAGAAAAAGAATTAAAAATTTTCATTTTTTTTCACTGTACAATCGATTGCTCCTAGAGTGCAATCGATTGCACAAAGTGAATTTTGCGCAATTTTTGGAAAAATACACTGTGCAAATCGATTTGCACTATAGTGCAATCGATTGCACAGCGTGAAAATTTGGAAAAAAAATCAGCATTTCAAGCTTGTCAAATTTTTGGCTCCAATTTTCCTTCATTTTTGAAAGATGTATCATTAATTCAAATTTTAGTGCCAATCTTTCATTTTTAAAAAGAATTATCATTAATTCAAATTTTGGCTATAATATTTGAAAGAATTATCATTAATTCAAATTTTGGCTCCAAGAATCAATTGCCAAATTACCACTAATCCCAATCCTAAACTCTATAAATAGAGCCCTCATTTCATTCAAATTTCAAGCTTTTGATAGCCAAATCCACCTTGCTAAAAAATCTCTCAATTCTCTCCATCTACCAAATTCACTCAAAGCTCCATTTTCAAAAAGTTAGTAAGCTTTGCATTGAAGCTTACTAATCTTTGAGCTAAACCTTCATCCAAACACTTTTTCTCCATCAATTCTCTACATCCAAGCTTGGTCAATTGATTCTTGTGGTTGAATTGAAGCAAATTCTTGAAGTTGTTTTGATAGTTCTCTAGATCTACCTTTGGTAAGTTGGATAATTCATCTTTCACAATGTGATCTCTTGGTAATCTTTGGGATTGATTCCTTGAGCATTATTTTGTGATTTCAATGGTGTTATTTTCTCATAATTTGATGGAATTTTCGTGCTCAAGTGGATCCATGATCATAAGGTGTTTGATGGAAAGTTTGGACAAGAAATTGCCCTTTTAAAATGCTGTTTTTGCTACTGTTACTGTGTGCAATCGATTTGCACTGTAGTGCAATCGATTGCACAAAAGCAATTTTGCATAATTTTTAGAAAATTGTACTGTGTAAATCGATTTACACAATAGTGCAATCGATTTACACAGGAACAAAATGCACTTTTTGCCTTATTTTGGGGCAGCTTTGATCCAAAATGCTTTTTCTACTCACTCCTTTTGATTGTTGGTTTGGATTGCAATTTTAAATGTCCAATTTGTCTTTAAACTCAATGGACTTTGTGATGTAGATAAAGTTGGATAAATGTTCATCAATTCAAATCTACCTAAGAGTGAATTATTTAATTCATTTTTGGTGCTTTGGATTAATGATATGTTTAGTGCTTTAATCCATCTAGAGGAGTGGTTGAATTTAAAGATGAAAGAATTTTGAAATGGTGATCCAAATTAGCTTATCATTTCCCTCCCTCTTCATCTTATCCCTTTCTTTTTTTAATTGTGCTACATGTTAAGGGATGGTGATATCTATATCAATTATCCAAACATGAAGTACATAGATTGCTATTGACCGGCCTCAAAATAGGTGTGACTTCTACATAAGTCCACTTACGATTGCTTAACATAGCGCTAAATTTTGTCCCGATTCGAATAAATGATCATTCGTGGCCCAAACTTATGATTGCAAGCCCGAGTATGTTAATTTGATCTCTTTGATCCAATAACCTTGAGATTCATTGTTTGGAGGCTTTGGTTCTACAAATCCTTTAATGGATCTACAACACCTTTGGTCAACGCGGATCACTTAAACATCATTGATCATTACATGTTGCCTTGTGAGAATTCCAAAATGGATGATATACTTGACAAAAAGCAAATGCAACTTATTGTGTGGAGGCTTTGGTTCTACCAATCCTCTAATGAGTTCCAAATGCAAGTTTCAAGATGGTCATCCAACTAACCACTAATTACTAACAATTAACTTTACTTTATGCTTTTATTTTCATGCTTTATGTACCATTTACTTTTAGCATTTTACATTTCATGCTATTTTCATCTTTGCTCACTTGAGCATTTACTTTTATATCATTTTTATTTTGCTCACTTGAGCTTTTCTTTCTTTTTAAAGACACCTAATAATCAACATGAACCATAAAAATCATTAATGATACTTGAACTACATGGTTACTATCCTTTGCATTATGGATGATGGACTTCTTGGACTTAGGATTAGAGACCTTGGCCTATCTTGGAGACTTTGTGACTTTATTTGATATTTTGTCTGGAGTTCTTGAGGTTTACCTCAAGACATTGGGTTGTTTGTTTGTTTTGTGTGCAGGTTATTGAGATTACGATCTTTGTTTGTAATCTGGAATTCACGTGTATACAGCCGTTACTCTGCCCAATTTTTGCGAAGACTTAAAACACTTGAAGTTTGGTTCTCTCAAGAGGTCTAGTATCTTTGCTTGCTTGGTTTCAATCCGAAGAATTGGAATTCTATATTGACTCATAATGTCAAGTATTGGCTTCTTGTTGGTTAGATGGTTCTTATCCCTAGCTTTTACCTTATGCTTTAGGATAGCCTCTTCTTCTCCTCCCATCTTCTTTAATTTCAAAAATCTTCTCCCTCCTTTAAAAAAAAAACTCTTCTTGTTTTGAAACTTGAAACATTTTCATAATAAACTTGGACTTAGGTCCATGCATCTTCGAAACATTTTCATAAATATATTTCAATCAATTTAATAATACCTTGACCTTTTTTTGTGAGAAGACTAAAAGTCAATCAATCTCATTTCAAACCATTTTTGCCACTTTGGCTTTTATCTTTAAACTTTTCTCAAAAGATTAGACTCTTGTCAATCCTTGTAGTGATGCAAACAACTATACTTCTACAATATATAGTGAAGTGAGATATTTTCCACTTGGGTGTTGAGTGAGGCATTGTTGATTTTAAAATCCAAGCCATACCCTCCACTTTGAGATGATGCAAATTCTCCTTTCTCATGATTGTGGGTAGTAAGTATGTTTTTCACACGGACAATTGCGATGATGTCTTATCTCATAAAATTAACCAACACACTTGTGTTTCAAATTTTTAAAAGAGGAACTACGTGTACCCTGATCCCCTATTGCACGAAAGGTGGTACGTAGGCACTAAAGGTTCGCAACCGCGGCGGGTGCAAAAATCATAAAAATATTTCTTTTCTCACCTCCACCATCCATTTTATATACAACACATTTTTATAGCCAAAAAATACAGATTTTTCAAAGAGGTTCATGCGGAGTACCGTAGATGTTTAGGGTGCTAATACCTTCCCTTTGCATAACCAACCCCCTTACCTTGAATCTTTCCCCCTCTTTTTGGGTTATTCGCTCTTTTCCCATTCCTTTGGAAACAATAAAGCGCAGTGGCGATTTTTATTTTGATTTGTATAAAGTCTAGTCAATCCAATGGCTTAGTCTTGCACATTTCTACCGCCACATACGACATGGAGGCTGTCTTGCCTATTGAGGTCCAGATCCCCTCTCTGAGAATTATGAAGGATGCGGGGCTGAATGAAGAAGATTGGATCCAGACTCGACTTGATCAACTCAACTTGATTGATGAGAAAAGGCTTATTGTTGTCTGCCATGGTCAAATGTATCAAAAACGGATGATCAAGGCTTTCAACAAAAAGGTCAGACGACAAGTATATCAAGTTGGAGATCTGGTGATCAAGCGCATCATACTGTCGTAAGGTGATCCCAGGGGAAAATGGACTCCTACATACGAAGGACCATTTGTAATCAAAAACATATTCTCTGGTGGCGCAATGATCTTGACCACCATGGATGGTGATGACCTGCCACACCCTGCGAACGCGGACATAGTCAAAAGATACTATGCATAAGAGACCCGCTAGGTTGACACACCTAGGTAAAACAAGGGCATCCCGGCGAACCAAAAAGGCTCGGACAAAATTAGGGATAAAATAAAAAAATTTGTACATCCGGCAAGTTGAAAACCCGAAAGGGCGACTTGGGCAAAAAAGGGTTTCCCAGTGGACTAAAAACCCGAAAGGACGGTCTAAGCAAAAGTTAGGGAATTAAAGCGTATGAATATGTCCCATTGGATAACCTTACAGACAACCTTCGTCTTCAACTGACAAATTCAGAGGTTCTGATCAATTCAATCATCTTCGGACGAGGCAACAAATAGACAAGATGCTCGGAGATACAAAGGCTATAGCAGAATGGGACCCCCATGGGATTATTGCACATAGCTATCTTTTCTTTGTATCAAAATTTTCATTTTTTTACGACAACATTCTCTTACTAGAATGCTTGTCTCATTGTACAAATACTTATTCTAAGTCAATACAAAGATATCCCTTTGAAAGTGCAAAACTATCTGTTTTTCTTTACTTTTGTATTTTGCTTACAAAAACATCCAAATGATTCATTTTTGAACATATACATTTGAACATAATTACTGTTTACAAATAAACAAAAAAGGAAGACAATCACTGGTTGCCTTTAAGGGGTAGTAAAAACTCTCCATGCTATTTCTATAAGTCCCCGCAATATGCAGTTTAATCCCCAGCGGAACAAAGCTCCCAGCTATCAAATCCCCAGTAGAAGTCGTCAAATTTCTCAGGATTCCCCAATAATGTTTCACAAATAGTACACGACATTCCCCTTACAACAGAGTTTATTTCTCTAAGGAGAAATTCATCAACACTTCAACTTCACAACATGAAGACTTATACTCTATATCCTCAGCAGCGGACATGGATTTATTTTCCCCAATCCAATAGCAGTACCGCAGAATCAGCTCACATACGCATATGTTGCACCCCAAAATTTGCCCTCTCATGTTTTCAAAAGTCTTCCCCCTGCATGGTTGATCATAAACCCTTGCCTAAGGAAAAAGAAAATTTTTGAGTGGTGCTTTAAGCATTTCGATTGGCATTCTTTAAGACCCTTCGATTGGCATTCTGAAGGAGCACTTCGATTGGCATTCTGAAGGAGCATTTCGATTGGCACTCTGAAGAAGCATTTAATTTGGCATTATGAAGGAGCCTTTCGATTGGCATTATGGACAAGTATTTCGATCAGCATTATAATAGTGTCCTTCGATTGGAATTCCAAAAGGTCCATTCGAAGAGGCATTCAAAGGGTCCATTCGAAGAAGCTTTCGAAAAGCATTCGAAGGAGGTCATCAGCCCATTCGAAAGGGAGCATTCGAAGGGTGCCATCAGCCCATTCGAAGGAGGTCATCGAGAGGGCACTCAAGTCAAAAGCGTCCAGGTTCATTCAAGAGACACAAATGTTTCAAAAAAGGAAATTATTTAATGTGTCAGTTTCTTGTCTCATGGCATTTAATGGCCTGTTTAATGGTTGTCTCTTGCCATTACTGCACCTTCACACCCCTATAAATACAAGGGCCAGTGGCACATTACAGGGACACGAAAATCACACGAAAATTACACGAAAATTACACGAAAATAAAACGAAAATCATATCCACACACGAAAATTATACACACAAAACTCAACAGGAGAACAAAAAACATTGGAGTTACGCTGCCAAAAGTCACCAGCACTTCCAGGAAGTCATACCCAATCCTTGCACAAGCCAAAGCTGCCACCCAACGAACACCTCCACGCCCAGAAATCCCAGATCGAAGGTATTCATCCAGCCAATACCCAAATCGAAGTTCCAATCTACTGGTAAGAGAGGGTAAATTATCCAATCTTGTTTTTGCATAACACATCATTACTTGTTGTTACCTTCGATTTGCCATCCTAGACAAGATCAAAGGGCATGGGTTTGGCACCCAGGTCACGTTTTTCGTTTGCTAACATTTGCTGCAAACATAGCCTAAAGAGACCCAGCAAGTGCAGGATCGAAGGGCCTGGGGTTCAATACCCAGGCCCTGCATGTTATTTCGCTAACATACTTTTGCAGGTATAACATCCCAGATCGAAGGAGACACCTTCTCCAGATCGAATCCATTAGCATGCTGGATCGAAGGAAGCATCTCATTCCTAGATCGAAAGACAATCCTCTTCCCTAGATCGAAGGCTACTCACGCCTTACTGTCTGGCCCAATCGAAAGGACCATTTCCCTCCTTGGGTCGAAACTCCTTTCTCCCTGGATCGAAGGATTCCCCCCTTTGTATTTTATTTTTGTTTTCATGGACATCTTTTTATCTTTTTTTTAACATTAAAATCAAAAACACAAAAAACATTAGGCTAGTTTTTTTTTTCCTATTAAAATTAACTTTGTTAATTAATCTCTTAATTATCTTAACATTTTCTCAAAAACTAAAATTAAATAGATTTATAGTATTTTCCCAAAAATAAAATAAAACAACAAAAAGATTTTTATTCTTAGAATTTTTAGAGTTTATTTTCAGATTCGCGCGTGTTTATTTTTATTGTAACTGCTTATTGGTTTGTAATAGCTTAACTAAGACTTTTACGCTTTATTGCTTTTATTCCCCCAATTTTTGGACATGTAAATAATCCCTCTCCCCGAAGCCTTGTAATAGTGTAGGATTTACAATTCTCGCACTTTAAATTCCTGTACATATATTAACTGCTTAGATGTATGCTAACTAGGATTGCATGACAAGATTAACTCTTAATTTAAAATCAATTGTAGCTCACCATGACATGCAAAAATAATATAACTGAAAATTGATACACTTGCACATGCCACTCTTAGGGTACGCCTCACTTGGTTGCCTCGAACGTGGCCATTAAGTATAAGACGTTTTAGAGGTCGTCCTTTTATCCCAAGATCATAAGTTGCCTCGAAATGGTTGCCTCGATAAAAATGATCTAAGACATTAGGATTACCACTAAAGCGTCCTAATGTTGCTTTAGTGACCACACATCCGTAAAATCGAATTGACCCGAAAACTCCAACGATGGTGCTACCTACTCCTCAATAGTGGGATAGCACTGTCTAAAGGACTTTAGCACAATTTAATTCCTTTTTGAGTAGGTAGAGGTTCTTAGATACTTGCTCTTTCAAAACAAAACAAACTTTTCACACTTACACTTTTCGAACAAAGTTTTCAAAAACACTTCATACACTCTTGAGGACAGAAACAAGAGTTAAATTGAAGTTTTCAAACAAAACTTTTTTTCAAAACCCACAAACACAAAGAAAAGCAAACCTTTTGAAAACATAGTGAGCAAGTACCTAAGAGCCCGTGGATAACCACAGATAGAAAGGGTGCTAACACCTTCCCTTTCTATAATCTACCTCCCGAACCCGAGAAACAATCTCGAAAAGGAATTTTTTCTGTGCTTTTGTACTTTCCCTTGTTGGATAAAATAAAAGACGGTGGCGACTCTTGCTTACCGCGACACTTTGCAAAAACAAACGCAAATACGAACCAGCATTCCAAAAACAGTCAGTTCTCGTTCCCACCGACCACAGAATTGGCGACTCTGTTGGGAATATCTTATAAGTGAGGTGTACATTAAGATTAGATCACTTGTGTTTTCAATTGTATGCTTTGTATGCTTTAAATTTTTTGGGCTTGTATCGGAGTTCTATAGATCCTAACCCGGATCTGGGGTACCCTTTTTTAGGTAAGTAGCAATAAACTGTGAGGGATCTGTCCGACGTAGACCGACACGGATGAAGCAGTAGCTACGTTGGTGTGGCATCTTAGTCTGTACCGATATCCCTTGTGTTGAAACGAGGAGAATATGGGTCTTCTAAGGAGTCATCAAGCACCAACTGACCTTAGAACCTTAAATTGACCAACTTGGCCATAGAACAGTAGCGGTATGCTACACTCATTGAGACTAAACTCTCGCGATGGTTTCGGCCGCAAGAAAAGGTTGCTAAGCTGGAATTATGACCGATTGAGGGTGGTCAGTGATATTGAGATCCTCTAGAACCCGGTTACTATTTTTTAGGACAGGTTTAAACCAACTAAACTGAAAGAGGGTAATGCCTAAACTCCATGCCAGCCTAAACTTAAGGCTATATGTGTGACTTGTGTACCTTCAAACTTGAACTACTAGTTATCTGACAACAGGGGTTCCTTGCAGGTTTTGTTTACAGTCCTTATCCAACAAATTGGATTTATTGCAGGGCTCACTTACATCACCTCACTTTTTGCTTAAATGCATAGCATATACATCATAACATCATACCTTAACATTTCCTTAACCATTTCAAGGATCTCAAGGGTCTGTGATGCAGGTTATGGTACATCAAAAGTCTAGCAAGGGGTAAAGGGGATTTATTTTCCTCTAGCCAAGGTTGTCTAGAAATCAAAACACGATAAACTTGAGTCAGGGGCTATGACCCACTCGATATGGTGAGCTTGACTCTTGAAGAAGGACTCTCAGCAACATGAAGTTCCTTCAATCAAGCTACTAGATTCAGATTCTAACAGTTTCTTGTTTACCCCGCGAGATCCTTGAAGACATTGCATACATATATCATACATATCATTGCATTCCAGGTACCAGTACAGGTCTCTTATCTTCTTCGCTGTTTATTTTAGCAATCATCATGTCTACTGAACCTTCCACTGAGCAAGCTATCAAGGCCCTCCAGGCCCAGAATGCCCAATTTCAAGAGTTGGTCATGAGCCTAGCTAAGGGTTAGCAGGACCTGAAGACCCTAATTCTGAAAGAGAGGAAGAAGAAGAAAAAGAGGACCATCCTGTTCAATACTGGACGCAGGTTTGGAAATGGGCTGCAGAACGAAGTTGATCTGACCACCCCATCTGAAGGGAAAGACAGTCCACAAGAAAGGAGGGCTCCTAGCCATGAAGCCTCCGACAACGAGATGGACTATGATGAAGAGCAGTATCCTCCTGCTGAGGACAAGTACAAACAGCTGGAAGACCGTTTGAAAGCCATGGAGATACAGAAGGTGCCCGGTCTGGACTTCGGAGATCTAGGTCTATCCTTTGGGGTGGTGATTCCCCATAAATTCAAGGCACCTGCCTTTTCCAAGTATGACGGAGCTTCCTGTCCAAAGCTACACCTCTGGTCATATGTGAGGAAGATCCAACCTTACACTGCTGATAAGGACTTATGGATCCATTTCTTTCAAGACAGTCTATCGGGGACTCAACTTGAATGGTTCTGTCAACTGGAAGGAGCTAACATCCGCAACTGGGAGGACCTTGATGCTGCTTTTTACAAGCAATACCAGTATAACGCTGACCTTGCTCCCACGCGTACTCAGCTTCAGGGTATGTCTATGGGTACAAGCGAAGGCTTTAAGGACTACGCTCAGAAGTAGAGAGATCTTGCTGGAAGAGTCCAACCCCCTCTGTCTGATAGGGAGTTGGTGGACATGTTTCTTGGGACTTTGTCTGGTCCCTATTTCAAGCATCTGATCGGAAGCTCTTCAGCCGGATTCACCGAGCTGATATTGACCGGCGAAAGGGTCGATGCTGGCATCAAAGGTGGGAAGATTCAAGAAGAAACACCTTCTGATACTCAGAAAAAGCACTACAATGGGAGGAAAGAGTCCAATGTTGTGTATGGTCAAAAGAGTCGTCATGACCAATATGTAGGAGAAATCTTGATCTCTAATCCTACACATGCTCAACAAAGACAGGGGCATCAGCGTAAGGAGGTCGCGCCTAAAAGACAATTCACTAAGATCAACATGTCACTGGGTCAAGCGCTACAATGCCTGTTGGAGGCAGAGCTGATTACATTAAAGGCTCCTCTCCGAAACCCGAATACTTCCGCTCCTACCTATCATCCCAATAAAAGGTGTGCATACCACTCTGACAGTCCGGGACATGACACAAACAACTGTTGGGCTCTGAAGAACAAGATCTAAGACATGATTGATGCCAAGGAGATCAAGTTTGACCCTCCGGAGACTCCAAACATAATCACTGCTCCTATGCCAAATCATTGAGAATGTCTTTTGTTCATTTGAATTTTCAAGTTGTAATATCTTTGTTATTCAAACAATTATCTATTAATGCCAAACTTTGTTTCATTAATGCATTGCATATGTTTGTCTTGATTTGATCCAATCATCTTAACTACATTTAAACTATGCTTTTTACTCACTTTATGACATTCAACTCTTGCTAAAAGTTACAAGCCTTTAGAGGGAGGATGATGAAACAATGCCATAATCTCATACAGTATGCTTTTGGACAGACCTTGCTAACGATGTACATGTATTTCTTTCAGATCCTAAACACTGGAGTTATAAGGAAGATAATCCCTAGTCAACCCCTTCTAGCCAAAGAAGTAGAAGTTTTCTGTTTTAAACACAAATTGAAACCTTTAATTTAAACCTGGGGCATGGTAGTCTCTCAGTTAATTCAAAAAAAAAGAAGATGCGCATTGAAGTCGCAAAACTCTCAGTTCATAATACAACGAACGACATCAAAAGCATTCCTCTTGAATCAAAAGACAGTGGTGGTTCCTTATCTCATAGGCAGTCAATTTCTCAAAAGAAAAAAAGCCCACTGAGCCAAAACCTATAAAGGAGGCTTAAGAAAGGTGGGGCATCCCGCTGACTGTAATCTCGAAAACAGGAACAACCAGGCAAAAGTTAGGGATAATAAATCAAAAGAACGAGGTCATTACAAATCCTCGACAACACGAAAAATGTTGCAAAAAAAAATGATGACTGCCTTCAAAAATCCAACTTGTGTGAACCATCACCAAAACGTCGTTCCAAATTCGAATAGAGTTCGACGCATAATTAACTGAGTTTAGGATTGAAGAACATCACGAAGAGCGGGTGGGTATAAATATACTTTGAGCCTTTATCCTTTGTTTCTTAAACCGTGAACCAAGCCACGTTACAACCCTTCAAAAGTCCTAACTGAAGTATGGGTTAGTTCAAAAGCATACTGTTACAAAAGGTATCCTGACTCCTGTAAGGCTTCGCCCTAAATCTTGTGTTGAATTTGTCTTATAAAAAAGTTTTCTGCTAAAAAACGCATTTTTCAAAAACTTCAAGACAAGCATAAACTTTGCATTATTTGAATATCACTGTTTGCATTTGGCTATTTGTTTGACAGCAGAGAAATTCACACGACGAATATCCGATGAACGAAAAACCCTCTCAGTGAACAAAATCACTTCAAAAAGGATGACACGTCCATTGACAAATCTCCTATCAACAAGGGGACTTGATATGTCACTATCCAGCACACCTGGGGCAGTCCAGTCAAGATTTCAAAAAATATCTGAAGTAGTGCAGAGTAACCAGGGGCAAGTCTCCATCTCCGTCACTTGAGGCATTGAACATCAATCTCGGTGAAGGGTTACGTACAGTCAAACATTTCCAGGCAGTGTCACAAACACTTGTTACTCGGGGAAATGATAAATCTCCCCAAAATCCTTCTCATAGGATGACATCCCAGCAAGGGTTTAATCTCCGAAAACCTTTCCCCAACTGAATCAACTTCAAGAATCCTCGAGGACTTCCCCAACGAAGATGTCACCTCTCTAGCGGACTGACGACAAGGTTTATTTCCCCAACAACACCAGGACTCCCCAACTTGAGTTTGCCTCTCCGACTACTACAAATCAAAGGACCACAACTCCTCTTCCCCAGTGGACTACTCTGCAATCCCCAGCAAGTTACTGCGAAACCTGGACACGACCAGATATTAGTTCAACTTCGACTCCCCATTAGAGCAACTGACGACTAAGACTCCTAAACTCTTTTCCCAAGCAGAAATGAACATACTCCCCACAGAGTTTTCAATAGCCTCCAGCGGAGTTCTCCTCAAACAACAAAGTAGGGATCCCCGGTGGAAGCATTTCAAGCAAAGTCCAAGACCAAATTACACTTCAACAACATTCATAACATATGCATACAAAATACATATGACACTAATCTCATTTTATTTTGAGAACATCATTACACAATGCATACATCATGACAATGCATACATCATGACATTGCATACAACTAACACTTTACCTTTTCAGGAAAGATCAATCAACAGGCAAAGATCACCATCTTCTGAGATTCCTTTTAGATACAGTTCAGATGCGACCAAGATATGGCTGACATTCTGATACTTATTCCAGATTCCTTCTAGAGATAGTTCAGATGCGACCCAGATATGGCTGACATTTTGATACTTATTCCAGATTCCTTCTAGAGATAGTTCAAATGCGACCCAGATATGGCTGACATTCTGATACTTATTCCAGATTCCTTCTAGAGATAGTTAAGATGCGACCCAGATATGGCTGACATTCTGATACTTATTCCAGATTCCTTCTAGAGATAGTTCAGATGCGACCCAGATATGGCTGACATTCTGATACTTATTCCAGATTCCTTCTAGAGATAGTTCAGATGCGACCCAGATATGGCTGACATTCTGATACTTATTCCAGACTCCTTCTAGAAATAGTTCAGATGCGACCCAGATATGGCTGACATTCTGATACTTATTCTAGATTCCTTCTAGAGATAGTTCAGATGCGACCCAGATATGGCTGACATTCTGATACTTATTCCAGATTCCTTCTAGAGACAGTTCAGATGCGACCCATATATGGATGACATTCTGATACTTATTCCAGACTCCTTCTAGAGATAGTTCAGATGCGACCCAGATATGGCTGACATTCTGATACTTATTCCAGACTCCTTCTAGAGATAGTTCAGATGCGACCCAGATATGGCTGACATTCTGATACTTATTCCAGATTCCTTCTAGAGATAGTTCAGATGCGACCCAAATATGGCTGACATTCTGATACTTATTCTAGATTCCTTCTAGAGACAGTTCAGATGCGACCCAGATATGGCTGACATTCTGATACTTATTCCAGATTCCTTCTAGAGATAGTTCAGATGCGATCCAGATATGGCTGACATTCTGATACTTATTCCAGATTCCTTCTAGAGATAGTTCAGATGCGACCCAGATATGGCTGACATTCTGATACTTATTCCAGATTCCTTCTAGAGATAGTTCAGATGCGACCCAGATATGGCTGACATTCTGATACTTATTCCAGACTCCTTCTAGAGATAGTTCAGATGCGACCCAGATATGGCTGACATTCTGATACTTATTCCAGATCCCTTCTAGAGACAATTCAGATGCGATCCAGATATGGCTGACATTCTGATACTTATTCCAGACTCCTTCCAGAGACAGTTCAGATGCGATCCAGATATGGCTGACATTCTGATACTTATCCCAGATTCATTCAAACTACAGTCCAGATACGATCCAGATTCGGATGTCATTCTGTCACTCATTCAAACTACAGTCTAGATACGATCCAGATTCGGATGTCATTTTGTCACTCATTTCAAATTACAGTCCAGATACGATCCAGATTCGGATGTCATTCTGTCACTCATTCAAACTACAGTCCAGATACGATCCAGATTCGGATGTCATTCTGTCACTCATTCAAATTACAGTCCAGATACGATCCAGATTCGGATGTCATTCTGTCACTCATTTCAAATTACAGTCCAGATATGATCCAGATTCGAATGTCATTCTGTCACTCATTTCAAATTACAGTCCAGATACGATCCAGATTCGGATGTCATTCTGTCACTCATTCAAACTACAGTCCAGATACGATCCAGATTCGGATGTCATTCTGTCACTCATTCAAATTACAGTCCATATACGATCCATATTCGGATGTCATTCTGTCACTCATTTCAAATTATAGTCCAGATACGATCCAGATTCAGATGTCATTCTGTCACTCATTCAAACTACAGTCCAGATACGATCTAGATTCAGATGTCATTCTGTCACTCATTTCAAATTACAGTCCAGATACGATCCAGATTCGAATGTCATTCTGTCACTCATTCAAACTATAGTCCAGATACGATCCAGATTCGGATGTCATTCTGTCACTCATTCAAATTACAGTCCAGATACGATCCAGATTCGGATGTCATTCTGTCACTCATTTCAAATTACAGTCCAGATACGATCCAGATTCAGATGTCATTCTGTCACTCATTCAAACTACAGTCCAGATACGATCCAGATTCAGATGTCATTCTGTCACTCATTTCAAATTACAGTCCAGATACGATCCAGATTTGGATGTCATTCTGTCACTCATTCAAACTACAGTCCAGATACGATCCAGATTCAGATGTCATTCTGTCACTCATTCAAATTACAGTCCAGATACGATCTAGATTCGGATGTCATTCTGTCACTCATTTCAAACTACAGTCCAGATACGATCCAGATTCCGATGTCATTCTGTCACTCATTCAAATTACAGTCCAGATACGATCCAAATTCGGATGTCATTATGTCACTCATTCAAACTACAGTCCAGATACGATCCAGATTCAGATGTCATTCTGTCACTCATTCAAACTACAGTCCAGATACGATCCAGATTCGGATGTCATTCTGTCACTTATTCAAATTACAGTCCAGATACGATCCAGATTCGGATGTCATTTTGTCACTCATTTCAAATTACAGTCCAGATACGATCCAGATTCGGATGTCATTCTGTCACTCATTCAAACTACAGTCCAGATACGATCCAGATTCGGATGTCATTCTGTCACTCATTCAAACTACAGTCCAGATACGATCCAGATTCGGATGTCATTCTGTCACTCATTCAAATTACAGTCCAAATACGATCCAGATTCGGATGTCATTCTGTCACTCATTCAAATACATTTCAGATACGCTCCAGACGCAGATGCAATTCTGACAATCATCCATACTCAACTCTATTCTCCAGCAGCTCCAGGATTTATTTTCCCAACTAAAACATCACATTTCCCTACGTCATAGTGTGGACGAGTACTATAACCTCAACGGTATACTCCATTGAGCACGAGTCAGTTCCTAGATCTTGATGTTTTCCTCCGTCATAGTATGGACAAGTTCTATAACCTCAGCGGTTTACTCCATTGAGCACGAGTTAGTTCCTATATCTTGATGAAGATGTTCCCCTAGTTGAATTATGAACATGTTCTTAAAACTCAGCTGAAGCATTCTTTCAGTTGAAGTACAGGCGGGTTCCTAAATCTCAACAAAGTCAGACTTCCCCAGTGGAATCTTCTACAACAACATGTATGCAAGTTCTCGCTAAGGATTCTCTTATGCGATTGACACTCCTGCAGATGGCATCTATAAGCCCATCCTCCTACCAACAATCTCCAAATGGCATCTGTAAGCCCATTCCCGACATCACAATGCTGATACTACATCATGCGAGTGCAAATTTCTGGGCACTCTAGTGTTCAATTATATTCCACCCTCGGATCACGAAAGGCTCGAAAGCCAATCTATATCCTCAGGTTTAAGAAAATTGAACAGGGGCAACTGTTGCACCCCAAAATTTTCCCTCTCATGTTTTCCAAAGTCTTCCCCCTGCATGGTTGATCACAAACCCCTGCCTAAGGAAAAAGAAAATTTTTGAGTGGTGCTTTAAGCATTTCGATTGGCATTCTTTAAGACCCTTCGATTGGCATTCTGAAGGAGAATTTCGATTGGCATTCTGAAGGAGCATTTCGATTGGCACTCTGAAGAAGCATTTCGATTGGCATTATGAAGGAGCCTTTCGATTGGCATTAAGGACAAGTATTTCGATCGGCATTATAACAGTGTCCTTCGATTGGAATTCCAAAAGGTCCATTCGAAGAGGAATTCAAAGGGTCTATTCGAAGAAGCTTTCGAAAAGCATTCGAAGGAGGTCATCAACCCATTGGAAAGGGAGCATTCGAAGGGTGCCATCAGCCCATTCGAAGGAGGTCATCGAGAGGGCACTCAAGTCAAAAGCGTCCAGGTTCATTCAAGAGACACAAATGTTTCAAAAAAGGAAATTATTTAATGTGTCAGTTTCTTGTCTCATGGCATTTAATGGCCTGTTTAATGGTTGTCTCTTGCCATTAATGCACCTTCACACCCCTATAAATACAAGGGCCAGTGGCACATTACAGGGACACGAAAATCACACGAAAATTACACGAAAATTACACGAAAATTACACGAAAATAAAACGAAAATCATATCCACGCACGAAAATTATACACACAAAACTCAACAGGAGAACAAAAAACATTGGAGTTACGCTGCCAAAAGTCATCAGCACTTCCAGGAAGCCATACCCAATCCTTGCACAAGCCAAAGCTGCCACCCAGCGAACACCTCCACGCCCAGAAATCCCAGATCGAAGGTATTCATCCATCCAGTACCCAAATCGAAGTTCCAATCTACTGGTAAGAGAGGGTAAATTATCCAACCTTGTTTTTGCATAACACATCATTACTTGTTGTTACCTTCGATTTGCCATCCTAGACAGAATCAAAGGGCCTGGGTTTGGCACCCAGGTCATGTTTTTCGTTTGCTAACATTTGCTGCAGACATAGCCTGAAGAGACCCAGCAAGTGCAGGATCAAAGGGCCTGGGGTTCAATACCCAGGCCCTGCATGTTATTTCGCTAACATACTTTTGCAGGTATAACATCCCAGATCGAAGGAGACACCTTCTCTAGATCGAATCCATTAGCATGCTGGATCGAAGGAAGCATCTCATTCCTGGATCGAAAGACAATCCTCTTCCCTGGATCGAAGGCTACTCACGCCTTACTGTCTGGCCCAATCGAAAGGACCATTTCCCTCCTTGGGTCGAAACTCCTTTCTCCCTAGATCGAAGGATTCCCCCCTTTGTATTTTACTTTTGTTTTCATGGACATCTTTTTATCTTTTTTTTAACATTAAAATCAAAAACACAAAAAACATTAGGCTAGTTTTTTTCCCCTATTAAAATTAACTTTGTTAATTAATCTCTTAATTATCTTAACATTTTCTCCAAAACTAAAATTAAATAGATTTAGAGCATTTTCCCAAAAATAAAATAAAACAACAAAAAGATTTTTATTCTTAAAATTTTTAGAGTTTATTTTCAAATTCGCGCGTGTTTATTTTTATTGTAACTGCTTATTGGTTTGTAATAGCTTAACTAAGACTTTTACGCTTTATTGCTTTTATTCCCCCAATTTTTGGACATGTAAATAATCCCCCTCCCCGAAGCCTTGTAATAGCGTAGGATTTACAATTCTCGCACTTTAAATTCCTGTACATATATTAACTGCTTAGATGTATGCTAACTAGGATTGCATGACAAGATTAACTCTTAATTTAAAATCAACTGTAGCTCACCATGACATGCAAGAATAATATAACTGAAAATTGATACATTTGCACATGCCACTCTTAGGGTACGCCTCACTTGGTTGCCTCAAACGTGGTCATTAAGTATAGGATGTTTTAGAGGTCGTCCTTTTGTCCCAAGATCAAAAGTTACCTCGAAATGGTTGCCTCGATAAAAATGATCTAAGACATTAGGATTACCACTAAAGCGTCCTAACGTTGCTTTAGTGACCACACATCCCTAAAATCGAATTGACCCGAAAACTCCAACGACGGTGCTACCTACTCCTTAATAGTGGGATAGCACTGTCTAAAGGACTTTAGCACAATTTAATTCCTTTTTGAGTAGGTAGAGGTTCTTAGATACTTGCTCTTTCAAAACAAAACAAACTTTTCACACTTACACTTTTCGAACAAAGTTTTCAAAAACACTTCATACACTCTTGAGGACAGAAACAAGAGTTAAATTGAAGTTTTCAAACAAAACTTTTTTTCAAAACCCACAAACACAAATAAAAGCCAATCTTTTGAAAACATAGTGAGCAAGTACCTAAGAGCCCGTGGATAACCACGGATAGAAAGGGTGCTAACACCTTCCCTTTCTATAATCTACCTCCCGAACCCGAGAAACAATCTCGAAAAGGAATTTTTTCTGTGCTTTTGTCCTTTCCCTTGTTGGATAAAATAAAAGACGGTGGCGACTCTTGCTTACCGCGACACTTTGCAAAAATAAACGCAAACGCGAACCAGCATTCCAAAAATAGTCAGTTCTCGTTCCCACCGACCACAGCATACATTGCATACATATATCATAAACATTGATAACACAAATGCATTATACTATGCATTTCATACAACATGACTTTGCATTTTAGCTAACATTTTACCCTTTTCAGGATAAGGTTAATATCTACCATTAACAATGTTCAAAGTTTTCCGATACAGTTCAGATACGCTCCAGACATGGATGCCATTCTAATACTCATTCAGATTTCAACTTTTGATATAGTTCAGATACGCTCCAGACACGGGTGCCATTCTGATACTCATTTAGACTCAACCTTTGATATAATTCAGATACGCACCAGATACAGATGACATCCTGATACTCATTTAAAGACAGCTTCTAGAAACAATTCAGATACGCTCCAGACACGGATGCCATCCTGATACTCATTTAGACTCAACTTTCAGAAACAATTCAGATACGCTTCAGACACGGATGCCATTCTGATACTCATTCAGATTCAACTCTCAGATATAATTCAGATACGCTCCAGACACATACGCCATTCTGATACTCATTCAGCTTCAACTCTCAGATACAGTCCAGATACGCTCCAGACACGAATGCCATTTTGATACTCATTCAGACTCAACTTTCAGAAACAATTCAAATACGCTTCAGACATGGATGCCATTCTGATACTCATTCAGATTCAACTCTCAGATACAGCTCAGATACGCTCCAGACACGGATGCCATCCTGATACTCATTCAGATTCAAATTTTAGATACAGTTCAGATACGATCCAGATTCAGATGTTATTCTGTCACTCATTCAACTACAGTCAAGATACGATCAAGATTCGGATGTCATTCTGTCACTCAAATACAGTCTAGATACAATCACCTCTGTATGGAATCTATAAACCCATCTCTAACAATTGTCCATCATTTCTCCAAATGTCATCTTTAAGCTCATTCCCTATACAATCAACCACAACATCATCTAGTGCAAATTTCTGGGTACTCTAGTGTTCAATCATCTTCCACCTCAAGTCACGAATGGCAGATCCGCCAATCTAACTCTCCAGGTTTAAGAAGATTGAACAAGGGCAGCTGTTGTACCCCAAAATTTTCCCTCTCATTTCTCAAAGGATCACCCTGGACCCTCAGGTTTGCTTCCATCCAATTCCAAGCTTTGAATTACAAATTTTTCAAGAAAGTCATTCACAAGGGCAAAATGGTCATTTGCACACTGAAGAGTCAAACTTTGACTTTTGGGTCAAAATCAAGTTTCAGGAGTCATATTTCATCAAGACATGTTGAGATATGAAGTTTGTTTCATCTAGAAATTCAAAAGTCAAAAGTTACTTTGGAAAAGTCAAATTTCTAAATACTTAGAATTTTTCTAAGTGTTTAAGAAATATGACAAGCTCATAACTTCTGATCAGATTATCACCATGATGCAAGCTGATTCTGGATTAACTTCTAACACAAGAGTGACGGACCCAAACAAGATCTGAAACATTACAGAACAAAACTTCTCCTAGAAATGCTGGGATTTCAAGTTATGACTCCTCAAAGATACGTTCATGAAACTAAAGCACTCAGCAAATTCTGGACAGTTCCAAGACAGAGTTTGGTTACAACTTCTGGTCCAGTTTTCACAAAGATCCAGTCAGAGTTTGCAAGGGTAGTTCAAAAAAGGTTTACAAAGCGTGTTAAAAGCTTCCTGGAAAGTCTGGGAGCTCCTTCAGAATATGCTGGAGCAAGGAGATACAAAGATCAGAAGTTGGATGTTTATTCTAAGTTATGATGAAGCTGAACCTTTGACCCAGAATTAAGCAATGATGCAAAATCTCACATTGCAGGATTTCTGGTTTGATAAATCTCATCATCATTTAATGCTCACAACTACTTTTGAGTCTTTATTCATAAAAATTTCCCCACATGTGGCATAGAAGTACCATTACTGTCTTGGAAAAGCAAACTCTTGTACAAGAGTGTGCTGGGCCCATGCGTTGCTTTAGCTTTTGAGGTTACCTTTCCTTAATTCCTTCTTATAATTCCATTTTAGGCGATGCTAAATCTGCTAACCACCATACTTGCTTCAAAAACAAGGCAGCACCCTAGCATGTGATGGTTGTACTCTCTAAGCTACAAGATCCTTGCCTATAAATTAAAAGCCATTGGCAACTGTAAAAGGGTCGAAAAATTGAGAAAGAAAAAGCCTTGAACCCCTGCTAAAATTCCAAGAATCTAAAAATTGCAAACACAAAATATAAAACCTGTTAACTTTTGATTTCTTGCATTCAAACTCCCTTTTCTCTCAAGTGTTTCTTGACCAAAACCGTCCATACAGTTTCTGATTCACATATCAGAAGCTATCCTAACTTATGTGTTCAGACTATAACACATTCTCCATCCATATTCACCTCAAGGAAATCAGAACTTTGCCCCCTTGGTGGTTCCATAATTTCTCTAATCATTCATAGCCCAAGTTGAAAACTTCCAGCCTGCTAAGTACGTGAAGAAGCTATTCAGAACATCACCAGAGTTCAGAACCAGACTCCAGCTCACAGAATATTTTCCAGCTGCAAGGTAAGCTTATGTTGACTCTCGTCATATTACTTAGGCATTGTCAGATTTGCATGTTCAAAAATACAATGTAGACATCATGATTCTGATGTTATACGTATTCTGAGGTTTCACGTATTTGTGTGCCTAAGTAGGGAGTAAATTAGTTCAGAACTTCTTAAGGATATTAGGATTAACAAATTCATGCTTACTTCTGATTTATAGTTATAATATCTCTTGTTTCTGAAACACTATGAAACATGCCATAATTGTTATATGCGCATCTTCTGTTCTTTTGAGAAATGACTAAGTTGCAGATGTTCTGACTAGCATGGAGAGGGAGACTAAGTTCTACCAGTGGCATCAGAACTTCTGAAATTTTCTTTGTTCCCAGCGGACCCAGAACTTCTGACTTTACATATTTCTGCTAATATGATTTTTGTTTTCTGCAAGCACACCAGAGTAAGAACTTCTGATCCCTTTTAGTTTAGCAATACGCTGATTCTATTTTCTTTTTTATTACTATTTTGTTTTGATATCACTTCTATTTTCACTAATCAAAAACACCAAAAACATTTTACATTTTACATGCTTTATTTTATTTCTTAAAAATAAAAAGATAAAAAATATTTTCTTAAACAAAACTTATTTCTTTTCTTAAATAAAACAAGTCCACCTCACATTTTCTTGTACATTCTTATCCATTCAATATGGTTGTAATAGTAACTTATAATTTAATTTTATTTTCAATCCCCATTTGTAAATCTGTACACCCCATCCCCCTAATGATTGTAATAGCGTAGGATATTTACTTTCTGCACTTTTTACTGCTTTCATATATTACTAGTAATTAGGGTGTGTGTGGCAAGACATGAAATCAACAAATAGAGGACCCTAATCAAGACAAAAATGCATGCAATCAAACTCACTTGTTGCCTATCGCAAAAAATAGTCATGTCCCTTGAACATGGTCGTTTTAGCAAAGACCCTCGATAAAAGATCGTAGTCCCTCAATGACCCTCGATGTTGCCTTCGGTAAACGATCTAGTCCCTAAACGACATAGCTAAAACATCCATATGTTGCCTTCTATGACTATACGATGACCCACGCCCGTCCCTTCACATCCAACGATGGGGCTTCTCACCAAATCAATGGTAAGATAGCAACACCTAAAGGAGGAGGAAAAGAACATCTAAGACCTTTTGAGTAGGTAGATTCGCTCCTAGTTGCTTGCTTCCTCACAACAAAAATATTTTATACACTAACACTTTCACTTTGAAACATTTTTAAAAGATCAACATTTTTGTATACGTTCTTACGAACAAGAATCATTACAAAGATTGCCTAAACAATGGCCTCTTTACAAAATACTTTCAAAAACCACACCAACCACAATTTTCAAACAAAAAGCAAGTGATATAGCAAGTAACTAAGAGCCCATGGAAAACCATGGATGAAAAGGGTGCTAATACCTTCCCTTTTCATAATCTACCCCCCGAACTCAAGAAATAATCTCAAAGGTATTTCCTGTGCTTTTTCACCTTTCCTTTTGGATAAAATAAAAGTCGGTGGCGACTCTTGCTAAACCGCAACATTTGCGATCAAACACAAAACACCCAAGTCAGTTCTCCCACCGTATCACACCTAGTAAGAGAATGTCGTCGTAAAAAATGAAAATATGATATAAAGAAAAGATAGCTATGTGTAATAATCCCATGGGGTTCCCATTCTGCTATAGCCTTCGTGCCTCTGAGCATCTTGTCCACTTGTTGCCTTGTCCGAAGTTGATTGGATTGATCAGACCCGTTGAATTTGTCAGGCGAAGCCCAAGGTTGTCTGTAAAGGTGATCCAAAGGTACATAGTCGTATGCTTTAATTCCCTAACTTTTGCCTGGACCGCCCTTTCTGGTTTTCGGTCCACCGGGATACCCTTTCTTGCTCAAGTCGCCCTTTCGGGTTTTCAACTTGCCGGGTGTACAAATTTGTTTGTTTTATCCCTAATTTTTTCCCGAACCTTTTTGGTTCGTCAGGATGCCATTGTTTTGCCTAGGTGTGTCAACCTAGCGGGTCTCTTATGCGTAGTATCTTTTGACTATGTCCGTGTTCATGGGGTGCGGCAAGTCGTTGCTATCCATAGTGGTCAAGATCATTGCTCCACCAGAGAATATGCTTTTGATCATAAACGGTCCTTCGTATGTAGGAGTCCATTTTCCCCTGGGATCACCTTGCGGCAGTAGGATGCGCTTGATCACCAAATCCCCGACTTGATATACTTGGCGCCTGACCTTTTTGTTAAAAGCCTTGATCATCCGTTTTTGATACATTTGACCATGACAAACAGCAGTAAGCCTTTTCTCATCAATCAAGTTCAATTGATCAAGTCGAGTTTGGATCTAATCGTCTTCATTCAACCCTGCATCCTTCATGATTCTCAGAGAAGAGATTTGGACCTCAATAGGAAAGACAACTTCCATACCGTATACCAGAGAGTAGGGTGTTACCCCGGTTGATGTGTGTGCCGTGGTACGATAACCATGGAGAGCGAATGGTAGCATCTCATGCTAGTATTTGTACGTGACTGTCATTTTCTGTATGATCTTTTTGATGTTCTTATTTGCGGCTTCGACAACACCATTCATTTTTGGCCGGTAAGGGGGAGAAATATGGTGCTGGATATTGAATTGCACACACATTACGGTGATCATAATGTTGTTGAGATTCGTACCATTGTAAGTGATGATCCTCTTCGGGATACCATACCGACATATGAGATTCTGTTTGATGAACCGGGCTACAACATTCTTGGTAACGGAAGCGAAAGAAGCCTCCTCAACCGACTTTGTGAAATAGTCAATGGACACCAAGATGAAGCGGTGTCCATTAGAGGTTGTTGGCTTGATTTCTCCAATCATGTCAATGCCCCACATAGAAAAGGGCCAAGGAGCCGTCAAGATGTTCAAGGGAACCAGAGGTACGTGCACCTTGTTAGCATAGATCTGACACTTATGACAAGTTCGATAGTGCTGATAATAATATACTTCCATGGTAGACCAGTAATAACCTGCCTGTAGAATTTTTTTTGCCATCGTATGCCCACTGGAATGGGTGCCAAAAGTGCCTTCATGTAGATCATCCATGACCTTTTCTGCCTCAACCTTATCTATGCAACAGAGCAAAACAGAGTCATGGTTGCGCTTGTAGAGAATGCCATTACTAAGGAAGAACTTAGCATAGAATCTCCTTAAGAACTTATTATAATTGATTGAAGCTCCTTCCGGATACTCTTGAGTCTCGAGATACCTCTTGACTTCATGGAACCAAGGTTGGTCCACTACTTCTTCAGTATTAATCTCGTGACAGTGATCTGGTTCATCCATTCTTTCAATGGTGATCTGGGGAGCCTCGTTATCCCATTTAATTTTTGTTGTACCCCAAAATTTTCCCTCCCGTATTTCTCAAACATTGCAAGAAAGATCTCCAAATTGCTCAAGATAGTCCAAGGGTTGGCCAGACAAGCTCTCTCCTAAGGCAGTCTACCCCAAATTAGGGTTTAATGTTGCATCAAGATCCTTGAGTCCAAGTGACCCCAAATTCTCAACAATGTCCTAATATGTTCTCAAGATCATCCATGTCAAGTTTCAAGCTTTGCAGAGGAAGTTTGCTCAGACAATTGCTCAAAGGTCCAAAAATTGACTCTACTAGGGCAAAAGTCAACTGTGACCTACATACAGTCAAACTTCAAGATTTTTGGTCAACATTCTCATTTTGAAGTATATTTCATCATTTGATCAAGGGTTGATCATTATTCATCAAGTATTGCTCATAATTCATCAAGACTCAAAAGTTGCTAAATTAGGGTTTTGTAGGAAAAGTCAACTCAACTTTGACCAAGCATAACTTTCTCATACTTTATGAGAAATGATCCATCCAAATCTCATTTTGAATAGGATGAAATTACCTACAATCCATATTCATCTCCCAAGTTCAAAATATGCACTCACAAGAAGTTATGAATTTGGACATTATAAGTCATTTTGAAATGTCAACAAAAACACCTTTTTTGTCAAAGCTTCATACATGAACATGGAATATCAAAATCAGATGAGACCAAAAGGGTTACTTAGAGGACACCTCAATATTTATAAAAAGTCCAAGAACACCTCCAAAGAGTCAAAATTGAGTAAGTTATGCATTGTTGAAGTTGACCTTTTTTGCAAAATTGCCAAAAGTCAATTATGCCCAAAACTTCAAATTTTGCCAAATGGGCCCATTATTTTTCACTTGTTTTGAGTTGGCATCATAGCCCACATGCTCTAGCCTTTGCCACTTGTCCATATCATATTTTTATTAACTATTTTGATTTTGATTTGAATTAATTTGATTTAAATCAAAATAAATCAAATAAAAATCCAAAACATTGATAACAAGGGATTTTGTAATGATTTCAGGTCTTAAATCACAGCTAGCCATCATCAAATTCGCATCAAGCCATATGTGTACAAAGAGATTGGATTTGGACCAATTTTGGAAAGTTTTAAAGAAGCAAATCAAATCAAATCAAAAAGGATTAAAGGAGGGAGATTTGGATCAATTATGGACTTGGATTCATTCTTTGTTACATAAGGGTTGTGTGCAGATCAAAATCAGGGTTGGAGATCAAGCATAGAGCAAGAACAAAAATCTGAAAATACAAAGAAAAGTGTGAGATCGAAATAGAGGTTAGAGGCGTCCTCAAGGCTTGGTACTTGTCTCAATCTCTTCCTGACAATCTCAGGAACCTAAAGCAAGCAAAACCACACGTTTTCAGGCCCTCCCACGCACTGTAAGTCCTTCACGTTACTCCCCTATTCTTGATTTCGTATTTTGAAATTTAGGCATTGTTAACATGAATTGATGGCATATTCTTGATCACCATATCATTTGCAAGCTTTTGCCAATAGCCAATTTCATTTATATGACCTATATCGTGAATCACCATTGTTAGGTTTTCTTGGAGTTTTTTAGGGCTTTTGTTTTCAGGTACAATTAGCCTTCATAATGGCTATGGTTGTGATCAGAAGAAGGTGACGAGTCTAACCATGGTGTTAGAATTCATTTACATGGCATGTACGAGATTTTGAGAGTGGACAGGTTTGTAGCGACGGACATTTGTCCGTAGGTATAGGTTTCAGAGTTTTTAGCCACGATGCAGAGGAAGGAGATGATGCGTTGTCACTCCCTTACTGGGTTGTTTGAATTTCGCGCGGAAAATCCATTATTGCGTTTGTTTTTTATATTGTCATTATTTTATAATATGTTAACAAATAGAACAAGACAACCTAGTGGTTGCCACGCAGGATTTCAAGGCATTGGAAGCTGGAGGCTAGCGGTTCGATCCCTGCCTCTAGCATTTGTTATTTTTCCTTGTTGTTTCAGGAATTCCAGTACACGCATGAGCTTGATGTCCACCATAGGCCTTCCTCATCAATGTGCCAGATGGCCAGATGGCCAGATCTGGTGGCCACCATTGCAGGCACACCATAGACCAAGTCAATGCACACGCATGGGATTGCAAAAGTGAAATTGGACCTCCTCAAATGGGCCAGAAAACTGATATTCACACACCCTAAATCAGGCCCACTTCTCATCTCTTTTTATTTTTATTATTCTATTTTAATTATTTTCATTTATCCACTAACCAATAAAATAATTTCTTTTTTATCAAAAAATCACCAAAAAATATTTTATGTCCAATTAAATTTCAGAATTTTATTTTCATTAATAAATATTAATTAATTTAATTAGGATATTAATGTTAGATAACTTTAAATGATTTTTTGCAAATATTTAAAATTAAATAGAATAATTAGGTTTAACACTAATTTAATTATTTTAATTTCTTTCCTAAATTAACAAAACTCCAAAAAAATGTCATTTAATTATTTTTCATTTACTAATTAATTTAGCATTTAATTTTTAGGACTTAATTTCTTTTCTTAAAAAATAAATAAAAACAACAAAAACATTTTATTTTAATTAGGAGGGTCAAAACCCTAATTTCGCATTCGATTCAAGTTTCTCGCGCGCTTTATTTTTCTTTATCCAAATTAATTGTATCTGCTCCCGGTTTGTAATAATTTAATTAGGACATTTACTTTTACCGCTTTTATTTTCAAAGGGTTGTTTTTGGCGATGTAAATACCCGACGCCTTGTAATAATTTAGTTTAATTTCCACACCTTTAAATTTTGCAAATATTCAACTGCTAGATGTTTGATTAATAGGGTTTGCATGATAAGAATGAATGTCTAATTTTAAAATAGTTAGATCACCCTTAATTGTGCAAAGATAAAAATAACTGAAATCAACACATTTGCACATGCGCACTCCTAGGGTACACTCCCACTTGGTTGCCTTCGTAAACCGTCATTGAGTATAGGTTGTTTTAGGGGTCACCCTTTTGTCTAAAAGATCATAAGTTGCCTCGGAAAGGTTGCCTCGGATACTGTTGCCTCAGATAAATGATCTAAGACATTAGGGTTACCACTAAGACGTCCTAACATTGCTTTAGTGACCGTATGTCCCTCTTTCGAATTGACCCTCAAACTCTAACGACGGTGCTACCTACTCACTAATAGTAGGATATCATTGTCTAAAGCAAATTAGCATAGAACGATTCCTTTTTCGAGTAGGTAGATTAGTTCTTAGATACTTGCTCATCCAAAACAAAACTTTTTCACACTTACACTTTTACAAACAAGTTTTCAAAAACACTTCATTACACTCTTGAAGACAGACGCAAGAGTTAAATCGAAGTTAAAACAAAAACTTTTCAAAACCCACAAGCACAAAGAAAACAATTTTTGAAAATGATGAGCAAGTACCTAAGAGCCCGTAGATAACTACGGATAGAAAGGATTCTAATACCTTCCCTTTCTATAATCTACCCCCCGTACTCAGAGTAATCTCGAAAAAGGAATTTTTCTGTGCTTTTTTCCTTTCCTTGTTGGATAAAATAAAAGTCGGTGGCGACTCTTGCTTACCGCGACATTTTGCAAACACAAACGCAAAACGCGAACCAGCATTCTAAAAACAGTCAGTTCTTCCACCGTATCACAGAATTGGCGACTCTGTTGGGGATATAATAAGTGGGGGGTACCTTTAGGATTAGTTCATCATAATGTTTTCAATTGCTTGATTTGTATGCTTTATATTTGTGGGTTTGAATCGGGGTTACTATAGATCCTAACCCGGATCTGGGGATACCTTTTAGGTAAGTAGCAATAGACTGTGAGGGAACTGTACGGCATAGACCGATACGGTTGAAGCAGTAGCTACATTGGTGTGACATTTTAGTTTGTACCGATATCTCTTGTGGAGGAACAAGGAGAATATGAGGCTACTAAGGGGTCATTAAGTACCAACTGACCTTAGAACCTATAATTGACTAACTTGGCCATAGAAAAGTAGCAGTATGCTACACTCATTGAGACCAAACTCTCGCGATGATTCCGACCACAAGAAAAGGTTGCTAAACTGGAATTGTGACCGATCGAGGGTGGTCAGTGATATTGAGATCCTCTAGAACCCTGTTACTATTACTAGGATAGGTTGAACCAACTAAACTGAAAGAGGGTAATACCTAAACTCCATGCCAGCCTGAAATTTAAGGGCTACTGTGTGACTTGTGTGCCCTTACCATGTTTGCTATCTGTGGATACTTGTGGTGTGTTCTTATCATGACATCATGCATCATGACATTGCATGCATATTTCATCAGAATAACCTATTTTAAAGACCGAGGGGATTCATCTTTGTTCTGTTTTATAGGTCATGGCATCTATGCGCAGAAACACTATTCAGATCAACTTCATACAAATCCCTGATCAACTTAGAGATTTGGTTTCCAAAGTTCCTGATACTTCTTTCTTTGTCAGAAGACATGGTCACCTCCTTGGTTTAGTCACTTCTAAGATGGATGAGCAGATGATGAGCGTCTTGTTCCAGTTCTTTGACCCGCTACATCACTATTTTACCTTCCCGGACTATCAGTTGGTCCCTACTTTGGAGGAGTTCTCTGATTTGCTTGGTATTTCTATTCTAGAGCAAACGCCATTTACAGGTTGGGAGATAACTCTTAGGCCCGAGGATGTTGCTACAGCCCTACATCTGACAAAGGCTGATGTAATATCTAACTGGGAGATGCGGAGTGGGGTTAACGGTTTCCTGGCTAAGTTCTTGATTGATCAGGCTCAACAGTTTTGGGACAGTTTGGACTTTCAAGCATTCGAAGATATCCTAGCACTTCTCATTTATGGCTTGGTTCTGTTTCCTAATTCAGATTCTTTCATCGATGTGAACACAATGAAGATCTTCATGTCCCGTAATCCAGTTCCTACTCTCTTAGGTGACGTTCTACATGCTCTTTATGCTCGTACTACTCGGAAACAGGGAACCCTTATGTGTTGTGCACCATTGCTGGCGAGGTGGTTTATTTCTCACCTCCCCAAATCTGTTTTGAAGAACAAGGAAGGTATGGGTTGGGCCTACATAATTTTGTCCCTTGCTCATATGGACATCATCTGGAGTACCAAAGACATGGAAGAAGTAGCTGTTATTGACCGGTGCGGAGAATACCCCAATGTTCCTTTGCTTGGAATTATGGGAGGAATCACCTATAATCCTTGTCTGGCCTTACGACAGTTTGGGCGAGCTCGAAAGGATGGTCCTAGTGAGTTGCTGATTCCGAGCATTGTCTTTGACTTCCAAGGGGATAGTGAGGGACATCGCCGCAGGTTCATACGAGCTTGGAATAGGGTTAACAGGTCTGATCCATATGAGCTAGGATTGAAGACTTCTCTTCCGATGGAACCATATCTCCGGTGGGTTCGAGCCTGTGCTCAGAAACTGGGGATGCCATACGAAGCCGTCTTACCGGTAATTGTTGAAAGTAATGATGAAGAAGGGGTTCCTCATACTGTCCTCCATCCATGCATGCCTACTGACATTGGGGCATTAAAAAGGTCTTGGATCTAGCTAAAGGAAGAACAGGATACTTATAGAGAGAAATATCATGAGCAGGAACGGAAGATCCTGAAGCTTATAAGGCAGTTGGAGAATGAGAAGGTCCTCAACGACTATATCAGCACAAGAGGAAAACAACCATGGGAGCGCTGATGTCTTTTGTTATTTCTAGTTTTGATTTACGTTTCAGTTTTCTTTTATAACGCCTCAAAGGCATTTGTCAAACATTGTTTCAGTTTTAATCTAATAAAAGTGTGTTTCATTTTGGTTTACAAATTCGAATCTCCCTAAAGTCTTTAAAATCATATCATACACATTCCATTCCCATGCACCTCATTACAGGTATCCTTACAGGTCTGTTATCTTCTTCGCTGTTTATTTCAGCATCATGTCTGCTGAAACATCCACTGATCAAGCTATCAAGGCTCTACAAGCTCAAAATGCTCAGTTCCAGGAAATGTTCATGAACTTGGCCAAGGGTCAGCAAGACTTGAAGACTCTTATCTTGAAGGATAAGAAGAAGAAGAAGAATGTGATACGGTGGGAGAGAACTGACTGTTTTGGAATGCTTGTTTGCATTTTGTGTTTGTTTTCGCAAAATGTCGCGGTAAGCAAGAGTCGCCACCGTCTTTTATTTTATCCAACAAGGAAAGGAAAAAAGCACAGAAAAATTCCTTTTTTGAGATGTTTCTCGGGTCCGGGGGGTAGATTATAGAAAGGGAGGGTGTTAGCACCCTTTCTATCCGTGGTTATCCACGGGCTCTTAGGTACTTGCTCAATTGTTTTCAAAATTGCTTTCTTTGTGCTTGTGGGTTTGAAAAAGTTTTTTGTTTGAAAACTTCGATTTAACTCTTGTTTCTGTCCTCAAGAGTGTAATGAAGTGTTTTTTGAAAACTTTGTTCGAAAAGTGTAAGTGTAAAAAAGATTTTGTTTTTTGAAAGAGCAAGTACTTAAGAACCATCTACCTACTCGAAAAAGGAATCAATCTGTGCTATCTTCCTTTAGACAATGCTATCCTACTATTGATGAGTAGGTAGCACCCTCGTTGGAGTTTAAGGGTCAATTCGATTAAGGGACGTGTGGTCACTAAAGCAATGTTAGGACGCCTTAGTGGTAACCCTAATGTCTTAGATCATTTTTCCGAGGCAACCGTTTCGAGGCAACTATGATCTTTGGACAAGAGGGCGACCTCTAAAACTTCCTATACTCAATGATCACGTTCGAGGACAACCAAGTGAGGTGTACCCTAAGAGTGCGCATATGCGAGTGTGTTGTTTCGGTTAATTTTATCTTTGTATATGTCAATGGTTATCTATGTTGATTTTAAGTTCATACATTCGATCTTGTCATGCATTCCCTATTATCAAACATCTAACAGTTTATAATTTGCGGAAATTAAATTGCGGAAATTAAATCTAACTATTACAAGTCGTCAGGTATTTACATCGCCAAAAGCAACCCTTGAAATTAAAATGCAGAAAATAAAATAAAGCGATAAAATATTTAAATAGTCATAATTAAAGCTATTACATTCCGGGAAACAATTACATCAATATGGTAAAATAGATCGCGTGCGGGAAATTAAATCGAATGCGAGTTTATTAGGGTTTTGACCCTTTTTGAAAGAAAGTGATTTTTTTTTGGTTATTTTTGGATTAAAAGAAATTAAATTAAGTTAATTAAATAGATAAATTAATTAATTAAAAAAAGATATTTTTGGATTTTTGGATATTTAAAGAAATAAAATAAATTTGATCAAAGTTAGTAAAAACTAATTATCTACATCAATTTTAATTATTGCAAAAATATTAAAAATTATACCTAATTAAAACTAAATTAATTGAATTAATATTTATTTACAAAAATAAAATGCTGAATTTAATTTTAGTAAATAAAATATTTTTTTGGTTTTTAATTTTATTATGAAAAAGATTTTAATTGGTTAGTTTAAATAATAAAAATAATAATACAAAACAATTAAATAAAAGAAATAGGAAATAGAAATAAAAATACTCAGGGGGGTTCAGGCCCAATCTGGAGGTGAGATTTGCAATTCCAAGGCCCAATACAAGCAAGCCTGATTTACTTTTCTGGATTCCACGTATGCACTTTGACTAGGCACCATGGTGGATCTCTCATCTGGACCATCAGATTTGGCCTGGAGGCCATCTGGCGCCTGGGGATTTGAAGGAGTATGATGGACTACAAATCATGAAACACGCTGGAATATCTGTGGAAAAAAATCACAAAGCAATATGGTGGACCTGGGACTCGAACCCAGGTCCTGTTAGTTACCAAGCATACGCCTTGCCACTGAGCCAACGCCTTTTAATTGTTAGTATAATAAACAATGAATATTATATGGGAAACATCAACAACATGCCAGAAAATTACAAAAACGCGCGCCAAGTGTTTGAATGGGCCAATTGGACAGGGACACGTCTTTGTCTTCTCCACTGAACCCTGGTTTTTTTACCTGCGAATTTGCATCTGCAGCTAAATCCGTAGCTTGCTCCTAAAATTAGTTCTAGGCTATAAAAATGAAAACCAAAACCATGGACATGTTCGTCTGGACATCCTGAGCTCATCTATATCCATTAATGGTGCTGATTTTACCTGTAGAGAAAACGCCCAAAAACAAATACCAAGAACCCTAGAATCGGCTAGGGGGTTACAGGCCATTAAAATGCAATTCAATAATGCAAAAAGCTTCTAAATGAAACGATAAGCATGAATATGTAAAGATTTTTCCAAGAAAGTGCAAGAATAATGATATGTGATTTCAAAGCAGTCCAGGATTTAATGATTCTAAGCAAAGTTTGAAGACACACATACTCTTCAACAGCAGTCCAGGATTTAATGATTCCCCAACATTTGTCGAGGATTTATTCTCCAAAACAAAGTACATTTCAAGTTGAAAGGTCGTTCAAAATTTCCTTCATCACCTGCTGGAAGTTACGATCATCATCAAAAATTCCTTCATCACCTGTTGGAATTCACGGTCATTCAAAATTTCCTTCATCACCTGCTGGAAGTTACGATCATCATCAAAATATTTCTTCATCACTTGTTGGAAATTACAGCCACCAACAGAATAACGGACAACTGAAGCTCCTAAAAAAAACTGTTCTCATCCTTGAAACCCCAGTAGGTTGGCATACAAACCAAACTCTTGACTTCTCCCGGCAGTATGATTTCTCTCCGCACAGGTCGTCAAAGGGCTGGAAGATACACATATTCCTCAACAGTGATTCTAGGACTTCTCATTGTCAATGATCAAAAGATTCCCGATCCCCAGTAGCAGTCAAGGATTTATTTCTCCTCGACTGCAGTCAAGATTCTATTATCTCCAGCTATCCAGGATTCATTTTCTTCAGCAAGACAGCTCATTGGCTTACATGCGCATTCATTACATTCATATATCATAAGCATTGATATAATACATACCTTGCATCATACATCATAATTTTGTGTTTCATCTAATATTCTACCCTTTTCAGGATAAGATTAGCAAGCTTCGACTCCAACTTCTGAAAACAGTTTATGGATTCTCCAAATACGGATGTTAATCTATCGCTTGTTCAGACTCAACTTCTGAAAATAGTTTACGGGTGCTTCCAGATATGGAAGTCAATCTATCGCTTGTTCAGACTCAACTTCTAAAAACAGTTTACGGATTCTCCAAATACGAATGTTAATCTATCTCTTGTTCAGACTCAACTTCTGAAAACAGTTTACGGGTGCTTCCAAATACGGATGTCAATCTATCGCTTGTTCAGACTCAAGACTTCTGAAAACAGTTTACGGATTCTCCAAATACGGATGTTAATCTATCGCTTGTTCAGACTCAACTTCTGAAAACAGTTTACGGGTGCTTCCAAATATGGATGTCAATCTATCGCTTGTTCAGACTCAACTTCTGAAAACAGTTTACGGATTCTCCAAATACGAATGTTAATCTATCGCTTGTTCAGACTCAACTTCTGAAAATAGTTTACGGGTGCTTCCATATACGGATGTCAATCTATCGCTTGTTCAGACTCAAGACTTCTAAAAACAGTTTACGGATTCTCCAAATACGGATGTTAATCTATCGCTTGTTCAGACTCAACTTCTGAAAACAGTTTACGGGTGCTTCCAAATATGGATGTCAATATATCGCTTGTTCAGACTCAACTTCTGAAAACAGGTGCTTCCAAATACGGATGTCAATCTATCGCTTGTTCAGACTCAACTTCTGAAAACAGTTTACGGGTGCTTCCAAATACGGATGTCAATCTATCGCTTGTTCAGACTCAAGACTTCTGAAAACAGTTTACAGATTCTCCAAATATGGATGTCAATCTATCGCTTGTTCAGACTCAACTTCTGAAAACAGTTTACGGGTGCTTCCAAATACGGATGTCAATCTATCGCTTGTTCAGACTCAAGACTTCTGAAAACAGTTTACGGATTCTCCAAATACGGATGTTAATCTATCGTTTATTCAGACTCAACTTCTAAAAATAGTTTACGGGTGCTTCCAAATATGGATGTCAATCTATTGCTTATTCAGACTCAAGACTTCTGAAAATAGTTTACGGGTTCTCCAAATACGGATGTTAATCTATCGCTTGTTCAGATTCAAGACTTCTGAAAACAGTTTACGGGTTCTCCAAATAGGGATGTTAATCTATCGCTTGTTCAGACTCAACTTCTGAAAACAGTATACGGATTCTCCAAACATGGATGTCAATCTATTGCTTATTCAGACCCCCATCTCAGAGATGTTCCAAAACATGGACACCTTTCTGATACTCATTTCTTTCACCTACAACATACATTCCAGATGGCATCTTTAAGCCAATTCCCTACATAATCAACTAACACATCTTCGAGTGCAAATTTTCTGGGCACTCTAGTGTTCAATTATCTTCCACCTTCAAGTCACGAATGGTAGAATTACCAATCTAACTCTTCAGGTGTAAGAAGTTTGAACAGGGGCAACTGTTGTACCCCAAAATTTGCCCTCTTAATTCTTAAGGCTTTTCTTACAAGGATTTCAAGGTTCAAGCTTAAACAAGTGCATTTGGATTTTCTAATACCAAAATTAAAAGGAAACTATCAAAAAGGGAGAAAACAGATAAAAATAACATTTTGACAAATTTGAAGGAAAACATGTCTCTTTCGATTTAGCACCCTTCAACTGACTCTAAGCCTCCTTCGAATGCAAGTTTAGGTGCATCCTTCGTTTGGATTTGAAACCTCCTTCGAATGCAACTTGGGTACATCCTTCGTTTGGATTTGAAACCTCCTTCGAATCCACTTGCACAAAGGGCCTCTTGCAGACTTTGCCTCTCACAGCTTTCATTTGAGCCACAACTTGCACGCAAAAGGCATCCCCCTTGCTAGCATGTACAAAGTACAAAGCCTCTTATAACTTCCGTCGATTCCAAGGCAAAAAGCTCCCTTTTGGGGTCATTCGATTTGCACTTTTTTGCCTCATGTATGCCTCTTTCGAATCTGGACATTTTGCCTCATGTATGCCTCTTTCGAATCTGGATATTTTGCCTCATGTATGCCTCTTTCGAATCTGGACATTTTGCCTCATGTATGCCTCTTTCGAACCTGGACATTTTTCCTCATGCATACCTCTTTCGAATCTGGACATTTTGCCTCATGTATGCCTCTTTCGAATCTGGACATTTTGCCTCATGTATGCCTCTTTCGAATCTGGACATTTTGCCTCCTGCATGCCTCTTTCGAATCTGTACATTTTGCCTCCTGCGTGCCTCTTTCGTTTGGGCATGTGGCTCCCTTCATGCAAGTCTTTATTTGAGCATTGACCTTTTGTGTGCTTGCTTGGAGTCACAAAGTTTAGACCTCCTCCATGCAGGCTTCGACAAGACATTGACTATGTTTGTACTAGCTTCGACTGGACAACATTTCTATTTAGTATGCTGCATTTCCATCCTTGACAAACTTCAGCACATGGTTGATGGCACCCTCAAAATACATATAGTGGTGGACTTGAGGGGCATACATATGACTCCCTGTCGAAGGGTACGCCTTACTAGTCCATTCGAAGCACACATTTGGCCCCTTCAAATGATGCACAAAGATGATTCGTTCGAAGGACACTTGTTGGAGGAAAGTCAAACAATGTGTTGGAAGAAGAATCTGGTCGAAGGAGGGTCAAAATGAAAGGATAAAATATTCAAAGATGCTTGCTGCCAAGTTCAGACATGGTACACTGGCCAAAACTGCTGCATAGCAGTCCTGAAACACTGCCCCATTCTTGCACCGAAATAGCATACAAGCACTGTCCCTCGAAGGTTGCAAAGAGCAGTTTACCCAAATTGTTCAAATTATTTTGTTTTCCCTCCAAAAGCTTCATCCAACTTTGCCTATAAATAAGAGGCTCCAACACATGTTTAAGGGAGGATCTTTGGACCAGAGGAACGAATCCCCCAAATTTTCTCAAACACAACAAAACTCTCAAGTTCATCAACACCTGAGAAATAAAAAAAACCTAGAATCCCAAACACTCACCTCTTTTGATTCTGAAGAACATCCCACACATAGAAGTTTGTTCAAACTCAAAGACAACCTTGTGTGACAACTCTTTGAACCAAAAGCAAACCCCCCGTGACTACTCTTCGAATTCCAGAAACGTCCAGGTAGCAGTTCAAGTTCGAATCCCACATCCATTCAAGTACTGAAGCAAGGTAAGTTATTCTTACCTTTGAACTTTTCGTTTCATGGCATAACATGTAAATAATCTTTACGTTCGTTTGAAACATGTACATACCACTGTTCCTTTCGATTCAACCCTTTTAACATATTTTCCATAGCTATCCCTTTCGTTTTGCTTTATGTTTACCTAAACTTGCTTTAACTATTAAACTGTTTACAAGACAAATATTAGCATGGCCTCAGGCCATGTTTCCATTTAATGCTTGAAATGAAAGAAACAAAGAAACAGGAAATAGGAAATGAAGCTTCTGGATTCTATCCTCTTTCTCCAGGTCGAACAAAAGATACAAACAGGAGGAAAACCATACACTGACTTCCAGGATCAGTCGAAAGGCATTCCCTCACTGCTTTCAACCTCCAGTCGAAGAAGGAAACAAGGCAGAACCAGAAGGCTTCGCCATACACTGACTTCCAGGCCCCAATCGAAGGATACAACTTGCTGCTGCCTTTGCCCAATCGAAGGACAGGACCTCGCCCCTGCCAAGGCCCAATCTAAAGACGTGACTTTGTTGTTGCCAGCCCCAATCGAAGGAGGCCAACAGAATGCAAATCGAAGGCTGCTTCCCCCCAATCGAAAGACACTCATTTTCCTTACTTTTATCTTATTTTTTCCTTCATACTTTCTATGCACTTCAATATGGTTGTAATAGTGTAGGATTTATTTTTTGCACTTTTTATTACTTTTGTACAAATGCTAGTAATTAGGCGTGTATGGCAAGATAAAATCAACAAGTAGACAACCTAAAAATCAAAGACAAATGCATGCAATAAAAAACACTTTGCACACATGCACCCTTAGGGTAATTCCACTTGTTGCCTCAGAAAATAATCATGTCCCTCGAGCATGGGAGTTTTAGAAAAGACCCTCGATAAAAGATCGTAGTCCCTCGATGACCCTCGATGTTGCCTTCGGTAAATGATCTAGTCCCTAAAATGACGTTGCTAAAACATCCCATATGTTGCCTTCTATGACTATACGATGACCCGCGCCTGTCCCGTAAACATCCTAACACAAGGTTGCTCACCAAATACAATGGTGAAACAACACTATTAAAAGGGTTAAAAACATAAGAAAAATCTTTGAGTAAAATAGGGTAGATAGCTCTTAGTTACTTGATCAAACTTGCAAAACATCCTTGCCATTTTTCAAACACACATCTCAACACAATTTCAAAACAAAATTTCAAAAACATTGAAACATCTTTTCAAAAAGACAAACACCTTTGTAAAACATTCCAAACAAGAATTGTTACAAAGGTTGCCTAGACAAGGCATCTTTTTCAAAACATTTTCAAAACCACACACACAAAGCACCATTTCAAATAATTGAAAAGCAAAGGCAAGTGATCTAAAACAAGTAACTAAGAGCCCATGGATAACCATGGATGAAAAGGGTGCTAGCACCTTCCCTTTTCATAATCTACCCCCTGAACCCACGAAAACATCTCAAAGGTCTTTCCTGTGCTTTTTGACCTTTCCTTAGGATAAAATAAAAAGTCGGTGGTGACTCTTGCTAAACCGAAACATTTGCGAACACAAACGCAAAACCTCAAGTCAGTTCTCCCACTGTATCACACCGAGAAATGCACCTTCGGGGTTAAGGCGGGCAAGTTCCTCGGTTTTTACCTAATGAAACAAGGAATCGAAGCCAACCCCGATAAGTGTTGGGTGTTCTCTGACCTCCCTACACCTACTTCAAAAAAATCCATACAAGTCTGTTGTACCCCAAAATTTTCCCTCCTATACTTCCCAATACATTTCAAGTGAGATCCCCAAATTGCTCAAGGAAGTCTAAGGGTTGACTAGACAAACTCTCTCCTAAGGCAGTCTACCTCAAATTAGGGTTTCATGTTGCATCAAGATACTTGAGTCCAAAGGGTCTGAAATGCTCACTATTTTCCTAATATGTTCTCAAGATCATCCATGTCAAGTTTCAAGCCCTATAGAGAAAATTTGCTCAGTCAATTGCTCAAAAGATTGAAAATCGACTGTGCTAGGGCAAAAGTCATCTGTGGTCCCCATACAGTCAAACTTCAAGATTTTTGGTCAACATTCTCATTTTGAAGCATTATTCATCATTTTATCAAGGGTTGATCATGATTCATCAAGGATTGCTCACAATTCATCAAAACCCAAAGGTTGCTAAATTAGGGTCTTGTAGGAAAAGTCAACTCAACTTTGACCAAGCATAATTTTCTCATACTTTATCAAGAATGACCAATCCAAAGCTCATTTTGAATAGGATGCAATGCTCTACAATCCATCTTCATCTCCCAAGTTCAAAATATGTACTCACAAGAAGTTATGAATTTGGACATTTTAGGTCATTTTGAAAAGTCAACAAAAACACATTTTTTGTCAAAGCTTCATACATGAACATGGAAGACTCAATTGAGATGATACAAAAATAGTTGCTTAGAGGACATCTTGATCTTTATAAAAAGTCTAAGAACACATCTCTAGGGTCAAAATTGAAGAAGTTATGCATTCGTGAAGTTGACCTTTTTTGCAAAATTGCCAAAAGTCAAAAGTGGCCAAAATTGCAATTTTTGTCAAATGGGCCCCACTTTTTGTGCTTGTATTGAGTTTGTAACATGGTCCACGACACATGATCCTTCCCACTTTCCTTTATTTTATTTTTGTCATTTATTTCAATTAAATCAAATTAAATCAAAATAAAATCATGAAAATATCAAGATCATTTAAACCTTGAGATTTTGTGCATATTTCAGGTCCATGAATAGCTGGCAATGAGATCAAATCCTGCAAGGCTTGTTTGTACACAAAAAGATTTGATTTTGGCTTAATTTGGAAAGATTTACATGAGAATCAAATCATGATCAAAGATCATTATTGGAGAAGATTTGATGCAAACTTGTAAACCTAATTCACTCAAGAGTACATATAGAACAAATCCAGACCAAAAGCATAGGGGTTAGAGGCGTGAGAGAGCATAGTTAGATTCAAAAAAATCATTAAAAAGTGTGAAAGCATTATTGCAGTTAGAGGGAAATTGAGGCCATTCCAAGACCATCATTCACATCCTGGACCTTCTCTGAAGCAGATACGATCATTTGCAAGCATCCATAAGGCCAGAAACTCAAACCACAGACCCACGATTTGCCCTTCAAACTCAAAATTCATTCTTGCAAATTACGCAACATTAGCATGTTTCAATGACATATATGTGTTTGTTAATGTATTTGCAATGTTTTGGTTATACTCAATTGAATTTCTGACACACGTACTGAGATCCACCATTGTTAGGGTTTTCTTGCTCGTTTTAGGGTTTTCTCATGCAGGTAAAATTGGCCCAAAAGAGGGGTGTCATGATGCTCATAAGGTCAAGACGAATTGATCTGTACCATTAGTTTTCATTTATGATGCTTGTGTGAGATTTTTGAAATACGCAGGGCTATAGCTACAGACTTTTGTATGTAGGTAAAAGTCTTGGAATTTTACCAAGGGAGGGAGGAAGAAGAAGGGTGGCGTGGCACCCCCTGACTGGCCCATTTGAATTTCGCGCGGTTTTGATGAATTAACTTGTTTTTTCCAATATAATATTTGTTTATTGTTCCATATACAAATAAGCGCGTTGGTTCAGTTGGTCAGGAGGCATGAGGAAATTGCCAAAGGGCCTGGGTTCGAATCCCAGGTCCCCCATATTATTTCAGAATATTTTTTCTTGTATAATCAGGCATGTGTACAGGTAAGGGGTCCACCATACGCCCTCAATATTCAACCACCAGATCTCCAACTAGCTAGATCCAGGAGCCATCCTCTAAAGGTCTACAATGCACCCTAGTCAACGTGCAACATTAGATCTGAGAAGTCAAACGTGGACCAAGGCTTTTGGGCTCAAATTGCTATGACACCCCCTGTTTGCTGGTTACCAGGCCCAATTCTCTCTTTTTTTTCTTTTATATATTTTCTTTTATTTATTTATTTGTTTAAATTATTTTCTCACACAAATTTAATTCTTTTTTACAAAAAAAAAATTCATGAAATCAATTTTTCCTCAAATTAGATTTAGGTTTATTTTTATCAAATTTAATTTAATTAGTTTATTTAATTTTAGGGCAATTTTAACCTTTTTGTAAATAAATTAAAACAAATTAGAAAATTAGGTTTTATTTGATTTAACTTTTATTTTCTTTTCTCAAAACAACCAAAATATAAAAATAGGTCAAAATTAATTATTTTTCTTAATTTAAGTTAATTAGTAATTAGGTTTGTATTTATTTAATTAAAAGCCTTATTTTCTCAAAATAATCAAAAACAACAAAAAATGATTTTTTTTCTTCTTTTAATTAGGTTTAGACGGGGTCAAAACCCTAATTTTCTCTCGTTCTCGATTCATCACGCGTTTATTTATTTTTACAATATTAATGTAATAGTTTAATTAGGATTTTTATTTTATTTATCGTTTTATGGGTTTTTGGCTATGTAATTAATCCCCCTCCCCGAAGCCTTGTAATAGCGTAGTTTTATTTTTCGCATTTTAATTTTCGCAAATATTAACTGTTAGATGTATGATAATAGGATTGCATGACAAGAATGTATGTTAATTTTAAAATGGTTAGCAAACCCTAAATGTTCAAAGATAATAACTGAAATCAAATCACTCGCACATGCGCACTCCTAGGGTATACTCTCACTTTGGTTGCCTTTGGTAAATGATCATTAAGTATAGGATATTTCAGTGGTCACTCTCTTGTCTAAACAAAGATCAAAAGTCCCGTTCGAAAATGTTGCCTCGGAAAGGTTGCCTCGGAAATGTTGCCTCGAATATGATCTTAAGACATTAGGGTTATTACTAAGACGTCCTAACATTGCTTTAGTGATCGTACTTCCCTTTCGAATTGACCCTTACAACTCCAACGACGGTGTTACCTACTTCATAATAGTAGGATAGTGTCGTCTAAAGGAAACAAGAACAGAAACATTCTTTTTTCGAGTAGGTAGATACTAGTAGGTACTTGCTCAAAATAAACCTTTCACACTTACACTCCTTTCAAACAAAGTTTTCAAAACGACTTCGTAACACTCTTGAAGACAGAAGCAAGGGTTAAATCGAAGTAAAACAAAAACTTTTCAAAACACACAAACACACAAGAAATTTTTAAAATGATGAGCAAGTACCTAAGAGCCCGTAGAAAACTACGGATATAAAGGGTGCTAATACCTTCCCTTTCTATAATCTACCTCCCGTACTCAAAATCTCAAAAAAGGAATTTTTCTGTGCTTTTTTCCTTTCCAGTTGGATAAAATAAAAGTTGGTGGCGACTCTTGCTTACCGCGACATTTTGCAAACACAAACGCAAAATGCAAACCAGCATTTCAAGACAGTCTGGTTCTGCCACCGTATCACAGAATTGGTGACTCTGCTGGGGATTAATAAGTGGGGTATACCTTAGGATTAGTTCATCATAAATTGCTTCTCTTGTTTGTTTTGGTTGCTTTACTGTTAAAGGGTTTTTATATTGGGAGTTACTATAGATCCTAACTCAGATATGGGGACACCTTTTTGGTAAGTAGCAATAAACTGTGAGGGAATTGTACCACATAGACCGATACAGTTGAAGCAGTAGCTACGTTGATGTGGCACATTGGTTGGTATCGGTATCCCTTGTGGAGAAACGAGGAGAATACGGGGCTGCTATATGTGTCATTAAGCATCAACTGACCTTAGAACCTATAATTGACCAACTTGGCCATATGAAGTAGTGAGATAGCCGGTCTCGGTATAAAGCTGGGAACTGGTTGATACTCGATGCTACACTCATTGAGACCATACTCTCGAGATAGTTCCGGCCGCAAGAAAAGATTGTGTGAGCTGAAACCATGACCGATGGAGGATGGTCAGTGATATTGAGAACCTCTAGAACCCGTTTACTATTATTAGGACAGGTTGAAACCAACTGAACTTCAAGAGGGTAATACCTAGACCCCATGCAAGCCTGAAACTTAAGGGCTCTTGTGTGACTTGTTTGCCTTTACCATGTTTGTTATCTGCTATACCTGTTGTGTCCTTTACCATGATATCATGCACCATAACATAGCATGCATACTTCATTATACTAACCATTTCAAAGACCGAGGGGATTTATCTTTGTTCTGTTTTGTAGATTATGGCTTCCATGTGCAGAAACACCATCCGAGTTAACTTTGTGCAAATACCTGCTCAACTCAAAGATTTAGCCTCGAGAGTTTCTGATACTTCTGCATTCATTAGAAGACATGGTCAACTTCTTAGTTTGGTTACCTCAAAGATTGATGAGCAGATGATAAGTGTGCTTTTTCAGTTCTTCGATCCGGTGCATCATTGCTTCACTTTCCCGGATTATCAGCTAGTTCCCACTATGGAAGAGTTTTCTCACTTACTGGGAATATCCATCCTCGAGCAGATGCCTTTCACAGGTTTGGAAGAGACTCCTAGACCAGAGGACATTGCTTCAGCTTTACATTTGAAAAGGGCTGATGTAGTATCTAATTGGGAGACACGAAGCATGGTTGAAGGTTTCTTAGCCAAGTTTCTGATGGATCAAGCTCAACTGTTCTGGGATAATTTGGAATTTCAGGCTTTCAAAGACATCTTGGCTCTCCTTATCTACGGTTTGGTTCTCTTCCCGAATCCAGATTCATTTATAGATGTGAATGCGGTTAAGATCTTCCTGTCTCGCAATCCTGTGCCTACTTTTCTGGGTGATATCTTGCATGCCCTCTACACTCGTACCGTGCGTAGAAGAGGGACTCTCATGTGTTGCATGCCACTGCTGGCGAGGTGGTTTATTTCACACCTCCCCATGTCCGTGTTGAAGAATGAGGAAGGTTTATGATGGTCTTACAGGATAATGTCCCTTGCCCATACAGACATTCTTTGGAGTTCTAAGGTTATGGAAAGCATTGCTGTCATTGATTGATGTGAGGGATACCCTAATGTCCCGTTGCTTGGAATTATAGGGGGAATAACCTACAGTCCTTGTTTGGCTTTGCGACAGTTTGGCCGTGCTCGGAGAGACGGTCCTCATGAGCTACTTCTTACGGATATTGCCTTTGACTACAAGGAGGACATGGACGAGCATCGCCGAAGATTTATACAAGCTTGGGGCATGGTGAACGGGTCTGACCCTCAAGAACTAGGACCAAAGACTTCTCTCCCTATGCAACCTTATCTCCAGTGGGTCCGAGCTCGAGCCCAGAAGCTTGGGATGCCCTATGAAGTTGTATTTCCAGTAATTGTGGAGCCTACCAATGAAGAGGGCATTCCTTATACAGTCCTTTATCCCTACATGCCCACTGATCTTGGGGAATTAAAGAGATCTTGGATTCAGTTGAAGGAGGAAAGGGATATCTACCGGGAGAAGTACTATAAGAAAGAGAGGAAGATCTTGAAGCTCACTAGGCAACTTGAGAATGAAAGAACGATCAATGACTACGTCAGCACCAAGGGGAAGCATCCATGGGATTTCTGATTTTTGCTTTTTCTAGTTTAGATTTGTTTTTCATTTATTTCTTTTGTAACGCCTCTAAGGCATTGTTAAACATTTTTACAAGTTAATCTAATAAAGTTTGTTTTATTTTTGTTTTACAAATTTAAATCTCCCAAGGTCTTTGAAATCATTACATACGCATCCCATTATCATGCACATCATTACAGGTACCATTACAGGTTTCTCATCTTCTTCGTTGTTTATTTCAGCATGAAATGTCTTCTGAAATACCTACCGATCAAGCCATCACAGCTCTTCAGGCACAGAATGCCCAATTCCAAGAGATGTTCTTGAACTTGGCTAAAGGGTAAGAGGATTTGAAGACTCTCATCCTGAAGGAGAAGAAGAAGAAGAAGAAGAAGAAGGTGGTTCTTCTGAATATGGGTAACAAATTTGGGAATAGGTTGCGACAGGAAGCTGATCTGTCTCTTTCATCCAAAGAAGGGGAAGACCAGGAAGAAGAAAAGGGCCCCAGTCCTGTGGTCTCTGATAATGATACTGATTTTGATGATAACCAGTATCCTCCTGCTGAGGATAGGTACAAACAACTCGAAGACCGTCTGAGTGCTATGGAGATTCAGAAGATCCCTGGTCTAGATTTTGGAGAGTTGGGATTGGTGTCAGGAGTGGTGATTCCTCATAAGTTCAAAGCTCCAGTTTTCACTAAATACGATGGAGTATCTTGTCCAAAACTCCACCTCCGCTCGTACGTCAGAAAAATCCAACCTTACACTGCTGATAGAAATTTGTGGGTACATTTCTTTCAAGATAGTCTGTCAGGGACTCAGCTTGAATGGTTTTATCAATTGGAAGGAGCTAATGTACGAAACTGGGAGGACCTTGCTGCTGCTTTTTACAAGCAGTATCAGTATAACGCCGACCTTGCTCCCACTCATACTCAGCTTCAGGGTATGTCTATGGGTGCAAGTGAAGGTTTTAAGGACTATGCTCAGAAATGGAGAGATTTGGCTGGAAGAGTCCAACCCCCTCTGTCTGATAGGGAGTTGGTGGATATGTTTCTAGGGACATTGTCTGGCGCATTTTTCAATCATTTGATCGACAATTCGTCATCTGGGTTTACTGAATTGATCCTGACTGGGGAGAGAGTAGAAGCTGGTATCCGAAGTGGTAAGATACAGAAGGATACATCGTCAAGTGCAGTAAAGAAGCCTTTCTCTGATAAAAAAGAAGCTAGTGCAGTTTACAGCTCGAGGAGCCAAAACCAACATGAACACCGTCAAGCAGTGAATGCGGTAGTAATATCAAGACCCATTATTGCCCCACAACGCAACAATCAACAGAGAATGGAGAGACCGCAAAGACATTACACTCGGCTTAATATGACCTTATCTCAAATTCTACCACAATTGTTGAAGACCAACCTGGTAACTCTGAGGGAAGCCCCGAAGAACCCCAGCACCACATCTCCGCTATATAACCCAAACGCTCGTTGCGCCTATCAGTTTGATAGCCCAAGTCATGATACAAACAACTGTTGGGCCTTGAAGAATAAGGTGCAAGATTTGATCGAAGCTAAAGAAATTGAGTTTGACGCTCCGGAGAAGCCCAACGTCATAACTGCTCCTATGCCTAAGCATGGTCATGGAGTAAATGCTATGGACGATGATTTATTTGTGACCTCCATGGAAGAAATTTCTACTCCTTTGATGACAGTTAAGAAGAATCTATTGTTGGCCGGTTTATTTCCGGGTTATGGCGAAGGTTGCCACCTATGTTCAATCCTTCCTGTTGGTTGCCATTTATTGAAATCAGGTGTTCAGTGCCTGATGGATAACAAAGAGATCCTGTTCGAGAAGACTACGATTCTGTTGGTTCCAATTGACGATGTTGCCATCATAACCATTTCCTCCAATCCTTCCAAGGATTCCTCGAGAAAGCCTGTTAGGATTACATATGTTCCCAGAATCGCCCTGTTAATCATTATTATCCCTGGTCCTATCCCATACACTTCGGATAAGGTTGTCCCTTGGCACTATGGGGCCGATGTGTATTACTATGGAGTTAAACAAGACTTGAAGGTTGAAGAAGGTGATGCTGATGCTGATGTCAGCAATATTGTCGGGGCTAGCAAGGTCAGCAGAAGTGGAAGACTATTCTCTCCTGAGATTTCCCCTCTGACTGTTCACAAACCTGTTGTCATTCCATCTGCTAGTACATCAGCTACTGTCCTAGTTCATATTCCAGTTATCACCCATGTCGCCGAGCCATCTGACACTCGGGGCAAAGAAATCACAGGTGAGTTGCCCGGATGGAGGCTCCTAAGAAGGTCATTGTAGAAACATCTAAGCAGGAGATAGAGGAAATCTTGAAGATTATCAAGAAAAGTGACTACAATGTAGTCGAGCAGCTGGGGCAGACCCCGTCAAAAATCTTCATGTTATACTTGTTATTATGTTCGGAAGCCCGTGCAAAGGCTTTAATTGCTTTCCTCAAAACTTCGCATGTGCCGCAAGAGACTTTAGTTGATCAATTCAAAGATTACGTAGCTAGCTTAACTGCCGACAATGGATTGGGTTTCTCAGACGCATATCTGACTGCTAAAGGAAGAAATCACAATGATGCTCTGCATGTCTCGATCGAGTGCAGGGGCACTACTTTGGCCCATGTACTAGTGGATACCGGTTCTTCTTTAAATGTTTTACCAAAGAAAGCATTAGACCGTCTGGACTGTGAAGGTTTGGTTCTGAAGCTGAGTAATATTGTGGTCAGGGCTTTCGACGGATCAAAAAGGATGGTGCACGGGGAGGTGGACGTACCTGTTAAGGTTAGCTCTCAGACTTTTGCATCTACTTTCTATGTGATGGATATCGACCATCATATTCTTGCTTGTTGGGTCGCCCTTGGATTCATAAGGCTGGGGAAGTGACTTCTACGCTCCACCAAATGTTGAAATATCCAGTGAAGGGGAAGATTGTTACGGTGCAAGGTGAAGAAGAGTACATGGTGAATCATATTAACTCTTTTCGGTATGTGGAGATGGATGGAGAGTTCATCGAAACCCCGTGTCATAACTTTGAAGAGGTTCCCCGGACTTTAGCGTCGACTAAAGTCGCTGCTGATAAACCTCCGATGAAAATGGCCTTCTTTAAGGATGTTAGGGCTGTAATTGAAAAAGGTGGGTGTGCAAATTGGGGTCAGCTCCCTGATTTCACACACAAGACTGACAAGTTTGGTTTGGGCTTTACTGCAGAGGCTCAGAGGGCTGTTCGGCGTGCGCGGATCGGAAGACCTCCTCTGCACATCAGTAATCAGGGAGTAAATGCCATTGAGGATGATGAAGAAGAGTCAGATATCGACAGCTGGATCTACCCGACTACCGATGGTAGATTGAACAACTGGATGGCGAAGGACTTCGTGCCTGTTTATTTTATTACACAGTAATAGACTCTTGTTTTGAGATTTGTAACAGACAATTTAAAACTTTACGGCCCGGTGCCTTGCTCGAGGCACCTTGGCTTTGTTTGTGAGGGCTTATTATTTGTCATTTTCATATATCATCAATAAAGCATTGGACGTTTTCTTGCATTACAAATTTTATGCCTCTTGTTTTTGTTTTCTATCTCGCACTTTATCAAAACAGCTATTATCTTACACACACTCGCATATCATAATGCAGATTCACATCCACTCTGGATCACATTGATAAGAACTCTGCTACTGCCAGTTATGACTTCGAGAATCTGATCAACCAACCCGAGGACGAAGGTGAGGATGATTGTGAAGTGCCTGGGGAACTTGCTAGACTGTTACTACAGGAAGAGAGGGCCATACAACCCCATGAAGAGCCAGTGGAATCAGTGAATTTGGGTACAGAGGAAGATAGGAAAGAGGTCAAGATAGGTGCAAATCTGGAGCCTAGTGTTAAGTAACGGTTGATACAGATGCTATGCGACTATGTTAAAATCTTCGCTTGGTCCTATTAAGATATGCCTGGTTTGGACACTGATATTATGGTTCACCGCTTGCCAACTAAAGAAGACGGTCCTCCGGTAAAGCAGAAAGTTCACCGTATGCGCCCAGAGATGTCTGAGAAAATCAAAACTGAGGTCATGAAACAGTTTGATGCCGGTTTTCTAGCGGTCACTTCTTACCCGTAGTGGGTTGCCAACGTTGTTCCGGTGCCTAAGAAGGATGGTAAGGTACAGCTGTGTGTGGACTATAGAGATCTGAACAGGGCAAGCCCCAAGGATGATTTCCCACTCCCTCACATCGATGTTCTTGCCGACAACACCGCACAACATAAGATCTTCTCCTTTATGGATGGTTTTTCTGGTTACAATCAGATTAAGATGGCTCCCGAAGACATGGATAAGACAACCTTCGTTACGCAGTGGGGCACCTTCTGTTACAAGGTAATGCCTTTCGGTGTGAAGAATTCTGGGGCAACGTATCAGCGCGCCATGGTCGCTTTGTTCCACGACATGATTCACCATGAGATTGAGGTGTACGTCGATGACATGATTGCAAGGTCCCAGACTGAAGAAGAACATCTTGACCATCTCCAGAAAATGTTCGACAGGTTGAAGATGTACAAGCTAAGGTTGAACCCGAACAAGTGCACCTTCGGGGTAAGGTCTGGTAAGCTGCTAGGTTTCGTCATCAGTGATAAGGGTATTCAAGTGGACCCTGCAAAGGTAAAGGCTATATAGGAGATGCCGACTCTCCTCACAGAAAAAGAAGTCAGAGGCTTTTTAGGACGCCTGAACTATATTGCCCGATTCATTTCACATCTGACTACTACTTGTGAGCCAATCTTCAAGCTACTGAAGAAAGATCAAGTGGTAAAATGGCATGATGAATGTCAGGCCGCTTTCGAAAGAATCAAATAATACCTCCAAGAGCCACCAATTTTGATGCCTCCAGTTGAAGGAAGACCTTTGATCTTATACTTGACAGTACTCGACAATTCAATGGGGTGCGTGCTGGGGCAGCATGACAAGTCTGGCCGAAAAGAGCATGCTATTTACTACCTTAGCAAAAAATTTACCGACTGTGAGACCCGATACTCACTGCTTGAGAAAACTTGCTGCACTTTGGCATGGGCTACTCACCGGTTGAGACAGTATATGCTGACTCACACCACCTTATTGATATCAAAAATGGATCCAATCAAGTATATCTTCGAAAAGCCTGCCTTGTCTGGAAGAATAGCAAGATGGCAGATGATCTTAACTGAGTATGACATCCAATACATAACCCAAAAATAAATCAAGGGAAGTGTGTTGGCAGATTATTTGGCGCATCAGGCCGTGGATGATTACCAATCCATGAATTTCGAGTTTCCGGATGAGAACATCATGTTGGTGACCGACTGTGAAAAACCTGGACCGGATGAAGGACCTGAGGAAGGATCCCGATGGTCTATGTATTTTGATGGGGCATCAAACGCGTTGGGTAATGGAATTAGCGCCGTGATTATATCTCCTGAGGGTTGTCATACTCCGTTCACCGCCCGATTATGTTTTAACTGCACCAACAATATGGTGGAGTATGAAGCGTGCATCATGGGTCTTCGAGCAGCTATTAACCTAAGGATTAAGTTCTTGAGTGTATTCGGAGATTCCGCTCTAGTGATCAGTCAGATCAAAGGCGAGTTGGATACGAAGCACCCAAATCTTATTCCTTACAAGGAGTATGTACTGACATTTCTCCCACATTTTGAGGAGATAACCTTTGAACACTTCCCAAGAGAGGAGAATCAGCTGGCGGACGCGCTAGCTACCATGTCTTCTATGTTCAAGGTCAGGTGGGACAATGAGGCTCCCCAGATTACCATTGAGAGGTTGGACAAACCCACACATTGTTGTGACATTGAGACTAAAGAGATAACAGATAAACCCTGGTTTCACGAGGTAAAAAGGTATCTTGAGGCTCAAGAGTACCCCGAGGGCACATATGTTAATGATAAGAAGTTTCTGAGAAGGTTCGCTGCGAAGTTCTTCATCAGCAATGGCATCCTCTATAAGCGTAACCATGATTCGACCTTACTGCGATGTGTGGACAAAAGCGAGGGAGAAAGAATCATGGCAGAGTTACATGAAGGCACCTTCGGAACTTATTCTAGTGGACATACCATGGCAAAGAAGATCCTACGGGCAGGATACTATTGGTCCACAACGGAAGCCGGTTGTTATCAACACTCTCGGACCTGTCATAAGTGTCTAGTCTATGCTGATAAGGTGCATGTATCTCCAGTTCCTCTAAACGTCTTGACAGCTCCTTGGCCTTTTGCAATGTGGGGCATCAACATGATCGGCGAGATCAGACCTACGGCCTCTAACGAACATCGTTTCACTTTGGTAGCAATTGATTACTTTACAAAGTGGGTTGAGGCAGCTTCCTTTGCTACGGTAACCAAAAATGTTGTGGCGCGGTTCATCCGACACAATTTGATCTGCTGATATGGTGTACTAGATAGGATTATTACAGACAATGGTATAAATCTCAACAATACGATGATTACCGAGCTCTGCAAACAGTTTAAGATACATCATCACAACTCTTCTCCTTACCGGCCGAAGATGAATGGGGGCTGTTGAAGCGGCTAATAAGAATATCAAGAAGATTGTGCAGAAGATGACGGTGACCTACAAAGACTGGCATGAGATGTTACCATTCGTTCTTCATGGGTATCGTACCTCAGCGTGAACATCAACAGGGGCAACACCCTACTCTCTGGTGTATGGCATGGAGGCAATCTTGCCCATTGAAGTCCAGATACCCTCTCTTTGGATTATGAAGGATGCAGGTTTGAGCGAAGACGATTGGATCCATACTCGGCTTGATCAACTGAATCTAATCGATGAGAAGAGACTTACTGCTATTTGTCATGGTCAGACATATCAAAAACGAATGATCAAGGCATTTAACAAGAAAGTTAGACGGCAAGAGTATCAAGTCAGGGATCTGGTGATCAAACGCATCATATTACCGCAAGGTGATCCCAGGGGAAAATGGACCCCTACGTACGAAGGGCCATTTGTGGTTAAGAACATTTTCTCTGGAGGAGCTATGATTCTAACCACCATGGATGGTGACGACCTTTCTCACCCCGTCAATGCAGACACAGTGAAAAAATATTATGCATAATCAAAGACCCGCTAGGTTGACTGGCCTAGGCAAAAATAAGGGCTTCCTGGCGAACCAAAAGGGTTCGGGAAAAAGTAAGGAATGAAAATGAAAAATCTATACACCCGGAAAGTCGAAAACCTGAAAAGGTGGCTTGGGCAAAAAATGGTATCCCAGTGGACTGAAAACCCGAAAGGGTGGTCCAGGCAAAAATTAGGGATCAAAGCATAACACTATGTCTCATTAGATCATCTTGCAACCAGACTTCGGTATCAACTATCAACCTCGGACGACACTGATCAATTTGATCTACCTTCAACCAAGTAGCAAAGTGATGAGACACTCAAAGATATAAGGGTAATAGCAAAGTTGGAACCCAGTGGGATTGTTTCACATAGCTGTTTTTTTTTGTTTTCACAAATTGTATAATTTCTATCTTTCGGCGGTGTTCTCTTACTAGGACGTCAGCCTCTTGTACAAAAAACGCCTATTACAGGCCAACTTCAAAATCAATACAATTCATTTTACAATAAATTTCAAAATTGTTTTTCTTTTCCTATTTTGTTTTGCAAGAACGTCCAATGATTCATTTTTGATATACGTATTTGAAAATAATTGTTGCTCATAAATATTTACATGCGAAACAAAAGACAATTGCTCGTAATTCCAGGAACAGGGGCAAACAAGAAATGTCCAAACCTTGCAGTTGCTCCACCCACCAGGTACAGGGATAAAACCAGCTTGAGAAAATGACTAAAAGTGCATGCACTCCCCGCAGAGAAAAAGGGCATCTAAAAATATGGGTGTTAATTCTCCCCAAGCAGAGTTCATCCATCACCAACAATGGGAGACTATCCCCAGTGGAGTTTATTTCTTCCACAAGCAGAGACTCAATCCCCAACAATAGTTCATCATCACCAGCAACAGTAATTCATCCCCAGCCGAGATTATTCCTCCAAATCAGCAGATCTTCTAGCAGAGTATCTCTTCCCCACAGAGTCATTCTCTCGCCAGTTTATTCTCCAACAGAGTTATTCTCCCACCAATTTATTCTCAAATCATCTTCGATCGTTATCACCAGCGAGAATGAAGAATTCAACTCTTTATATTCTTCAGCAGCAGTCCGGGATTTATTTCCCCAGCTAGAAAACATCATGAGAACATTACGTATCCATACATCATGGCATACACATATGCATCATACAGCAGAATCTCATTTATTTTGAGAACATCATTATTCGATACATGTCATGCATCATGACATTACATACGACTAACCCCTTTTCCTTTCAGGGAAGGATACAATTAAATTCTCACAAGTTTTCTCTGGTTCAGTCAAATCGGTGCTAAGATTTCTATTCCAGTTCAAGCTATGAAGCCCGAATCCGACCGGATAGTATCTTGATTTCTCCATCATACTGCGAAGCCCGGAGAACGACTGGATAACAGTACCAAAATAACGCAAAGCCTGGAATCGACCAGATAGTGGTCTATCTTAAAGTTAAGCTATGAAGCCCGGATTCAACCGTATAATAGTTTAATCCCCAACAAGTTATTATGAAGCCTGGAGAACGACCAGATAGAAATACAAGACACCGTGAAGCCTGGACTCGACCAGATAATGGTATAAGACGTTGTGAAGCCTGGATTACGACCAGATAACAACCAAGAATACTATGAAGCCTGGATTCGACCAGATAGTGGTATATCTTTAATACAAGTTATGAAGCTCGGATTCGATCGGATAATATCTTGATTTCTCCAAACGCCATGAAGCCTGGATTCGACCAGATAATGGTATAAGACATCGTGAAGCCTGGATTACGATCAGATAGCGGTAAAAGACACTGAAGCCTGGATTACGACTAGATAACAGTAAGGGACACTGCGAAGCTTGGATTTCGACCAAATAGCAGTCTACCCGGCCAGTTACTATGAAGCCCAGAAATCTACCGGATATTAGTAGGCCTTAAAATCAAATGGAAGCCCGGATGCGACTGGATAACCACTTGATTTCTTCTGAAGCCTGGAATACGACCAGATAAGAAGTAAGGTATTGTGAAGCCTGGAATCGACCAGATAGCAGTACAGGACACCATGAAGCATGGATTCGACCAGATAATGGTATAAGACATCGTGAAGCCTGGGTTACAACCAGATAGAAGTAAAGGACACTGAAGCCTGGGATTACAACCAGATAACAGTACAAGACACTATGACGCTTGGATTTTGACCAAATAGAAGTTTACCTGGACAATTACTAAGAAGCCCAGAGTCGACCGGATATTAGTATGCCCTAAATTCAAGTTGAAGCCCGGATGCGATCGGATAACAACTTAATTCCTTCTGAAGCCTGGAGTACGACCAGATAAGAATTGAGAAATTGAGAAGCCTGGAAAACGACCAGATACCAAGTTTAATCTCATCTCCCCGTTAAGTCATTGTAAAGCCTGGAGCACGACCAAATAACAGTCGATCTTATCACTATGAAGCCTGGATCACGGCCAGATAGTAGTTCATTTTCACCTCTTCGACCAAGAGACGATTCTCCAGTAGAATAACAGACGACCGAAGCTCCTAAAATTCAACTTTTACCAAGACAGAGAACAAGATTCCCCAACGTAGTCCTCCTCAACAACAGGTATACAGACTCTTGCAAAGGAATCTCTTATGCGATCGACACCCCTTCAGATGGAATCTTTAAGCCCATCTCCTGTCATTCATCTCCAAATGGCATTTATAAGCCCATTCCCGACATCACAAGCCAAGTACCAGTTCATGCGAGTGCAAATTTCTGGGCACTCTAGTGTCCCATCATCTTTCACCTTCGGATCACGAAAGGCAAGCAAGCCAATCTACATCCTCAGGTTTAAGAAGATTGAACAGGGGCAGCTGTTGTACCCCAAAATTTTCCCTCCCATACTTCTCAATACATTTCAAGTGAGATCCCCAAATTGCTCAAGGAAGTCTAAGGGTTGACCAGACAAACTCTCTCCTAAGGCAGTCTACCTCAAATTAGGGTTTCATGTTGCATCAAGATACTTGAGTCCAAAGGGTCTCAAATGCTCACTATTGTCCTAACATGTTCTCAAGATCATCCATGTCAAGTTTAAAGCCCTACAGAGAAAATTTGCTCAGCCAATTGCTTAAAAGATTGAAAATCGATTGTGTTAGGGCAAAAGTCAACTGTGGTCCCCATACAGTCAAACTTCAAGATTTTTGGTCAACGTTATCATTTTGAAGCATTATTCATCATTTTATCAAGGGTTGATCATGATTCATCAAGGATTTCTCACAATTCATCAAAACCCAAAGGTTGCTAAATTAGGGTCTTGTAGGAAAAGTCAACTCAACTTTGACCAAGCATAACTTTCTCATAATTTATCAAGAATGACCCATCCAAATCTAATTTTGAATAGGATGCAATTCTATACAATCCATCTTCATCTCCCAAGTTCAAAATATGCACTCACAAGAAGTTATGAATTTAGACATTTTAGGTCATTTTGAAAAGTCAACAAAAACACCTTTTTTGTCAAAGCTTCATACATGAACATGGAAGACTAAATTGAGATGATACCAAAAGTTTTGCTTAGAGGACATCTTGAGCTTTATAAAAAGTCCAAGAACACATCTCTAGGGTCAAAATTGAAGAAGTTATGCATTGGTGAAGTTGACCTTTTTTACAAAATTGCCAAAAGTCAAAAGTGGCCAAAATTGCAATTTTTGTCAAATGGGTCCAACTTTTTATGCTTGTATTGAGTTTGTAACATGATCCAGGACCCATGATCCTTCCCACTTGCCTTTATTTTATTTTTGTCATTTATTTTGATTTTTATTTCAATTAAATCAAATTAAATCAAAATTAAATCATGAAAATATCAAGATCATTTAAACCTTGAGATTTTGTGCATATTTCAGGTCCATGAATAGCTGGCAATGAGATCAAATCGTGCAAGGCTTGTTTGTACACAAAAATATTGGATTTTGGCTTAATTTGGAAAGATTTACATGAGAATCAAATCATGATCAAAGATCATTATTGGAGAAGATTTGATGCAAACTTGTAAACCTAATTCACTCAAGAGTACATATAGAATAAATCCAGACCAAAAGCACAGGGGTTAGAGGCGTGAGAGAGCATAGTCAGATTCAAAAAATCATTAAAAAGTGTGAAAGCATTCTTGCAGTTAGAGGGAAATTGAGGCCATTCCAAGACCACCATTCACATCCTGGACCTTCTCTGAAGCAGATACGATCATTTCCAAGCATCCATAAGGCCAAAAACTCGAGCCACAGACCCATGGTTTTCCCTTCAAACTTAAAATTCATTATTGCAAATTACGCAACATTAGCATGTTTCAATGACATATATGTGTTTGTTAATGTATTTGCAATGTTTAGGTTATACTTAATTGAATTTCTGACGCACGTACTGAGATCCACCATTGTTAGGGTTTTCTTGCTCGTTTTAGGGTTTTCTCATGCAGGTAAAATTGGCCCAAAAGAGGGGTGCCATGATGCTCACAAGGTCAAGACGAATTGATCTGTACCATTAGTTTTCATTTATGATGTTTGTGTGAGATTTTGGAAATACGCAGGGCTATAGCTACAAACTTTTGTCTGTAGGTAAAAGTCTTAGACTCTTACCAACGGAGGGAGGAAGAAGAAGGGTGGCGTGGCACCCCCTGACTGGCCCATTTAAATTTCACGCGGTTTTGATGAATTAACTTATTTTTTCCAATATAATATTTGTTTATTGTTCCATATACAAATAAGCGCGTTGGTTCAGTTGGTCAAGAGGCATGGGGAAATTGCCTAAGGGCCTGGGTTCGAATCCCAGGTCCCCCATATTATTTCATAATATTTTTTCTTGTATAATCAGGCATGTGTACAGGTAAGGGGTCTGTTGTACCCCAAAATTTTCCCTCCCTTATTCTTCAAGGTTTGTCAAGAATTATCTTCAAATGGTTCAAGATTTCTCAAGGGTTGCACAGTCCAAATGCCTCCTAAGCCAATCAAGATTAGGGTTTTGGTTCTTGCAAGGAAGTTGGGGTTTTCAATGGCTCAATCAAGTCCCATAGGCCTATATACATTGTCAAGCATCTACATGCCAAGTTTCAAGACTCACAACATCAAATTGCACAGTCAAAAGCTCCATTTGATCCACAGTCAACTGTAGGGGTAAAATGGTCATTTTGCAGTCAAAAGTCAGAATTTTTTGTCAACATCTTATTTTGAGCTCATAATCATCATTTGATTAAGTCTTGATCACGATTCCACAAGCATGGCTCAAAAATCATCAAGGATGCAAAAGTTACTATTTTTGGACAGTAGAAAAGTCAACTGTATATTGACCAAGGCATAACTTTTTCATGGTTCATCAGAAAAATCCCATCGGATGCTCATTTTGAAGGGGATGACATTTCCTATAACTCATCTTCACATTCCAAGTCCAAGAAATGCTCTCACAAAAAGTTATCAATTTCTACATTATAGGTCAATTTCAAAAGTCAACAAAAATGCACTTTAAGTCAAAGACCATAACTTGAGATTGATAGATCCAAATGACATGGGACCAAAGGCATTGGTTAGAGGACTTCAAGACCTTTCCAAAATGTTCAAGAACATGTTCATATGATCAAAATTGAGCAAGATATGAATTGGAGAAGTTGGGAAATTTTTGTGAATTTGCAAAAGTCAACTTTGCCCAAAACACCTTGTTTTTGCTAACGGGCCTCAAATTTCTTCTTGAAACCTTATCCAAGGCCTATGCACGACCCATTGGGATTATTTGAATTTATTTTCTTATTTTCTATTAATTAATTGGATTTTTTATTAATATTAATTCATTTAATTGATTTAAAATGTAGGAAATTCAAAGATATGATTTCTCAATCTTTTTGTGAAGCAAAAGTGGTCAATATATGCTGGAGATTTCGTGTGCCAATCAAAGAGACAAAAATATTCCAATTTGGCAAGTTTCTTCAATCAAATATTGAATCATAATTCCATGGATCTTTGGTGCAAGATTGTAACCTAATTCAGCTCAACTATAAGTGCACAAGCTAAACCTAATGCCTTGGACGTGAGAATTGCTACAGAAAAGCCATAAGAACATTGAAAAAAATCAAAGAAAACTCAAAACTGTTTTCAATCTTCCAGGCCAATTCAAGGGCTTTTGTGGATCCAAATACATTGCTAAAGGTTCCTAGGACGATTTACAATCAGTTTCCAGCTTCATAGCTCCAAGAATCACTAGTTTCAGTTTCACGGTTTGAACAATCTTTCCAAAATCGTAATTCATTATTCATGCATCATTAACGAGATTTTTTGTGTGCTTTGCATTGCTAGAACCTCTCTGAAGCTAATGGTACAGGTGAATTGCATTATGGTGTCCTGAATCACAAATCACCATTGACGAATTCTAGGTTTTCCAAGCTTCCAAATTGGGACTTTTCAGTATAGGAAAAATCAAGCTTCATAAGACCTATGGTTGAACTCAAGAGATTTAGACGAATTTAACCCAACCATCGCGCCATATTTATATAGAGCATAGACCTATTCGCTATTTTTCCTTTTTGCAGGTTGTGGGGGTTAAAAACCCCCTCTATTTAACTTTGTTTTTACAGGGAATCTGGGGAAGACGATGACGTGCTGATCTCTGAGTGGATAGTTCAAAATAACGCGCGTAATTTTATGTGCCCAGCATAATTGATATATTTTATATATTATATTCATTGATTATCATTATATCAAATGCAGCGTGATGGCCTAGTGGTTGGTGTGTTGGCTGTGCATCATTGGGACCTGGGTTCGATTCCCAGGTCCACCCAAAACATTTGTATTATTTTGCTCAATATGTTCATATGCAGCGCTTGCCAAGGAGTCTACCATGCATATCAGATACCCAGACGCCAAGTGGCCATAAACGTGAATCCAATGGTCAAAAGATGAGGAGCACCATGCTCCCAGTCAACAAGCGCTCTGGAAGATCCAGAAAGTCAATAGGGCTTGAGCCTAGTGGGCCATGAATTGTAATTAACACCTCCATCTGGGCCCAACACCCCCAGGGTTTTGTTTCTCTTCTTTTTTTTCTTCTCTTTTATATTTTCTATTTAATTATTTTTTATTAACTATTATTGTTATTATTAATTAACAATTTATTTTCATAATAAGTTCAGACAATTAAAAATAAAATATTATTTATTATTTATTAATTTCACTATTAATTATTATTTTGTAAATAAACACTAACATGAATTAATTTAGTTTAATTAGGTTTAATTTTGATTCTTTTCATAATAAATAAAATAAATTTAGAATTAGGGTTTTACTAACTTTTGGCTTGATTCCTTTTATTTTTATTTTCATTAAAACCTAAAAAACATAAAAAAATACTTTTTTCTTTTAATTACTTAATTAATTAGTAAATTAGGTTTATTATTTAATTAATTGCAAAAAGGACCAAATTTCTTTCTTTTCTCAAAAAGGGTCAAAACCCTAAGGACGTCCCGATTCAATTTCTTTGCGCGCACTTTATTATTTTGATCATATTTATGTACCTGCTCCGAGAATGTAATAGTTAATTAGGGCTTTTATCGCTTTGTTTATTTTCTCGCAATTTATTTTTCAAAGGGTTATGTTTTTGGCGATGTAAATACCCGACGCCTTGTAATAGCGTAGATTTACTTTCCGTAATTTATTTTCCGCAAATTATTAACTGTTAAATATGCATGACAAGACTTGCCTGAAAAATAAAATCAACCCGTAGCTCACAAATACATGTGCAAAGATAACTTGAACATGAAACCTGACACACATGCACATGCCACTCCTAGGGTACGCCTCACTTGGTTTCCTCGAGGTGGTCATCAAGTATAGGGTGTTTTAGAGGTCGCCCTCCTGTCTAAAGATCCAGTTGCCTCGAAACGGTTGCCTCGGATAAAAAGGATCTAGGACATTAGGGTTACCACTAAGGTGTCCTACTATTGCTTTGGTGACCACACATGTCCCTATAATCGAATTGACCCGAATAACTCCAACGACGGTGCTACCTACTTCTCAATAGTGGGATAATATTGTCTAAAGGTCTCTTACACAACCTAATTCCTTAGAGTAGGTAGATTTCTCCTGGGTACTTGCTCTTTCAAAAAACAAAAACATATTTTCGCACCTACACTTTCAAAAAGTTTTCAAACAAATACTTCATACACTCTTGAGGACTGATACAAGAGTTACCTAAAAGTTTTCAAACTAAACTTTTTCAAAACCCACATACACAAGAAAAGCAAACAATTTTTGAAAACATAGTGAGCAAGTACCTAAGAGCCCGTGGATAACCACGGATAGAAAGGGTGCTAACACCTTCCCTTTCTATAATCTACCTCCCGAACCGAGAAACATCTCGAAAAGGAATTTTGCTGTGCTTTTGTCCTTTCCTTGTTGTATAAAATAAAAGACGGTGGCGACTCTTGCTTACCGCGACATTTCGCGAACCAATATTTCAAAACAGTCAGTTCTATTTCCACCGATCACAGAACTGGCGACTCTGCTGGGGAGATTATAATAAGTGAGGTGTACCTTAGGATTAGACCACTCTTATGTTTTCAATTGTATGTCTTGATTGCTTTTATATTTGTGGGCTTGCATCGGAGTTTCATAGATCCTAACCCGGATCTGGGGAATACCCTTTAGGTAGCATAAGCTGTGAGGGACCTGTCCGGCGTAGACCGACACGGGTGAAGCAGTGGCTATGTTGGTGTGACACCTTGGTCTGTACCGATATCCCTTGTGTTGGAACGAGGAGAATATGGGTCTTCTGAGGAGTCATTAAGCACCAACCGACCTTAGAACCCTAAATTGACCCAACTTGGCCATAGAACAGTAGCAGTATGCTACACTCATTGAGGCTAAACTCTCGCGATGGTTCTAGCCGCAAGAAAAGATTGTGATGCTGGAGTTATGACCGATCGAGGGTAGTCGATGATATTGAGATCCTCTAGAACCCGGTTACTATTTTCTAGGACAGGTCTTAACCAACGAAACTGAAAGAGGGTAGTACCTAAACTTCATGCTGGCCTAAACTCTAAGGGTTGTCTTGTGTGACTTATGTGCCTTATCATGTTTGCCTTTGTGAATACTTGTGGTGTGCTTTCCCATAACATCATGCCATTATAACATTGCATGCATCCTGCATAAGGACTAACCCATTTCAAAGACAAGAGGGTTTCATCTTTGCTCTATTTTGTAGGACATTATGATGCCCATGCGAAGGAATACTATCCGGCTCAACTTTGTTCACCCACCTGATTTGCTTAAAGAATTGGTTGACAGAATTCCAAATACTACTTCCTTCATCCAGATGCATGGTTCTCTTCTCGGTTTAGTCACTTCAAAGTGGGACCAACAACTGATGAGTGTCCTGACCCAGTCTTATGATCCCCTGTACCATTGCTTCACCTTTCAAGACTTCCAGCTGGTCCCTACCCTGGAAGAATTCTCTGATTTGCTTGGTATCCCTGTTTCGAAACAGACCCCATTCAATGGTTGGGAAAAGACTCTTAGGCTTGAGGAGATTGCTGCAGCCCTTCCCTTGACCAACAAAGAAGTAATGGATAACTGGGTGACTAGAAGCGGAGTTAAGGGATTTTTGGCTAAGTTTCTGATTGGTAAAGCTAATAGTTTATGGAATGACTTAGACTTCATGGCGTACGAAGACATTCTGGCTCTCTTGATCTATGGTCTAGTATTGTTTCCAAATCCTGATACCTTTGTTAACGTCAATGCCATAAGGATCTTCATGTCCCGGAACCCTGTACCCACTCTCTTGGGTGATATCCTGCAACAACTTTATGCTCGTACTGCCCGAAGACGGGGAACTTTGTGGTGTTGTGCTCCTTTGTTAGTGAGGTGGTTTATTTCGCACCTCCCTAAGTTCATGCTGAAGAACAAAGAAGGAAGAGGCTGGGCTCATAGGTTAATGTCTCTCACTGATAATGACATCATTTGGACTCTCAGAGGTTTGGACGAGGTAACTGTTATTGATCGTTGCGGAGAGTATCCTAATGTTCCTTTGATCGGAACCCAGGGAGGAATCTCTTATAATCCATGTTTAGCTCTCCGTCAGTTTGGAAGAGCCAGAAGAGCAGGGCCTCATGAGATGCTGGTACCTCACATCAGTTTTGAATTTGAGGTAGATAGTGACGAGCTGCGCCATAGATTCATCAGGGTTTGGGACAGAATTCACAAAGCTGACCCACATGAGTTGGGACCGAAGACTTCTCTGCCTATGGAATCCTACTACAGATGGGTCCGCATCCGTGCTCAGAAGTTAGGTATGCCATATGAAGCTGTCAGGCCTATTATTCTTGAATTTCCTGATAGAGACGGGGTTCCTCCAACTGTACTCCCTCCTCAGATACCCACTGATGTTGATACACTAAAGAGGTCTTGAGCGCAACTGCAGGAAGAAAGGGATTCTTATCGGGAAAGGTTCAATGAACAAGAACAGAAAATCCAGAAGCTGACAAAGCAGTTGGAGAACGAGTGGATCCTGAATGACTATATCCGTACTGAGAAGAGGAGGCCATGGGAGCACTGATGGGCCTTGGATGTTTCTTTTACAGCTTTCATTTCCTTTTTAGTATTTTCATTTATGTAACGCCTAAGGGCAATTTCTTGAACAATTTAAAATTGAATCTAATAAAGTGTGTTTCCTTTTTGTCTACAAAGTTGAATCTCGATTGTCTTTGAAAACATAAATCATACGCATTCCATTTATCATATGCATAACAGGTACCATTTTTCTACAGGTTGCTTAATCTTCTTCGCTGTTTATTTTAGCAATCATCATGAATCCTGAACCTACTACTGAACAAGCTATCAAGGCCCTCCAGGCCCAGAACGCCCAGTTTCAAGAGCTGGTCATGAGCTTAGCCCAGGGTCAACAGAAGTTGAAGACTCTGCTCTTGAAGAAGAAGAATAAGAGGACTGTGTTGTTCAGCACTGGACACAGATTCGGGAATGCACTGCAAAATGAGGCTGATCTGACTACTTCCTCTGTAGGGAAAGATAGTTCCCAAGGGGGAAGGGTTCCTAGTCCTGTAGTCTCCGACAACGAGACAGATTACAATGATGAACAGTATCCTCCTGCTGAGGATAGGTATAAACAGCTGGAGGACCGTCTGAGTGCTATGGAGATTCAACACGTGCCTGGGTTGGATTTTGGAGATCTAGGTTTATCTTCTGGGGTGGTGATCCCACACAAGTTCAAGGCACCTGCCTTTCCAAAGTACGACGGGGCTTCCTGTCCTAAGCTGCATCTCAGATCATATGTAAGGAAGATCCAACCTTACACAGCTGACAAGAAGTTATGGATCCATTTCTTCCAGGATAGTCTTTCAGGGACTCAACTCGAATGGTTCTATCAGCTGGATGGAGCCAGTATTCGAAATTGGGAGGACTTGGCTACTGCATTTTATAAGCAGTATCAGTATAATTCTGACCTCGCTCCTACGCGTACCCAACTCTAGGGTATGTCACTAGGGAAGGGTGAAGGATTCAAGGAGTATGCTCAAAAGTGGAGGGACCTGGCTGGAAGGGTGCAGCCACCTTTGACTGACCGTGAGCTTGTTGACATGTTCTTGGGGACTCTGTCTGGTCCGTTCTTCAACCACTTGATTGGTAATTCTTCTGCTAGGTTTACAGATCTAATCTTAAATGGTGAGAGGATAGAAGCTGGTATCAAGTCTGGGAAGATAAAAAAAGGGTGCCTCCTCGAGCTCTGAAAAGAAGCCCTTCAAGAAAGAATCTAGTGCTATTTATGGTCCAAGGAGACAGAACAAACCGGAACGCCGCCAAGCTGTCAACGCGGTGGTAATTTCAAAGCCTGCTGCTGCTCCTCAACAGTACAACCAGCTAAGGGGTGAGAGACCTAAAAGACAGTACACTCGGCTCAGTATGACCCTGTCTCAGATATTGCCACAACTACTGTCGACCAATCTGGTAACTGTCAAAGAAGCTCCGAAGGTGGTAAACACAACATCTCCAAAGTACAACCCCAACGCCCGCTGCGCTTATCACTCTGACAGCCCGGGGCATACTACGGATGATTGCTGGGCTCTGAAGAATAAGGTTCAGGACCTTATTGATGCTAAAGAAATATAGTTCGAGGCGCCCAAAAGGCCCAATGTTGTGACTGCTCCCATGCCCCAGCATGGAGTGAATGCTGTGGAAGAAGACATGTATGTAGCATTCGTGGATGATATTGTTACTCCACTGTTGACCGTCAAGAGGAACCTGTTGCTGGCCGGTTTATTTCCAGAATGTAGTAAAGGTTGCCGTCTATGTTCTGTTTCACCTGCTGGTTGTCCTTTGTTGAAGTCAGGCGTCCAAAACCTGATGGATAACAAAGAGATCTTGTTCGAGAAGATTGGTGTTCCTGCTACCCCTACCGAAGAAGTGTCCATTGTTACTATTTTCAACAACCTTCCTAAGGCTCTCTCAAAGAAGCCTGTCAAAATCATGTCTGCTCAGAAGATTGCGCCTATCATCATCACTGTTCCGGGGCCCATCCCCTATACATCTGACAAAGAGGTCCCGTGGCACTATGGGGCAGATGTTTATGTGCTCAGAGTAAAGCAAGAGTTTGATACTAGTACCGGCGTCAGCAACATTACCGGGCCTACTAAAGTCACTCGTAGCGGCAGGCTCTTCTCACCAGATATTGCGCCACCAGCTATCCAGAGACACATTGTCATCACACCTACAAGTGTGCCTGTTTCCCCTCCTGATCAAGTTCTTAGTTCTACCCCTGCTGCAGAGTCTTCTGACACTCGGGGCAAAGGGATTGCTACTGATGTGCCTGCCCAGACGGAGGCACCGAAGACAACCACTGTTGAAGCTTCCAAGCAGGAGATGGAAGAGATTCTTAAGATTATCAAGAAGAGTGATTTTAACGTAGTTGAGCAGCTGGGGCACACCCCATCTAAAATTTCTATGCTATCACTGTTATTGTGTTCAGAGGCCCATGCCAAGGCTCTGATTACTTTCCTGAAGACGGCCCACGTGCCACAAGAGACATCTGCTGATCAATTTACCGAGTGTGTATCCAACTTGACTGCTGATAATGGTTTGGGTTTCTCTGACGCCGATCTGACTGCTAAGGGGAAGAACCATAACGATGCCCTGCATGTCTCCATTGAATGCAGGGGCACTACTCTCGCCCATGTGCTGGTTGACACCAGTTCTTCGTTAAACGTATTACCCAAGAAAGCTCTAGACAGGCTGGATTGCGAGGGTTTGGAACTGAAGCCAAGTAACATTGTTGTCCGGGCCTTTGACGGGTCTAAAAGGATGGTACATGGTGAGGTTGACATTCCGATCAGGGTTGGTTTGCAGGTCTTTGATTCAACATTCTATGTGATGGACATCCGACCGTCCTATTATTGTTTGCTGGGTCGTCCTTGGATCCATAAGGCTGGAGCTGTGACCTCCATACTACATCAGAAGCTGAAATACCCGGTCAGGGGGAAGATTGTGACAGTTCAGGGGGAGGAAGAATACATGGTCAGTCACCTTAACTCGTTCCGGTACATAGAGATGGATGGGGAATTCATTGAGACTCCATTCCAGCACTTTGAAGAAGTTCCTCAGACATTGGCATCAGCAGAGACTGTGATCGAAGATTCTCCTTTGAAGATGGCTTCCTTAAGGGATGCCCAGGCTGTTATTGAGAAGGGTGAGTGTGCAAACTGGGGCCGACTTCCTGATTTCACTCCGAAGACTGACAAGTTTGGTTTGGGTTTCACTGCATAAGCTCAGAAGGTTGTTCGTAAGGCAAGGATTGAAAGACCTCCTGTGTTCATCAGCAACTCGGGAGTAAATGCCATTGAAGATGACATGGGGGAATCTGAATTCGACAGCTGGATCTACCCGACGACTAACGGTGGACCAAACAACTGGACTACGAAAGACTTCATACCTATTACTTTTTTCACGCAGGAATGAACTCCTTTGTTTTGAATTTGTAACAAACAATAATTTGAAACTTTATGGCCCGGTGTCTTATCCGGGGCACCGTGGCTTCATTTGTGAGGGCTTTTGTGTGTCATTTTCATATATCATTAATAAAAGCATTGGACGTCTTTTGCATTTCAAATATTGCGCTCCTTGTCTTTCTTTATTATATATTGTAAAACAGCTATTTTACACACACTCACATATACAGGTCCCAATCCACTCTGGATCTCACTGGTAACGACTCTGCTACTGCCAATTATGACTTCGAACATCCGATCAACTTAGCCGAAGACGAAGGTGAAGATGATTGCAAAGTTCCTGGTGAGCTTGCAAGACTGCTACTCCAGGAAGAGAGGGCCATTCAGCCACATGAAGAGCCAGTGGAAACGGTAAATCTGGGTATTGAGACAGATAGAAAGGAAGTCAAGATTGGTGCCAATCTGGAGTCTAGTGTGAAACAACGGTTGATTCAGATGCTGCATGACTACGTGGAAATCTTTGCCTGGTCTTACGAAGATATGCTTGGTTTGGATACCGACATTGTGGTTCATCACCTGCCTACCAAGGAAGACTGCCCTCCGGTAAAGCAGAAGGTCCGCTGTATGCGTCCAGAGATGTCCGAGAAAATAAAAGCTGAGGTTATGAAACAATTTGACGCCGGTTTTCTAGTAGTGACTTCTTACCCTCAGTGGGTTGCCAATGTGGTTCCAGTGCCGAAGAAAGATGGTAAGGTCCGAATGTGCGTTGATTACAGGGATTTGAACAGTGTGAGCCCCAAGGATGACTTCCCTCTGCCTCACATCAACGTTCTGGTTGACAACACTGCTCAATATAAGGTATTCTCCTTCATGGACGGGTTCTTCGGTTATAATCAAATCAAGATGGCTCCTGAAGACATGGAGAAGACCACTTTTGTTACTCAGTGGGGCACCTTTTGCTACAAGGTCATGCCTTTTGGGTTGAAAAATGCTGGGGCAACCTATCAACGTGCCATGGTTGCTCTATTCCATGATATGATCCATCATGAGATTGAAGTATATGTCGACGATATGATTGCAAGGTCCCAAACTGAGGAGGAACACCTTGCCCATCTACAGAAACTGTTTGACCGGTTGAAGTTGTACAAGTTGAGATTGAACCCGAACAAGTGCACCTTTGGGGTGAGATCTGGAAAACTATTGGGTTTCGTCGTGAGCGACAAAGGTATTCAAGTGGACCCTGCCAAGGTGAAAGCCATACAAGAGATGCCAGTTCCCAAGGCAGAGAAAGAAGTCATAGGCTTTCTAGGACGGCTGAACTACATTGCCCGATTCATCTCGCACCTAACTGCTACCTGTGAACCAATCTTCAAGCTACTGAAGAAAGTTCAAGTAGTACGTTGGAATGATGAATGTCAGGCCGCTTTCGAAAGAATCAAAGAGTATCTCCAAGAGCCACCCATTCTTATGCCACCGGTTGAAGGGAGACCTCTAATCTTATACTTGACAGTACTTGACAGCTCAATGGGATGTGTGCTGGGTCAGCATGACGAGTCTGGCCAAAAAGAGCATGCTATTTATTACCTTAGCAAAAAGTTTACCGACTGTGAGACCCGATACCCACTGCTCGAGAAAACTTGCTGCGCTTTGGTATGGGTTGCTCGGCGGCTGAGACAGTATATGCTGACTCACACTACTCTATTGATTTCAAAAATGGATCCAATCAAGTATATCTTCGAAAAGCCTGCCTTGTCCGGAAGAATAGCAAGATGGCAGATGATCTTGACTGAATATGACATCCAGTACACGACTCAAAAAGCAATCAAGGGAAGTGTGTTGGCAGACCATTTGGCACATCAGGCAGTGGATGATTACCAGTCGATGAACTTTGAATTTCCAGACGAGAATATCATGGTAGTGACTGATTGTGAAATACCTGGACCGGATGAAGGACCTGAGGAAGGATCCCGATGGTCTATGCACTTTGACGGAGCCTCAAACGCTTTGGGTAACGGTATTGGCGCTGTGATCATATCTCCAAAAGGCTCTCATACTCCACTTAGCGTGCGACTATGTTTCAACTGCACCAACAACATGGCGGAGTATGAAGCATGCATCATGGGTCTTCGAGCTGCAATTGACCTAAGGATTAAGTTTCTGAGTGTCTTCGGAGATTCCGCCCTCGTGATCAGCCAGATCAAAGGCGAGTGGGATACGAAACACACAAATCTTATTCCTTACAAAGAGTATGTGTTGACATTGATTCCCCATTTCGAAGAGATAACCTTTGAAAACTTCCCAAGAGAGGAGAATCAGTTGGCGGACGCGCTAGCTACAATGTCTTCTATGTTCAAAGTCAAATGGGACAACGAGGCTCCCCGGATCATTATCTGGAAGTTGGATGAACCTGCACATTGCTGCGATCTTGAGGCTGACGAGGTAACTGAAAAACCTTGGTATCATGAAGTGAAGAGGTACCTTGAAGCTCAAGAATACCCCGAAGGCGCATCCGTCAATGACAAGAAGATTCTGAGAAGGTTCGCGGCAAAGTTCTTCCTCAGCAGCGACATTCTCTACAAACGAAACCATGACTCAACTTTACTGCGTTGTATGGATAAGACTGAAGCAGAAAGGATCATGGCAGAGCTGCATGAAGGTACCTTCGGAACACACTCCAGTGGACATACTATGGCAAAGAAAATCCTTCGGGCATGATATTTCTGGTCCACAATGGAAGCCGACTGTTACCAACATTCTCGGACATGTCATAAATGCCAGATCTATGCAGATAAGGTGCACATTCCTCCAGTACCTCTGAACGTCTTGAAAGCACCTTGGCCTTTTGCAATGTGGGGCATTGATATGATCGGCGAGATCAGACCTACGGCATCCAATGGGCATCGCTTCATCCTGGTGGCGATTGATTACTTTACAAAGTGGGTCGAAGAAGCTTCCTATGCCACCGTAACCAAGAACATCGTGGCACGGTTCATTCAGAATAACATGATCTGTCGATACGGTGTACCTGAGAGGATCATTACGGACAATGGTACCAATCTCAACAACAAGATGATCACTGAGCTCTGCGAGCAATTCAAAATACAGCACCACAACTCTTCTCCTTACCGGCCGAAGATGAATGGGGCTGTGGAAGCAGCTAATAAGAATATTAAGAAGATTGTGCAGAAGATGACAGTGACCTACAAATATTGGCATGAGATGTTACCGTTTGCTCTTCATGGGTACCGTACCTCAGCACGGACGTCAACAGGGGCAACTCCCTTTTCCTTGGTCTATGGCATGGAGGCAGTCTTGCCTATTGAAGTCCAGATACCCTCTCTCCAGATAATTAAGGATGAAGGCTTGAGCGAAGATGACTGGATCCAGACTCGGCTTGATCAATTAAACCTAATTGACGAAAAGAGACTCACTGCTATTTGTCATGGCCAGACGTACCAAAAACGGATGATCAAGGCTTTTAACAAGAAAGTCAGACGACAAGAGTATCAAGTCGGAGACCTGGTAATCAAGCGCATCATTCTTCCTCAAGGTGATCCCAGGGGCAAATGGACCCCCACGTACGAAGGGCCATTTGTGGTTAAGAATATCTTCTCAGGAGGAGCTATAATTCTAACTACCATGGATGGTGACGACCTTCCTCACCCCGCCAATGCAGACATAGTAAAAAGATACTACGCATGACTAAAGACCCGCTAGGTTGACACACCTAGGCAAAAATAAGGGCTTCCCGGCGAACCAAAAGGGTTCGGGCAAAAATAAGGGATGGAATGAAAAAAAATCTGTACACCCGGCAAGTCGAAAACCTGAAAAGGCGGCTTGGGCAAAAATGGGTATCCCGGTGGATGGAAAACCCGAAAGGGAGGTCCAGGCAAAAGTTAGGGATAAGCGTAATACTATGTCTCATTGGATCACCTTGCATCCAAACTTCAGTATCAACTATCAGTTTCAGACGACACCAATCAGTCATCTTCATCTTCAACTAATCAGCAAAGTGATGAGACGCTTGAAGACATAAAGGCGATAGCAGAGTTGGAACCCAGTGGGATTATTTTTCACATAGCTGTTTTGTTTCCTTTTCACAAAATTGTATAAACTCTATCTTGTTCGACGACGTTCTCTTACTAGGACGTCAGCCTCTTGTACATAAACGCCTATTTACAGGCAAAATTTCAAAATCAATACAAGCTCACTTTTCAGACAAATTGCCAATTGTTTTTCCTTTATCTGTTTTGTTTTGCAAAGAGCGTCCAATGTTCATTTTTGATATATGCATTTGACATTAATTGTTGGTCATAAATATTTGCATGCGAAACAAAGGACTAATTACAAGTGACATCAGAAACAGGGGCAATAATGAATTGTCTAAGCGATCTAGCTGCTCTGTCCACCAAGGTACCAGGGTAGGTTCGGCTGAAGAACGTAACCAAGATACCTCCACTTCCCACAGAGCAAGACCAGAATCAACAATACTCTCCCCAAGCAGAGTTGGTCTCCCATCAGCCCCAAAAAGGCACAGTATCCCTAGCAAGTCAACGATACTCTCCCCAAGCAGAGTTAGTCTACTGTCAGTCTTAAGGAAGTTGGATATCCCCAGAAGATCTCAATATTCCCCAGCGGAGTATATAGATATTCCCAAGCAAGCGTCCCCGGCAGTCTTAATATTCCTCGACGGAAATATAAGATTGTTCCCCGGCGGAATACCAGACACCCCAGTGGAGCCATTCCCCAGTACAGTCCAAAAGTTTCCCCAGGAGAGTTGAATCATTCTCCCCAGTAGATTCTGGAAGCTTATCCCCCGCAGAGTGCAAAAGCATCTCCCCGGCTTTTTTCAGAAGGTTATTGTTGTACCCCAAAATTTTCCCTCCCATATTCTTCAAAGTTTTGACAAGCATCATCTCAAGTCTACTCAAGGGCTGCACAGTCAAACCATCCTCCTAAGCCAGTCAAGATTAGGGTTTTGGTTCCTGCAAGGAAGGTGAGGTTTTCAAGGGCTCAATCAAGTCCCATATGCTCATATACATTGTCAAGCACCTATATGTCAAGTTTCAAGGCTCACAAGGTCAAGTTGCACAGTCAAAAACCCTAATTGCCTCACAATCGACTGTAGGGGCAAAATGGTCATTTGGCAGTCAAAAGTCAAAAATTTTGGTCAACATCTTATTTTGAAGCCACAATCATCATTGGATCAAATCTTGATCATGATTCCACAAGAATGGCTCAAAAATCATCAAGATGCAAAAGTTTCCATTTTTGGACAGCTGAAAAGTCAACTGTAACTTGACCAAGGCATAACTTTTTCATGGTTCATCAAAAAAATCCCATCCAATGTTCATCTTGAAGGGGAGGACATTTCCTACAACTCATCTTCACATTCCAAGTCCAAGAAATGCTCTCACAAAAAGTTATCAATTTCAACATTATAGGTCATTTTCAAAAGTCAACAAAAAGGGACTTTAAGTCAAAGACCATAATTTTAGATTGGTAAATCAAAATGACATGGGACCAAAGACATTGGTTAGAGGACTTCAAGACCTTTCCAAAATGTCCAAGAACATGTTCATAGCTTCAAAATTGAGCAAGATATGCATTGGAGAAGTTGGGAAATTTTTGTGAAATGGACAAAGTCAATTATCCTTGAAACTTCATTTTTGACAAAAGGGGCCCACTTTTTCCACTTGATTCAGCTTGGCCATGCCTCCCACGTGTCCCACAATTTATTTCAAGATTTAAAATTAATTTTTCCATTTTTATTTAATTTTATTTGATTTAATTCATTTTAAATCTTTAAAATTCAAATAAAAATCAAAGAAATTAATGGAGGGATATATTTTGTGTTGAATAGCTTTGAATCACCTTGAAATACCTTCCAAATTCGTGCAAGGCCTATTATGGGCATAGAAATTCAAATTTTGACACAAAAGGTAAGTTGTTTCAATGTTGGTTATGGCAAAATCTCAAGCATAATTGCAATGGTTAAAGGCTCATCATGTGACTGATTCTCATTCATTACTATATATACAAGCCTTCTCAACCTCATTCAAAAAAGATAGTGTGTGCAGAAACGGCCAAGAGAAAAACCAAAAGTTATTCAAAAAGTGAGAGTTCTAAAACATAGTTGCGAGCATCTTCAGATCAAAACAAGCACGTGGTTCTATTCCTTGCCACACCCTGAAGCTAAAGCAACCTTTGCCAAGTCCTGAGGCTCATACCGCGCTGTAAGTTCTTCCCAGGTCCCCTATAATTTCCATATCATTTTTTTCATTGCTTTCATGTGCAGATTCTCAAAGGAGGAACACCATAAACCTCATCCAAAGCGCCAGCCATGTGTCATTAGTGCAGATCCAAAGGACAAAAGGTGCAGAATACCATACTCTGGAGTCAAGCGCGCTGCAAGCAATCAAGGAAAGTCAAACAGGGCTTCTTACTAATGGGCCACAATTTCAGCATTGCACCTCCATTTCAGCCCACACCCCCTTTGGTTTTACTTCTTTTTTTATTTTGTTTTGTCAATTTTTCTTATTTTTAATTGCTAACCTTTTAATTATTTTTATTATTAACAATTAACTTAACCAACTAATATTTTCATAAAAAAATCAAAAAAAATAGAATTAACATTATTACTATTTTATTTTGTAAATAAATATTAACAAATAAATAGTTTAATTAGGCAATTTCAATTTCTTTTCTTAATAATTAAAACGGATTTAGAATTAGGAAGAATTAACTTTTAGTTTTATTTCTTTTCATTTTATTTCATAAAAACATAAAACACAAAAAATGTATTTTCTTTTAATTAAATTAATTAATTAGTCATTAATTAGCTTTAATTTCATTTTAATTACAAAAAAGACCAAAAAATCAATTTCTTTTCTAAAAGGGTCAACACCCTTAAGACATTCTCGATTCTTCTTTCGCGCGCATTTTAATTTTAATTCCTTATTTTGGATTATTATGTAATTGCCTCCGGATGTAATAGTAATTAGGACTTTTACTGTTTTTATTTACTTTCCGTACTTATTTACCAAAAAACGGGTCTTTGTAATTTTTGGCGATGTATAGACCCGCGCCTTGTAATAGCGTAGGATTTATGTTTCCGCAATTTACTTTCCGCACCCCTTAACTGTTAACTTGCATGAAAGAATGTATGGTAAATAAAAACAACTCGTAGCTCACTAATTACAAAGACAATCATTAACATGAAAACAACACACAAATACACACACCACCTCTAGGGTACGCCCCACTTGTTGCCTTCGAAACGTGGTTGTCAAGTATGGGACGTCTTAGCGGTCCTTATGTCCATGATCCAGTTGCCTCGAAACAGTTGCCTCTGAACAATTGCCTTGAAACAGTTGCCTCGGATTAAAAAAGGATCAAGGACATAAGGGTAGCTTCTAAGGTGTCCTACTATTGCTTCGGTGACCACACTGTCCCTACAATCGAATTGACCCGAACACCTCCAACGGTGGTGCTACCTACCTCTCAATGGTGGGATAGCACTACCTAAAGGACACTTACACAGCTTAATTCCTTAGGGTAGGTAGATGACTCATAAATACTTGCTCTTTTCAAAAACAAACAAAATACTTTTCGCACCTCACACTTTCAAAAGCTTTCAAAACAATTTTTTCAAACACTCGTGAGGACAGATACAAGAGTTATTCAGAAATCTTTCAAAGAAACTTTTTCAAACCCACTCACATTTTGAAAAGCAAACATTTTGAAAACACAAGAGCAAGTATCTAAGAGCCCGTGGATAACCACGGATAGAAAGGGTGCTAACACCTTCCCTTTCTATAAATCTACCTCCCGAACCGAGAAACATATCTCATAAGAAATTTTGTTGTGCTTTTGTCCTTTCCTTGTTGGAGAAAATAAAAGACGGTGGCGACTCTTGCTTACCGCGACATTTCGCGAAACCAGCGTTAAACAGTCAGTTCTATTTCCACCGATCACAGAACTGGCGACTCTGCTAGGGACAATAAAAGTGAGGTGTACCTTAGGATTAGATCATACTTATGTTTTCAATTGCTTTGCTTTGATTGCTTTATATTTATGGGCTTTGCATCGGAGTTTCATAGATCCTAACCCAGATCTGGGGATACCCTTTTAGGTAGCATAAGCTGTGAGGGACCTGTCCGGCGTAGACCGACACAGGTGAAGCAGTGGCTACGTTGGTGTGGCACCTTGGTCTGTACCGATATCCCTTATGTTGCAACGAGGAGAATATGGGTCTTCTGAGGAGTCATTAAGCACCAACCGACCTTAGAACCCTAATATGACCCAACTTGGCCATAGAACAGTAGCAGTATGCTACATCCATTGAGGCTAAACTCTCGCGATGGTTCTGGCCACAAGAAAAGATTGCGACGCTGGAGTTATGACCGATTGAGGGTAGTCAGTGATATTGGGATCCTCTAGAACCCGATTACTTTCGATAGGACAGGTTTTTGAGCCCACCAACTTCAAGAGGGTAGTACCCCAAACTTCATGCTGGCCTAAACTCTAAGGGCTCTTTGTGTGACTTGTGTGCCTCAAACTTGACTACTTGCATGCTTGTTATCTAACAACACGGGTTCCTTGTAGGTTTTGTTTATAGTCCTTAATTGGGACTCATTACAGGGCCTACTTACATCACTCCACGCATAGCATAACATCATACCATCATACCATTGCATACATCCTACATAAGGACTAATCCATTTCAAGGATCTCAAGGCTTGTGATGTAGGTCATGATGAATCAAAGTGTCTAGCAAGGGGCAGAGGGGATTTATTTTCCTCTAGCCGAGATTGTCAGGGGCTATGACCCACTCGATATGGTGAGCTTTGACTCTTGAAGAAGGACTCTCTGCAACATGAAGTTCCTTCAATCAAGCTACCGGATGCAAATTCTAACAAATTTTCTTGTCTACCCCACGAGGTCCTTGAAAACATCGCATGCATACATACATATCATTGCATTACAGGTACTTTGTTCTACAAGTTGCTTATCTTCTTCGCTGTTTATTTCAGCAGTCATCATGAATCCTGAATCATCCAATGAACAAGCTATCAAGGCCTTCCAGGCCCAGAACGCCCAGTTCCAGGAGCTGGTCATGAGCTTAGCACAAGGACAACAGGAATTGAAGACTCTGCTCTTGAAAAAGAAGTAGAAGAGGACTGTTTTGTTCAACCCTAGACGCAGATCTGGGAATACACTGCAGAATGAAGCTGAGCGGACTACTCCATCTGTTGGGGGAGGCAGTCACCAAGAGGGAAGGGTTCCTAGTCCCGTAGTCTCTGACACCGAGACAGATTTCAATGATGAACATTACCCTCCTGCTGAGGACAGGTACAAACAGCTGGAGGACCGGTTAAACGCCATGGATATCCAACGTGTGCCTGGGTTGGACTTTGGGGACCTAGGTTTATCTTCTGGGGTGGTGATCCCTCACAAGTTCAAGGCACCTGCCTTTGTAAAATACGACGGGGCTTCCTGTCCTAAGCTGCACCTCCGTTCATACGCAAGGAAGATCCAGCCCTACACAGCAGACAAGAATCTATGGATCCATTTCTTCCAGGAGAGTCTTTCAGGGACTCAACTCGAATGGTTCTATCAGCTGGATGGAACCACTATTCGTAACTGGGAGGACTTGGCTACTGCTTTTTATAAGTAGTATCAGTATAATACTGACCTCGCTCCTACACGTACCCAACTCCAGGGTATGTCACTGGGGACGGGTGAAGGTTTTAAGGAGTATGCGCAAAGGTGGAGAGACCTGGCTGGCAGAGTGCAGCCACCGTTGACTGATTGTGAGCTTGTGGATATGTTCTTGAGGACCCTATCTGGTCCATTCTTCAATCATCTGATTGGAAATTCTTCCGCTGGGTTTACAGACCTAATCTTGACTGGGGAAAGAATTGAAGTCGGTATCAAGTCGGGGAAGATACAGAATGGTGATTCCTCGAACACTAAGAAGAAACCGTCCAAGAAAGAATTTAGTGATGTCAACGCAGTAGTTCTCAAAACCGGCCGGTGCGCCTCAACATCGCAACCAACAAAGGGAAGAGAGACCTAAAAGGCAATTCACTCCCCTCGGCACGACCTTGTCCCAGATATTGCCATAACTGCTGGAGACCAAGTTGGTAACTCTAAGGGACCCTCCTAAGAATCCCAATAGGACACCTTCAAGGTATAACCCCAATGTTCGCTGCGCCTATCATTCTGACAGCCCGGGGCATGCTACAGATGATTGTTGGACTTTGAGAAACAAGGTTCAGGATCTGATCGATGCAAGGGAAGTCCAGTTCGACTCTCCAGAGACTCCCAATATGATCACTGCTCCCTTGCCAAAACATGGCTAGGATTAGAATTTTTTTTGTTCATTCGAATGTTCAAGTTGTATTTGGCTTTGACTGTTCAAACATTGTATTCATGTCAAACTTTGTTATTTCATTAATGCATTACACATGTCTGTTTTGAAGTAATTATTTCGTATTCACTATACGCAAACTGTTTTCATATTTTTGTGATGATCAACTCTTGATTGAAAAATTCTAAAGCCTCTTGAGGGAGGATGACGAAAACGATACCATAATTTACAGTATGCTTTTGAACGAACCCCGCTGATGAGGTACAGGCATTGTTTCAATTCCTAAACACTGGAGTTATAAGGAAGATAATCCCTCGTCAACCCCTTCGAGCTAAAGAAGTAGGAGTTTTTCTTTTCGAAAATTAAAACCCTTAATCATAACCCGGGGCTGGGTAGTCTTCTCAGTTGATCCAAGTGCATAATGGATGGCACCAAAGGAATCCTTACAAAACAAAAGACAGTGATGGCTCCGAATAATCGTAAAGACATGCAGTCATTATCTCCCAAAAAATAAAAGCCCAATAAGTCAAAACCTACGAAGGAGACTTACAAAACTGGGGCATCCCGCTGACTGTAATCACAAAAGAAACAGTTCAGGCAAAAAAAACAGGGATAATGAAATCAAAAGAAAGAGGTCCTATAAACCCTTAACAAAATGACTGATGACTGCCTGTTCAAAATAAATTCTCAACATTCGAACCATCACCGGAACATCATAGCAAAAACTCAAACAAGGTCTAACGCACGATCAACTGAGTTTAGGTTTGAAGAACATCACGAAGAGCGAGTGGGTACAGATAAATTTGAGCCTTTATCCTTTGTTTCTCAAACCATGAACCAGGCCACGTTATAACCCTTAAAAGTCCTAGCTGAAGCATGGGTTAGTTCGAAAGCATACTGTTACAAAGGTATCCTGACTCCTTAGGGCTTGCAGTACAATAACGAGTTGACATCACCGTTTTACAAAATTCACTTGTTTTTACTAAAAAAAATGTATTTTCAAAAACTTCAAAACAGACATAAGCTTTGCATTTTTAAAATAACATTGTTTGCATATGACTATTTGTTTGAACAACATAGAAGTTCGCACGACGAATGTCTAAATAACAAAAACACTTCCAATCAAGGGGCATGGCATGATCATTGTCCATCATCTGGGGCAGTTAAGTCAAGATTCTGAGAATCTCTCAAAAGGCCAACCAGCTTGGGGCAAATCTCCATCTGGATCACTTGGGGCATTGGACGATCAAACGAAGATCTTCTGGTGGCGTGGTAACACTGCACTACTGACAGTGACAACTTCCTGTATCCTAAGAGCGTGGACATAGTCGAAAAAATACTGCGCATAATCAAAAGACCCGCTAGGTTGACACACCTAGGCAAAAATAAGGGCTTCCCGGCGAACCAAAAGGGTTCGGGCAAAAATAAGGGATGAAATGAAGAAATTTGTACACCCGGCAAGTCGAAAACCTGAAAAGGCGGCTTGGGCAAAAATGGGTATCCCGGTGGACTGAAAACCCGAAAGGGCGGTCCAGGCAAAAGTTAGGGATTAAAGCGTACGACTATTTCCCGACATCTTGTCACTTGCCTACCAGAAGAAGATTTGTTAAATCGGCAGTCCTCCAGCACCTCTACAGGTACCTTCTCCCACAAAAGCTGGGGCAATAAGAGTTGCCCAAACTGTACAGCTGCTTTCCTCCAGGTACAAGTTAGATTCAGTTGAAGAATTTGACCAAGATACCTCCACTCCCCGGGAGTAAGACAAGGTTCAACAATACTCTCCCCAAGCAGAGTTGGTCTCCCGTCAGCCCTAACAAGGCACTGTATCTCCAGCAAATCAGCAATACTCTCCCCAAGCAGAGTTAGCCTACAGTCAGCCTTATGGAAGTTGGATATCCCCAGAAGATCTCAATATTCCCCAGCGGAGTATGCAGATATTCCTAAGCAAGCATCCCCGGCAGTCTTAATATAAGATTGTTCCCCGGCGGAATACAGACATCCAGCGGAGACGTTCCCCCAGTACAGTCCAAAAGTCTCCCCCAGGAGAGTTGAATCAATCTCCCCAGTAGATTCTGGAAGCTTATCCTCTGCAGAGCACGAGCGCGTCTCCCCGGTTTTATTCAAAGATTATTTCCCCACCAAGATATAACTGGGTTATCCTCAGCTAATAACCGCGGAAAGATCGTCCTCGGCGAAGCTCTTCCTACCCCCAGTGGAGTTCATCAAAGCTTCCAACATAACATATCGATGGTATCCCCAACGGAGTTATCATCAACCCCAGCAAAGTACCTCTCTTTCCCCACACAGTTCACTCCCCGCAGAGTAATCTATTCGCCAAGTTTATTCCCTAACGGAGTCATCTTCTCCTACCGGTATTCTTGCAACCATCATCCCCAGCGGAAACGAAGAACTCTGTTCTTCAACATCATCCCAGGATTCAACTTCCCGGCATTCGTCAAGGATTTATTTTCCTAGACGAAAATACATTCATAAACATATCACTTTTCATACATCTTGCTTACATACACAATGCATGCACATACACATCATATCACACAATCTCATTTCTCCCTGAGAACATCATGACATCATGCATTGCACAACTGATGTTTTGCCTTTTTTAGGAAAAAGGTCAATCCAAAGACGATTACTATCAACTGTTGCAATTCCAGATTCGATACCTGCATCTAGCCAGGGTATATCTGTGAGCGATTGATTATGGATTCGATACCTGTATCTAGCCAGGGCATATCTACATTAAAGAGATTAAAGAGATAGCTGGGAAATGCTCCAGATATGGATGCTGTCCTTTTGCTTATTCAGATTTTCTCTTAAGAGATAGCTGGGAAATGCTCCAGATATGGATGTTGTCCTTTTGCTTATTCAGATTTTCTCTTCAGAGATGGCTTAGAAATGCTCCAGAGATAGACGTTATTCTGTTGCTTATTCAGAGTTACATGTTCAGAAATAGTTCAGATATGCTCCAGATGGACGCTATTCTGTTGCTTATTCAGGGCTTCTTTTCAGAGATAACTTAGAGATGCTCCAACCACGGATGCTATTCTATTGTTTATTCAAAGATTCTTTCTAGATATAGTTCAGATGTGACCCAGGCATGGTGACGTTCTGATACTTATTCCAGATTTCCTTTCAGAGATAGCTTGGAAATGCTTCAGATATGGATGCTGTTCTTTTGCTTATTCAAGACTCCTTCTAGATATAGTTCAGATGTGACCCAGGCATGGCGACGTTCTGATACTTATTCCAGATTTCCTTTCAGAGATAGCTTGGAAATGCTCCAGATATGGATGCTGTTCTTTTGCTTATTCAAGACTCCTTCTAGATATAGTTCAGATGTAACCCAGGCATGGCGACGTTCTGATACTTATTCCAGATTTCCTTTCAGAGATAGCTTGGAAATGCTCCAGATATGGATGCTGTTCTTTTGCTTATTCAAGACTCCTTCTAGAGATAGTTCAGATGTGACCCAGGCATGGAGACGTTCTGATACTCATTCCAGATTTCCTTTCAGAGATAGCTTGGAAATGCTCCAGATATGGATGCTGTTCTTTTGCTTATTCAAGACTCCTTCTAGAGATAGTTCAGATGTGACCCAGGCATGGCGACGTTCTGATACTCATTCCAGATATCCTTTCAGAGATAGCTTGGAAATGCTCCAGATATGGATGCTGTTCTTTTGCTTATTCAAGACTCATTCTAGAGATAGTTCAGATGTGACCCAGGCATGGCGACGTTCTGATACTCATTCTAGATTTCCTTTCAGAGATAGCTTGGAAATGCTCCAGATAGGGATGCTGTCCTTTTGCTTATTCAAGACTCCTTCTAGAGATAGTTCAGATGTGACCCAGGCATGGCGACATTCTGATACTCATTCCATATTTCCTTTCAGAGATAGCTTGGAAATGCTCCAGATATGGATGCTGATACTATTGCTTATTCCAGATTTCCTTCTAGAGATGGTTCAGATGCGACGCAGACATGGCGACATTTTGATGCTTATTCAGATTTCCTTTCAAATATAGCCTAGAGATGCTCCAGATCCGGACGCTATTCTATTGCTTATTCAGATTCAAACTTCTAAAGACAACTTAGAGATGCTCCATCCCGGATGCTATTCTATTGTTCAGCCCAGATACGATCCAGATTCGGATGACATTCTATTACTCATGCAGTATGGATATACCCCAGACACGGCGGTCATTCTACCATTTATTCAGACGTCAGCAATCAGACACAGACTAGATATGCTCCAGACATAGAAGCTATTCTATTTCTTATTCAGATTCAACTATCTACCATCTTTCCAAATGGCATCTATAAGCCCATTCCCGACAAGGTTCTGTCACACTTCCAGATGGCATATATAAGCCCATCCTCCTATCCACCATCTCTCCAAATGGCATCTGTAAGCCCATTCCCGCTATCACACTGCTGATACTCTACTATGTGAGTGCAAATTTCTGGGCACTCTAGTGTTCAATCATCTTCCACCCTCTGATCACGAAAGGCACACAAGCCTATCTACATCCTCAGGTCTAAGAAGATTGAACAGGGGCAACTGTTGTACCCCAAAATTCGCCCTCCCATATTCTTCAAAGTTTTGACAAGCATCATCTCAAGTCTACTCAAGGGCTGCACAGTCAAACCATCCTCCTAAGCCAGTCAAGATTAGGGTTTTGGTTCCTGCAAGGAAGGTGAGGTTTTCAAGGGCTCAATTAAGTCCCATATGCTCATATACATTGTCAAGCACCTACATGTCAAGTTTCAAGGCACACAAGGTCAAGTTGCACAGTCAAAAACCCTAATTGCCTCACAATCGACTGTAGGGGCAAAATGGTCATTTGGCAGTCAAAAGTCAAAAATTTTGGTCAACATCTTATTTTGAAGCCACAGTCATCATTGGATCAAATCTTGATCATGATTCCACAAGAATGGCTCAAAAATCATCAAGATGCAAAAGTTTCCATTTTTGGACAGCTGAAAAGTCAACTGTAACTTGACCAAGGCATAACTTTTTCATGGTTCATCATAAAAATCCCATCCAATGTTCATCTTGAAGGGGAGGACATTTCCTACAACTCATCTTCACATTCCAAGTCCAAGAAATGCTCTCACAAAAAGTTATCAATTTCAACATTATAGGTCATTTTCAAAAGTCAACAAAAAGGGACTTTAAGTCAAAGACCATAATTTGAGATTGGTAAATCAAAATGACATGGGACCAAAGACATTGGTTAGAGGACTTCAAGACCTTTCGAAAATGTCCAAGAACATGTTCATAGCTTCAAAATTGAGCAAGATATGCATTGGAGAAGTTGGGAAATTTTTGTGAAATGGACAAAGTCAATTATCCTTGAAACTTCATTTTTGACAAAAGGGGCCCACTTTTTCCACTTGATTCAGCTTGGCCATGCCTCCCACGTGTCCCACAATTTATTTCAATATTTAAAATTAATTTTTCCATTTTTATTTAATTTTATTTGATTTAATTCATTTTAAATCTTTAAAATTCAAATAAAAATCAAAGAAATTAATGGAGGGATATATTTTGTGTTGAATAGCTTTGAATCACCTTGAAATACCTTCCAAATTCGTGCAAGGCCTATTATGGGCATAGAAATTCAAATTTTGACACAAAAGGCAAGTTGTTTCAATGTTGGTTATGGCAAAATCTCAAGCATAATTGCAATGGTTAAAGGCTCATCATGTGACTGATTCTCATTCATTACTATATATACAAGCCTTCCCAACCTCATTCAAAAAAGATAGTGTGTGCAGAAACGGCCAAGAGAAAAACCAAAAATTATTCAAAAAGTGAGAGTTCTAAAACATAGTTGCGAGCATCTTCAGATCAAAACAAGCACGTGGTTCTATTCCTTGCCACACCCTGAAGCTAAAGCAACCTTTGCCAAGTCCTGAGGCTCATACCGCGCTGTAAGTTCTTCCCAGGTCCCCTATAATTTCCATATCATTTTTTTCATTGCTTTCATGTGCAGATTCTCAAAGGAGGAACACCATAAACCTCATCCAAAGCGCCAGCCATGTGTCATTAGTGCAGATCCAAAGGACAAAAGGTGCAGAATACCATACTCTGGAGTCAAGCGCGCTGCAAGCAATCAAGGAAAGTCAAACAGGGCTTCTTGCTAATGGGCCACAATTTCAGCATTGCACCTCCATTTCAGCCCACACCCCCTTTGGTTTTACTTCTTTTTTTATTTTGTTTTGTCATTTTTTCTTATTTTTAATTGCTAACTTTTTAATTATTTTTATTATTAACAATTAACTTAACCAACTAATATTTTCATAAAAAAATAAAAAAAATAGAATTAACATTATTACTATTTTATTTTGTAAATAAATATTAACAAATAAATAGTTTAATTAGGCAATTTCAATTTCTTTTCTTAATAATTAAAACGGATTTAGAATTAGGAAGAATTAACTTTTAGTTTTATTTCTTTTCATTTTATTTCATAAAAACATAAAACACAAAAAATGTATTTTCTTTTAATTAAATTAATTAATTAGTCATTAATTAGCTTTAATTTCATTTTAATTACAAAAAAGACCAAAAAATCAATTTCTTTTCTAAAAGGGTCAACACCCTTAAGACATTCCCGATTCTTCTTTCGCGCGCATTTTAATTTTAATTCCTTATTTTGGATTATTATGTAATTGCCTCCGGATGTAATAGTAATTAGGACTTTTATTGTTTTTATTTACTTTCTGTACTTATTTACCAAAAAACGGGTCTTTGTAATTTTTGGCAATGTATAGACCCGCGCCTTGTAATAGCGTAGGATTTATGTTTCCGCAATTTACTTTCCGCACCCCTTAACTGTTAACTTGCATGAAAGAATGTATGGTAAATAAAAACAACTCGTAGCTCACTAATTACAAAGACAATCATTAACATGAAAACAACACACAAATACACACACCACCTCTAGGGTACGCCCCACTTGTTGCCTTCGAAACGTGGTTGTCAAGTATAGGACGTCTTAGCGGTCCTTATGTCCATGATCCAGTTGCCTCGAAACGGTTGCCTCGAAACAGTTGCCTCGGAACAGTTGCCTCGAAACAGTTGCCTCGGATTAAAAAAGGATCAAGGACATAAGGGTAGCTTCTAAGGTGTCCTACTGTTGCTTCGGTGACCACACTGTCCCTACAATCGAATTGACCCGAACACCTCTAACGGTGGTGCTACCTACCTCTCAATGGTGGGATAGCACTACCTAAAGGACACTTACACAACTTAATTCCTTAGGGTAGGTAGATGACTCATAAATACTTGCTCTTTTCAAAAACAAACAAAATACTTTCCGCACCTCACACTTTCAAAAGCTTTCAAAACAATTTTTTCAAACACTCTTGAGGACAGATACAAGAGTTATTCAGAAATCTTTCAAAGAAACTTTTTCAAATCCACTCACATTTTGAAAAGCAAACATTTTGAAAACATAAGAGCAAGTATCTAAGAGCCTGTGGATAACCACAGATAGAAAGGGTGCTAACACCTTCCCTTTCTATAAATCTACCTCCCGAACCGAGAAACATATCTCATAAGGAATTTTGCTGTGCTTTTGTCCTTTCCTTGTTGGAGAAAATAAAAGACGGTGGCGACTCTTGCTTACCGCGACATTTCGCGAAACCAGCGTTAAACAGTCAGTTCTATTTCCACCGATCACAGTTATTCCCCACCATAGCTTATAACTGGGTTATCCTCAGCTAATTACCACAGAAAGATCGTCCTTGGCGAAGTTCTCTCTATCCCCAGCGGAGTTCATCAAAATCCTCAACAAAACTTATCAACGGTATCCCCAGCGGAGTTATCATCAAATTCTCAGTGAACTATCTCTTCCCACAGAGTAGTTCCCCGCAGAGTAATCTCTCCAACAAGTTTATTCCCCAACGGAGTCATCTTCTCCTACCGGTTTATTCTTGCAATCATCATCCCCAGCGAAAACGAAGAACTCTACTCTTCAAACATCAGCCCAGGATTCAACAAGCTCCCGACATTCGTCAAGGATTTATTTTCCCAGACGAAAATACATTCATAGACATTTCACATTTCATACATCCTGCTTACATACATGATAAAGTGCATACGACGCGATCTCATGCATTTTTGAGAACATCATGACATAATGCATTTCATACATCATGACATTGCACACAACTAATGTTTTGCCTTTTCAGGGAAAGGTCAATCAAAAGACGATTACCATCAACTTTCGCAGTTCCAGATTCGATACCTGTATCTAGCCAGGGCATATCTGTGAGCAATTGATTGTAGATTCGATACCTGTATCTAGCCAGGGCATATCTGCATGAAGAGTTTGAAGTTCCAGATTCGATACTTGTATCTAGCCAGGGCATATCTGTGAGCGATTGATTGTAGATTCAATACCTGTATCTAGCCAGGGCATATCTGCATGAAGAGTTCGCAGTTCCAGATTCGATACATGTATCTAGCCAGGGCTTATCTGTGAGCGATTAATTGTAGATTCGATACCTGTATCTAGCCAGGGCATATCTGCATGAAGAATTTGAAGTTCCAGATTCGATACATGTATCTAGCCAGGGCATATCTGTGAGCGATTGATTGTAGATTCGATACCTGTATCTAGCCAGGGCATATCTGCATGAAGAGTTTGAAGTTCCAGATTCGATACCTGTATCTAGCCAGGGCATATCTGTGAGCGATTAATTCCAGATTCGATACCTGTATCTAGCCAGGGCATATCTGTGGGCGACTAATTCCAGATTCGATACCTGTATCTAGCCAGGGCATGTCTGTGGGCGACTAATTCCAGATTCGATACCTGTATCTAGCCAGGGTATATCTGTGGACGATTCCAGATTCGATACTTGTATCTGGCCAGGGCATATCTGTGAGCGATTGATTGTACATTCGATACCTGTATCTAGCCAAGGCATATCTGCATGAAGAGTTTGAAGTTCCAGATTCGATACCTGTATCTAGCCAGGGCATATCTGCGAGCGATTGATTGTAGATTCGATACCTGTATCCAGCTAGGGCATATCTGCATGAAGGGATCTACACCTGTATCCAGCCAGGAAAGCTATCTCGACCAACCTTTTGAAGTTCCAGATTCGATACCTGTATCTAGCCAAGGCATATCTGTGAGCGATTGATTGTAGATTCGATACATGTATCTAGCCAGGGCATATATGCATGAAGAGTTTGAAGATCAACCCCTGTAACAGGCCAGGAAATTATCTTTCTTTCTCAGGTACGCAAATTCTCGCTAAGGAATCTCTTACGCGATCGACACCCCCGGATGGCATCTTTAAAGCCCATCTCCACAACTATCCATTACACTTCCAAATGGAATCTATAAGCCCATTCCCGACAAGGTTCTGTCACATCTCCAGATGGCATCTATAAGTCTGTCCTCCTATTCACCATCTTTCTAAACGACATCTGTAAGCCCATTCCCGACATCACATTGCTGATACTCCACTATGCGAGTGCAGATTTCTGGACACTCTAGTGTTCAATCATCTTCCACCTTCGGATCACGAAAGGCACGCAAGCCAATCTACATCCTCAGGTCTAAGAAGATTTAACAGGGGCAACTGTTGTACCCCAAAATTTTCCCTCCCATATTCTTCAAGGTTTGTCAAGAATTATCTTCAAATGGTTCAAGATTTCTCAAGGGTTGCACAGTCCAAATGCCTCAAAAGCCAGTCAAGATTAGGGTTTTGGTTCTTGCAAAGAAGTTGGGGTTTTCAATGGCTCAATCAAGTCCCATAGGCCTATATACATTGTCAATCATCTACATGCCAAGTTTCAAGACTCACAGCATCAAATTGCACAGTCAAAAGCTCCATTTGATCCACAGTCAACTGTAGGGGTAAAATGGTTATTTTGCAGTCAAAAGTCATAATTTTTGGTCAACATCTTATTTTGAGCTCATAATCATCATTTGATCAAGTCTTGATCACGATTCCACAAGCATGGCTCAAAAATCATCAAGGATGCAAAAGTTACTATTTTTGGACAGTAGAAAAGTCAACTGTATATTGACCAAGGCATAACTTTTTCATGGTTCATCAGAAAAATCCCATCCAATGCTCATTTTGAAGGGGATGACATTCCCTACAACTCATCTTCACATTCCAAGTCCAAGAAATGCTCTCACAAAAAGTTATCAATTTCTACATTATAGGTCAATTTCAAAAGTCAACAAAAATGCACTTTAAGTCAAAGACCATAACTTGAGATTGGTAGATCCAAATGACATGGGACCAAAGGAATTGGTTAGAGGACTTCAAGACCTTTCCAAAATGTCTAATAAAATGTTCATATGATCAAAATTGAGCAAGATATGAATTGGAGAAGTTGGGAAATTTTTGTGAATTTGCAAAAGTCAACTTTGCCCAAAACACCTTGTTTTTGCTAATGGGCCTCAAATTTCTTCTTGAAACCTTATCCAAGGCCTATGCACGACCCATTGGGATTATTTGAATTTATTTTCTTATTTTCTATTAATTAATTGGATTTTTTATTAATATTAATTCATTTAATTGATTTAAAATGTAGGAAATTCAAAGATATGATTTCTCAATCTTTTTGTGAAGCAAAAGTGGTCAATATATGCTGGAGATTTCGTGTGCCAATCAAATAGACAAAAATATTCCAATTTGGCAAGTTTCTTCAATCAAAAAGATTGAAAAATATTTGATTTTCAATCAAATATTGAATCATAATTCCATGGATCTTTGGTGCAAGATTGTAACCTAATTCAGCTCTACTATAAGTGCACAAGCTAAACCTAATGCCTTGGACGTGAGAATTGCTGCAGAAAAGCCATAAGAACATTGAAAAAAATCAAAGAAAACTCAAAACTGTTTTCAATCTTCCAGGCCAATTCAAGGGCTTTTGTGGATCCAAATACATTGCTGAAGGTTCCCAGGACGATTTGCAATCAGTTTCCAGCTTCATAGCTCCAAGAATCACTAGTTTCAGTTTCACGGTTTGAACAATCTTTCCAAAATCGTAATTCATTATTCATGCATCATTAACGAGATTTTTTGTGTGCTTTGCATTGCTAGAACCTCTCTGAAGCTAATGGTACAGGTGAATTGCATTATGGTGTCCTGAATCACAAATCACCATTGACGAAATCTAGGTTTTCCAAGCTTCCAAATTGGGGCTTTTCAGTATAGGAAAAATCAAGCTTCATAAGACCTATGGTTGAACTCAGGAGATTTAGACGAATTTAACCCAACCATCGCTCCATATTTATATAGAGCATAGACCTATTCGCTATTTTTCCTTTTTGCAGGTTGTGGGGGTTAAAAACCCCCCGCTATTTAACTTTGTTTTTACAGGGAATCTGGGGAAGACGATGACGTGCTGATCTCTGAGTGGATAGTTCAAAATAACGCGCGTAATTTTATGTGCCCAGCATAATTGATATATTTTATATATTATATTCATTGATTATCATTATATCAAATGCAGCGTGATGGCCTAGTGGTTGGTGTGTTGGCTGTGCATCATTGGGACATGGGTTCGATTCCCAGGTCCACCCAAAACATTTGTATTATTTTGCTTAATATGTTCATATGCAGCGGCTTGCCAAGGAGTCTACCATGCATATCAGATACCCAGGCGCCAAGTGGCCATAAACGTGAATCCAATGGTCAAAAGATGAGGAGCACCATGCTCCCAGTCAACAAGCGCTCTGGAAGATCCAGAAAGTCAACAGGGCTTAAGCTTAGTGGGCCATGAATTGCAATTAACACCTCCATCTGGGCCCAACACCCCCAGGGTTTTGTTTCTCTTCTTTTTTTTCTTCTTCTCTTTTATATTTTCTATTTAATTATTTTTTATTAACTATTATTGTTATTATTAATTAACAAATTATTTTCATAATAAGTTCAGACAATTAAAAATAAAATATTATTTATTATTTATTAATTTCACTATTAATTATTATTTTGTAAATAAACACTAACATGAATTAATTTAGTTTAATTAGGTTTAATTTTGATTCTTTTCATAATAAATAAAATAAATTTAGAATTAGGGTTTTACTAACTTTTGGCTTGATTCCTTTTATTTTTATTTTCATTAAAACCTAAAAAACATAAAAAAAATACTTTTTTCTTTTAATTACTTAATTAATTAGTAAATTAGGTTTATTATTTAATTAATTGCAAAAAGGACCAAATTTCTTTCTTTTCTCAAAAAGGGTCAAAACCCTAAGGATGTCCCGATTCAATTTCTTTGCGCGCACTTTATTATTTTGATCATATTTATGTACCTGCTCCGAGAATGTAATAGTTAATTAGGGCTTTTATCGCTTTGTTTATTTTCTCGCAATTTATTTTTCAAAGGGTTATGTTTTTGGCGATGTAAATACCCGACGCCTTGTAATAGCGTAGATTCACTTTCCGCAATTTATTTTCCGCAAATTATTAACTATTAAATATGCATGACAAGACTTGCCTGAAAAATAAAATCAACCCGTAGCTCACAAATACATGTGCAAAGATAACTTGAACATTAAACCTGACACACATGCACATGCCACTCCTAGGGTACGCCTCACTTGGTTGCCTCGAGGTGGTCATCAAGTATAGGGTGTTTTAGAGGTCGCCCTCCTGTCTAAAGATCCAGTTGCCTCGAAACGGTTGCCTCGGATAAAAAGGATCTAGGACATTAGGGTTACCGCTAAGGCGTCCTACTATTGCTTTGGTGACCACACATGTCCCTATAATCGAATTGACCCGAATAACTCCAACAACGGTGCTACCTACTTCTCAATAGTGGGATAGTACTGTCTAAAGGACTCTTACACAGCCTAATTCCTTAGAGTAGGTAGATTTCTCCTGGGTACTTTCTCTTTCAAAAAACAAAAACATATTTTCGCACCTACACTTTCAAAAAGTTTTCAAACAAATACTTCATACACTCTTGAGGACTGATACAAGAGTTACCTAGAAGTTTTCAAACTAAACTTTTTCAAAACCCACATACACAAGAAAAGCAAACAATTTTTGAAAACATAGTGAGCAAGTACCTAAGAGCCCGTGGATAACCACGGATAGAAAGGGTGCTAACACCTTCCCTTTCTATAATCTACCTCCCAAACCGAGAAACATCTCGAAAAGGAATTTTGCTGTGCTTTTGTCCTTTCCTTGTTGGATAAAATAAAAGATGGTGGCGACTCTTGCTTACCGTGACATTTCGCGAACCAGCATTTCAAAACAGTCAATTCTATTTCCACCGATCACAGGGTCCACCATACGCCCTCAATATTCAACCACCAGATCTCCAACCAGCTAGATCCAGGAGCCATCCTCTGAAGGTCTACAATGCACCCTAGTCAACGTGCAACATTGGATCTGAGAAGTCAAACGTGGACCAAGGCTTTTGGGCTCAAATTGCTATGGACACCCCCTATTTGCTGGTTACCAGACCCAATTCTCTCTTTCTTTTCTTTTATATATTTTCTTTTATTTATTTATTTATTTGTTTAAATTATTTTCTCACACAAATTTATTTCTTTTTTACAAAAAAAATTCATAAAATCAATTTTTCCTCAAATTAGATTTAGGTTTATTTTTATCAAATTTAATTTAATTAGTTTATTTAATTTTAGGGCAATTTTAATCTTTTTGTAAATAAATTAAAACAAATTAGAAAATTAGGTTTTGTTTGATTTAACTTTTATTTTATTTTCTCAAAACAACCAAAATATAAAAATAGGTCAAAATTAATTATTTTTCTTAATTTAAGTTAATTAGTAATTAGGTTTGTATTTATTTAATTAAAAGCCTTATTTTCTCAAAATAATCAAAAACAACAAAAAATGATTTTTTTTCTTTTAATTAGGTTTAGACGGGGTCAAAACCCTAATTTTCTCTCGTTCTCGATTCACCGCGCGTTTATTTATTTTTACAATATTAATATAACTGCTCATGGGATGTAATAGTTTAATTAGGATTTTTCTTTTATTTATCGTTTTACGGGTTTTTGGCTATGTAATTAATCCTCCTCTCCGAAGCCTTATAATAGCGTAGTTTTATTTCTCGCATTTTAATTTTCGCAAATATTAACTGTTAGATGTATGATAATAGGATTGTATGACAAGAATGTATGTTAATTTTAAAATGGTTAGCAAACCCAAAATATGCAAAGATAATAATTGAAATCAAATCACTCGCACATGCGCACTCCTAGGGTATACTCTCACTTCGGTTGCCTTCGGTAAATGATCATTAAGTATAGGATATTTCAGTGGTCAATCTCTTGTCTAAACAAAGATCAAAAGTCTCGTTCGAAAATGTTGCCTCGGAAAGGTTGCCTCAGAAATGTTGCCTCGAATATGATCTTAAGACATTAGGGTTATTACTAAGACGTCCTAACATTGCTTTAGTGATCGTACGTCCCTTTCGAATTGACCCTTACAACTCCAACGACAGTGTTACCTACTTCACAATAGTAGGATAGCGTCGTCTAAAGGAAACAAGAACAGAAACATTCTTTTTTCGAGTAGGTAGATACTAGTAGGTACTTTCTCAAAATAAACCTTTCACACTTACACTCCTTTCAAACAAAGTTTTCAAAATGACTTCGTAACACTCTTGAAGACAAAAGCAAGGGTTAAATCGAAGTAAAACAAAAACTTTTCAAAACACACAAACACACAAGCAATTTTTAAAATGATGAGCAAGTACCTAAGAGCCCGTAGAAAACTACGGATAGAAAGGGTGCTAATACCTTCCCTTTCTATAATCTACTCCCGTACTCAAAATCTCGAAAAAGGAATTTTTTGTGCTTTTGTCCTTTCTAGTTGGATAAAATAAAAGTCGGTGGCGACTCTTGCTTACCGCGACATTTTGCAAACACAAACGCAAAATGTAAACCAGCATTTTAAAACAGTCTGGTTCTTCCACCGTATCACAAAGTCTTGAATGGTATGCTCGCCTCACTCTCCCGTTTCGTCACGAAATCCGCTCAACACGCCCTGCCTTTTTTCAAACTCCTGCGCAAGGAGGTAGCTTTCTAGTGGATCGAGGAATGCGAACGGTCCCTCCTCCATCTCAAACATATCCTTTCACAGATGCCCGCATTATCTCGACCACTCGACAGGGAGACGTTATTCCTATATCTGGCCATCTCCGTCGAAGCCGTCAGTGCGGCCCTCATTCGCGAGACTCCTGACGGTCAAAAACCCATGTATTTCACGAGTAAAGCGCTTCAGGGACCCGAGGTCAGATACCAACAGATTGAGAAGGTGGCTTTGGCCTTCGTCAATGCAGCGAGAAGGCTCAGACACTATTTCCTCGCACACGATCATCGTACGAACAAACCAGACCGCTAGACAGCTCTTAGGCCGACCAGACATGGTAGGTCAAATACTAAAGTGGTCCTTGGAGCTTTTAGAATTCGACATCCAGTACGAAAGTATGAAGGCTCTAAAGGCCCAAGCTCTGGCCAACTTTATCGCCGAGATGACCACTCGCAACCCCCCCCCCCCCCCCGTAGGGAAGGAGCACAAATGGACCATCTTTGTGGATGGAGCGTCCAGCTCGACCGGGAGTGGAGCAGAAATCCTCCATGAAAACGAGGAAAGAATCGTGATCAAACATCCACTCACTCTCTCCTTTCGGACCTCAAACAATCGGGCAGAATATGAGGCTCTGCTCGCAGGTCTAAGTCTGGCAGAGGATTTGGGCACTCGTGAGATACAAATTTTCACTGATTTGCAACTTGTCGCGTCTCAAGTTCAAAGGGGATACCGGGCTAAGAACACCAGCCTCATTGAATATTTAAACTTGGTCAAAGAACATATGAAAAAGTTTGACCGAGCAGAAATTACACACGTACCACGCGAACAAAACACACATGCCGACATACTTTCAAAGCTCGCAAGTGCGAAGAAGAAGGGCGGAAACAAATCAGTCATACAAGAGTCTCTATCTCGCCTGAGCATTGAAAGGTCCACAACTCTACTCTAAGTGAATGCCATCGGGGACGATTTATACTGGATGACCCCGGTGTTCAATTTTCTAACAAAAGGAGAACTTCCTCCAGACCAAAGGGAGGCAGCCGCGACCAAACGACGAGCATGCTCTTATGTGGTGCTCGAGCACAAACTGTATCGATGTGTGTGATACGGTGGGAGAACTGACTTTAGGTTTTGCGTTTGTTTTCGCAAATGTTTTGGTTGAGCAAGAGTCGCCACCGACTTTTTATTTTATCCTAAGGAAAGGTTAAAAAGCACAGGAAAAAACCTTTGAGATGTTTTCTTGGGTTCGGGGGGTAGATTATGAAAAGGGAAGGTGCTAGCACCCTTTTCATCCATGGTTTTCCATGGGCTCTTAGTTACTTGCTTAGATCACTTGCCTTTGATTTTCAATTGTTTGAAATGGTGCTTTGTGTGTGGGTTTGAAAACGTTTTTGAAAAGAGGCCATTGTTGTGGCAACCTTTGTAATGATCCATGTTTGAATGTATACAAAGGTGTATTTATCTTTTGAAAAGTTTTCAATGTTTTTGAAAGTTTGTTTTGAAAGTGTGTTGTGATGTGTGTTTTGAAAAATGGCAAGGATTGTTTTGCAAGGTTGGTCAAGTAACCAAGAGCTATCTACCCTAAATTTCTCAAAGATCTTTCCTTATGTTTTAACCCTTTTAACAGTGTTGTTTCACCATTGTATTTGGTGAACAACCTTGTGTTAGGATGTTAACGGGACGGGCGCGGGTCATCGTTTAGACCATGAATGCAATAGTGCCAAGTGTCTTTGGCAATTTTTCCTTTAAGGGACTTGATCATTTTTAGGCAACTTTCGAAAGCGTCATCGAGGGACTATGATCATTTGAATTGTTTTGTTTTGCCAAAGACACCCAACATGCAACATGGCCCATTATTGAAGGCAACAAGTGGAGTAACCCTAGGGGTGCAAGTGTGATTGGTGTTGTCCATTTTCATGCTTTTTTGTCTTTGAATTAGGTCAAGCTATTTGTTATTTTTGATTTTCATACAAACCCTAAGTCTATCATGGCATATTTAGAAAGCTTTAAAATGCGGAATTTAAAGTCCTAAATTATTACAAAATAATCATGGGGATGGGGGTACAAATGTTCAAATGGGGATGAGACTTATTAGGAGAGTAGTGTCCAAATATTTACAACCAAATCGAATCAATCGCAATGTAAAATGTATCAATGTATAGGAATAAAGTAATGTAAATGTATATTGTAAATGTATCAATGTATTTGTGTAAGTGTATGATTATTTACAAGTGAAATAAAAATAATAATAAAAAGGTTAATTTTTAGATATTTTCATGGTTTAGGGCAAAACCCTAATTTTCTAAATAAATAGTATTTATTATTTATCATATACAATATTTATTAATTATATACAAAAAATAAATAAAAGGGAAGTATATTGTAAAAAAGTAATTTTTGAGGTTAAATATTAATAAAAATAAAAATGTATTATTTTTGTATTTTTATCCTAAATATTTTAATAAATATATAAGTATTTATTTTATGTATTAAATATACTAAATATATGTAAAAATAAAATATTTATTATTTATCAAGAAAAAAAGTGTATTTTAGGAAAATGTTTTCCAAAGGTAAAATAAAATAATAACAGAAAATAAATGTATTTGTATTATTTTTTAGTATTTTAAATAAAAGCATATATGTTATTTTATATATACAAGTTTAAATAAAGTAAATAAAATCCAAATAAAATGCAAAAATGGTTGAAAAAATATTTTTTATATTTTTTATATTTTTACAAAAAATAATAAGTCAGATTCAAAAAGAAAAAATCAAAAATGACAAAAATAACACACAATGGGCCAAGGGGGTGTAAGTGGAAAATAGTGGTGCAAATAGAAAAAACAAGTCAGGCCCAGCCCAAGGCAAGCTTCTTCAACCTCCAGCCATTGTTTGAAACAAAGAAAACGCGCGTGCTTGCTCAACCTGCTAACTTCTGATTCCTTGATTTTCAACAAAAACTCACAACATCAAAAGTGTAGAGCATCTTGTCACGATTCTAAACATATAAAGAAGTTGTTCTAACTCTCAGAAATGAGAGAGAATTTCTCCTCCCTCAATTCCTGACCTAAGTTTCTTCCTATGTTCAGGTCCAAAATTCTTTTAACACACACAATACAAATGAAAAGTGAGGATATGGGTAGCTTCAGGGCCATGAATAGGACATACTTTGTTCACAAACCTAAGCCTATATATGCTTGGATAGAGAGATAGAAGTTTAAACTCTTACCTGTTCAGCTTGAATCGTGTACAACAATGAAGGTACTTTCAATGAAGTTTGAGGACTTGTACAGCTTGCTTAAGGTCCAAGGATGCTCTTCCAACCTCTAGCTTGCTTTGAAACTAACTGAATCGAGCTATGTAACTCAACCTGCACAACTGAAAAAATGAAAATGGCAAACTTGGTTAGGGGTGTTACAGTCTGTAGCTAGGGCTTGGGATAGTTTGTATGGATGATGTAAAATGTGTTTGAAGTGGTTTGGACAAAAACGCGCGAGGGAATGATGATGGCCAAGTTAAAATGCAGAATGCCCTGTTTCTTGCAGAAAAATGGTGATTTTCTGTATGAGGAGGGATCAAGGGTACTTTGGTCGTGCTTTAGGTCTGTTAGGGAGTATGAAGTGTGTGGACAAAGTTTGTTTAGGCTCTTGCTTGCAGGAAGTGAATGTTGGACCCAAAATGCAAGTTTTCTTCAAAGATAAGTAAGGAAGTGTGTATTGACAATGCAGGAATGTACTCCCCTAAATCTATGTTGCACAAATCACTCTTGATCAGTGGAATTTTTTCATGAATCTTGTGCCCAAAGATCTGCTTTGTACTTCTTAGATTGTGAACTTGACATAAAGTGCTTCTTTACAAGAATGGCTAAAATGCTTTTTCCATTTATGGCTTAATCTTGCATGTAATGTATAAATACACAAAATAGGACATGAACACAAAGGATATGCATTAAATTATTGGGTGAGAATGGGATTAGAGGCCTGTAACCTAGCTTGTGCAAGCTGAGTTTGAAAATGCAAAGTGTTATGTACATGAATTTGGCCATGAACAAAGTGACTTTTGCCCATCTTTACAAATTCGATTCTCCCTAACCACAAGGGTGTTTGAGAAGTTCTTGGACAATTTGGAAAGGTTGGAATGTGCACTACAATCCATCTTCGTAATGCAAGTTGAAATTCCAAGTGGAAGCATGTGAAAAGTGGCCATGAAGTTGGGCAAAAATCCTGCCTAAAATAGGTCAAAAAATTTCTAAGTTAAGAATATTTTGCACCCCTATTCCAAAAATCATAACTTGAGCTACGAGCTTCTTTTGAGTAAACTTTGTGAATCAAAGTTGTAGATTTTGCAATGGAATATAACTTTCATGTTTTGAGTTTTGTTTGAATCCAAATACATCTTGATGAAAAAATGGGACAAAGTTGGGAAAAAATAAGGAAAATTTATAACTTAGAAAATTTCTAAGTTATGAAATTTCTTCATTTTAAACCCTAATTTGCAATTTTTGGTTTCTTGATGAACAAGTTTCAAATTTTGACATGTCTTGATGAAAAATGAATCTTGACACTTGATTTTGACCAAAAAGTCAAAGTTTGACTTTTCAGTATACAGTTAAATTTGATCAGTTGATTGGAAAATTCATTTGTCAATCTTGTGCATTTGGGGTCTTTTGAACTTGTTGAATGTGTCAAAACCATGTCATTGAGTCCTTGAGTCCATATGTGAGCTTGGTTTGCCATTGGCTAGGTCAAACAGTCAAAAATTGCCTTTGTGCAGTCAAAACCCTAAAAATGACCATTTTGCCCTTTTGGTGATCTGATCAAATTTCTTGTGGAATTGTGATCCAAACTTGATAAAATGGTCCATATGAGTTCATAATGTTGATGTGGGTCAAAAATCATGAGGTTTGACTGTCAATTGACCATAATTGACTTTTTTCCCAATACAGCTGATTTCTAGGTCAACTGTCCAATTGACTGGGCAAAGATTGGAATCAAGGCTTGAAACTTGGTATGGATAAACTTGTGAGTCCAACATGAAGCATGAAAGTCATTTTGGGCATTTTAGGTCAAAACATCTTTGTGCAAACTCAAACCCTAATTTGGGTCAACAGTGTAGGGAGGAGTTTTGAGCAGAGCAAATCCTAACTTGTTCTTGAACTCCAAGGGTCTAGTGATGAGGAAATGTTGAGGAAAGGAGAGGGTAAATTTTGGGGTACAACAGTTTCCCCTGTTCAATCTTCTTAGAGCTGAGGATATAGATTGGCTTGCGTGCCTTTCGTGATCCGAAGGTGGAAGATGATTGAACACTAGAGTGCGCAGAAATTTGCACTCGCATAGTGGAGTATCAGCAATGTGATGTCGGGAATGGGCTTATAGATGCCATTTGGAAGTGTAATGGATAGTTGTGGAGATGGTCTTAAAGATGCCATCCGGGGTGTCGATCGCGTAAGAGATTCCTTAGCGAGAACTCGCATACCTGAGAAAGAAAGATAATTTCCTGGCCTGTTACAGGGGTTAATCTTCAAACTCTTCATGCAGATATGCCCTGGCTAGATACAGGTATTGAATCTGGAATTAGTCGTCTACAGATATGCCCTGGCTGGATACAGGTATCAAATCTGGAATTAGTCGTCTACAGATATGCCCTGGCTGGATACAGGTATCGAATCTGCAATCAATTGCTCACAGATATGCCCTGGCTGGATACAGGTATCGAATCTACAATCAATTGCTCACAGATATGCCCTGGCTAGATACAGGTATCGAATCTGGAATTAGTCGTCTACAGATATGCCCTGGCTGGATACAGGTATCGAATCTACAATCAATTGCTCACAGATATGCCCTGGCTAGATACAGGTATCGAATCTGGAATTAGTCGTCTACAAATATGCCTTGGCTGGATACAGGTATCGAATCTACAATCAATTGCTCACAGATATGCCCTGGCTAGATACAGGTATCGAATCTGGAATTAGTCGTCTACAGATATGCCCTGGCTGGATACAGGTATCGAATCTACAATCAATTGCTCACAGATATGCCCTGGATAGATACAGGTATCGAATTTGGAATTGCGATAGTTGATAGTAATCATCTTTGGATTGACCTTTTCCTGAAAAGGCAAAACATTAGTTGTATGCATTGTCATGATGTATGAGATGCATGATGTCATGATGTTCTCAAAAATAAATGAGATCGTGTGATATGATGCGTATATGCATGCGTCATGGTGTATGATAATGTGATGAATGTATTTTTGTCTAGGAAAATAAATCCTTTATGACTGCCGGGAGTTCAAATCCTGGGCTGATGTTGAAGAGTTGAGTTCTTCGCTTCCGTTGGGGATGATGGTTGCAAGAATAAACCGGTAGGAGAAGATGACTCCGTCAGGGGATAAACTTGTTGGAGAAATTACTCTGCGGGGAATTACTCTGTGGGAAGAGATACTTCGCTGAGGTTTTGATGAGAACTCCGCTGGGGATTCCACTGATAAGTTATGTTGGGGATTTGATGAACTCCGCTGGGGATAGGAAGAACTTCGCTGAGGACGATCTTTCCGTGGTAATTAGCTGAGGATAACCCAGTTATAAGCTCCAGTGGGAAATAACCTTTGAATGAAGTCGGGGAGATGCGTTCGTACTCTGCAGGGGATAAGCTTCCAGAATCTACTGGGGAGGATGATTCAACTTTCCTGGGGAAACTTTTCAGACTGTACTGGGGAAGGGGTTCCACTGGGGTGTCTGGTATTTCGCCGGAGAACAATCTTATATTAAGACTGCCGGGGATGCTTGTTGAGGAATGTCTATACTCCGCTGGGGAATGTTGAGATCTTCTGGGGATACCCAACTTCCTTAAGGCTGACAGTAGACTAACTCTGCTTGGGGAGAGTATCGCTGACTTGCTGGAGATACTGTGCCTTTTATGGCTGATGGGAGACCAACTCTGCCGGGGAGAGTATTGCTGAATCTTGTCTTACTCAATGGGGAGTGAAAGTATCCTGGTTACGTTCTTCAGCCGAACCTACCTTGGTACCTTGGTGTACAGAGCAACTAGATCGCTTAGACAATTCTTTATTTCCCCTGTTTCTGATGTCATCTGTAATTAGTCCTTTGTTTCGCATGCAAATATTCATGATTAGCAATTAATGTCAAATGCATATATCAAAAATGAACATTGGACGTTCTTTGCAAAACAAAACAGAAAAAGGAAAAACAATGGGTAATTTGTATGAAAAATTGAACTTGTATTGATTTTGGAATTTGCCTGTAAATAGGCATTTTATGTACATAAGGCTGATGTCCTAGTAAGAGAATGCCGCCGAGCAACATAGAGTTTATACAATTTTGTGAAAAGGAAACAAAACAGCTATGTGAAAAATAAACCCACTGGGTTCCAACTCTGCTATCGCCTTTATGTCTTCAAGCGTCTCATCACTTTGCTGCTTAGTTGAAGCTGATTGATTAGTGTCGTCTGAGCCCGATAGTTGATGCCAAATTCTGGATGCAAGGCGATCCAACGAGGCATAGTATTACGCTTTATCCCTAACTTTTTCCTGGACTGCCCTTTCGGGTTTTCAGTCCACCGGGATACCCATTTTTGCCCAAGCCGCCTTTTCAGGTTTTCGACTTGCCGGGTGTACAGATTTTTTTCATTTCATCCCTTGTTTTTTCCCGAACCCTTTTGGTTCGCCGGGAAGCCCTTATTTTTGCCTAGATGTGTCAACCTAGCGGGTCTTTAATTCATACGTAGTATCTTTTTACTATGTTTGCATTGGCGGGGTGAGGAAGGTCGTCACCATCCATGGTGGTTAGAATCATCGCTCCTCCTGAGAAGATATTCTTAACCACAAATGGCCCTTCATACGTAGGGGTCCATTTGCCCCTGGGGTCACTTTGAGGAAGAATGATGCGCTTGATTACCAGGTCTCCGACTTGATACTCTTATCATCTGACCTTCTTGTTAAATGCCCTGATCATCCGTTTTTGGTACGTCTGACCATGACAAACAGCAGTGAGTCTCTTTTCGTCAATTAGGTTTAATTGATCAAGCCGAGTCTGGATCCAGTCATCTTCACTCAAACCTGCATCCTTCATTATCCGGAGAGAGGGTATCTGGACTTCAATAGGCAAGACTGCCTCCATGCCATAGACCAAGGAAAAGGGAGTTGCCCCTGTTGACGTCCGTGCTGAGGTACGGTACCCATGAAGAGCAAACGATAACATTTCGTGCGAATCTTTGTAGGTCACTGTCATCTTCTGCACAATCTTCTTAATATTCTTATTAGCTGCTTCTACAGCCCCATTCATCTTTGGTCGATAGGGAGAAGAGTTGTGGTGCTGTATCTTGAATTGCTCGCAGAGTTCAGTGATCATCTTGTTGTTAAGATTGGTACCATTATCCGTAATGATCCTCTCAGGTACACCGTATCGACAGATCAGGTTGTGCCGAATGAACTGTGCCACGACGTTCTTGGTTACGGTAGCGAAGGAAGCTGCTTCGACCCACTTTGTGAAGTAATCAATCGCTACCAAGATGAAGCGATGCCCGTTGGACGCCGTAGGTCTGATTTCGCTGATCATATCAATGCCCCACATTGCAAAAGGCCAAGGTGTTGTCAAGATGTTCAGAGGAACCGGAGGAATGTGCACCTTATCAGCATAGATCTGGCATTTATGACAAGTTCGAGAATGCTGATAACAGCCGGCTTCCATTGTGGACCAGAAATATCCTGCCCGAAGGATTTTCTTTGCCATGGTATGTCCACTGGAATGTGTTCTGAAGGTACCTTCATGTAGCTCTGTCATGATCCTTTTTGCTTCAGTCTTATCCACGCAACGCAGTAAGGTTGAATCATGGTTTCGCTAGTAGATAATGTCGTTGCTGAGGAAGAACTTTGCCGCGAACCTTCTCAGAAACTTTTTGTCATTAACAGATGCGCCTTCGGGGTATTCTTGAGCTTCAAGGTACCTTTTCACTTCATGATACCAGGGTTTTTCTGTTACCTCTTCGGTCTCGAGATCGCAGCAATGTGCAGGTTCATCCAACTTCCAAATAATGATCCGGGGCGCCTCATTGTCCCATTTGACTTTGAACATAGAAGACATCGTAGCCAACGCGCCCGCTAACTGATTCTCCTCTCTTGGGAAGTGTTAAAAAGTTATCTCTTCGAAATGGGGAATCAACGTCAGCACATACTCCTTGTAAGGAATAAGATTTGGGTGTTTCGTATCCCACTCGCCTTTGACCTGATTGACCACGAGAGTGGAATCTCCGAACACACTCAGAAACTTGATCCTTAAGTCAATTGCAGCTTGAAGACCCATGATACATGCCTCATATTCTGCCATGTTGTTGGTGTAGTTGAAACATAGCCGGGCGGTGAGTGGAGTATGACTGCCTTTTGGGGATATGATCACAGTGCCGATACCATTACCCAAAGCGTTCGAGGCTCCGTCAAAGTGCATAGACCATCGGGATCCTTCCTTAGGTCCTTCATCCGGTCCAGGTACTTCACAATCAGTCACTACCATGATATCCTCGTCTGGAAATTCAAAGTTCATCGACTGGTAATCGTCCACTACCTGATGTGCCAGATGGTCTGCCAACACACTTCCCTTGATTGCTTTTTGAGTCGTGTACTGGATGTCATATTCAGTCAAGATCATCTGCCATCTTGCTATTCTTTCGGACAAGGCGGGCTTTTCGAAGATGTACTTGATTGGATCCATTTTTGAGATCAACAGAGTAGTGTGAGTCAACATATACTGTCTCAGCCGGCGAGCAGCCCATACCAAAGCGCAACAAGTTTTCTCGAGCAGTGAGTACCGGGTCTCACAGTCGGTAAAATTTTTGCTAAGGTAATAAATGGCGTGTTCTTTTCGGCCAGACTCGTCATGCTGCCCCAGCACACACCCCATTGAGTTGTCCAGTACTGTCAAGTATAAGATTAGAGGTCTCCCTTCAACCGGCGGCATAAGAATGGGTGGTTCTTGGAGATACTCTTTGATTCTTTCGAAAGCGGTCTGACATTCATCGTTCCAACGTACTACTTGATCTTTCTTCAACAGCTTGAAGATTGGTTCACAGGTAGCAGTTAGATGCGAGATGAATCGGGCAATGTAGTTCAAACGTCCTAGAAAGCCTTTGACTTCTTTCTCTGTCTTGGGAGTTGGCATCTCTTGTATGGCTTTCACTTTGGCAGGGTCCACTTGAATGCCTTTGTCGCTTACGACGAAGCCTAGCAATTTTCCAGATCTCACCCTAAAGGTGCACTTGTTTGGGTTCAACCTCAGCTTGTACAACTTCAGACGGTCAAACAGCTTCTGTAGATGGTCAACGTGTTCCTCCTTAGTTTGGGACCTTGCAATCATATCGTCGACGTATACTTCTATCTCGTGATGGATCATGTCATGGAACAAAGCAACCATGGCACGTTGGTAGGTTTCCCCATCATTTTTCAACCCAAAAGGCATGACCTTGTAGCAAAAGGTGCCCCACTGAGTAACAAAAGTGGTCTTCTCCATGTCTTCAGGAGCCATCTTGATTTGATTATAACCGGAGAACCCGTCCATGAAGGAGAACACCTTATGCTGAGCAGTGTTGTCAACCAGAACATCGATATGAGGCAGAGGGAAATCATCCTTAGGGCTCGCCCTGTTCAAATCCCTGTAATCAACACACATTCTGACCTTACCATCTTTCTTCGGCACTGGAACCACATTAGCAACCCACTGAGGGTAAGAAGTCACTGCTAGAAACCCGGCATCAAATTGTTTCATAACCTCAGCCTTGATTTTCTCGGACATCTCTGGACGCATACGGCGGACCTTCTGTTTTACCGGAGGGCATTCTTCCTTGGTAGGCAGGTGATGAACCACAATGTCGGTATCCAACCCAGGCATGTCTTCGTAAGACCAGGAAAAGATTTCCACATAGTCATGCAGCATCTGAATCAACCGTTGTTTCACACTGAGCTCTAGATTGGCACCAATCTTGACTTCCTTTCTGTCTGTCTCAGTACCCAGATTTACCATTTCCACTGGCTCTTCATGTGGCTGAATGGCCCTCTCTTCCTGGAGTAGCAGTCTTGCAAGTTCACCAGGCACTTCGCAATCATCTTCACCTTCGTCTTCGGCTAAGTTGATCGGATTTTCGAAGTCATAACTGGCAGTAGCAGAGTCGTTACCAGTGAGATCCAGAGTGGATTGGAACCTGTATAAGTGAGTGTGTGTAAATATAGCTGTTTTACAATATATAATAAAGAAATACAAGGAGCGCAAGATTTGAAATGTAAAAACGTCCAATGCTTTCATTAATGATATATTAGAGTGACACACAAAAGCCCTCATAAATGAAGCCACGGTGCCCCGGGTAAGAACCGAGCCATAAAAGTTTCAAATTATTGTCTGTTACAAATTCAAAACAAAGGAGTTCATTACTGAGTGACAAAAGTAATAGGTGTGAAGTCTTTGGCAGTCCAGTTGCTTGGTCCACCGTCGGTTGTTGGGTAGATCCAGATGTCGAATTCAGATTCCTCCACGTCGTCTTCAATAGCATTTACTCCCGGGTTGGTGATGAACACAGGAGGTCTTCCAATCCTTGCCTTACGAACAGCCCTCTGAGCTTCTGCAGTGAAACCCAAACCAAACTTGTCAGTCTTTGGAGTGAAATCAGGAAGTCGGCCCCAGTTTGCACACTCACCCTTCTCAACCACAGCCCGGGCATCCTTCAAGGAAGCCATCTTCAAAGGAAAATCTTCTTCAGTTACAGACTCTGCTGACGCCAATGTCTGAGGCACCTCTTCAAAGTGTTGAAAGGAGGTTTCAATGAACTTCCCATCCATCTCTACGTACCGGAACGAGTTGAGGTGGCTGACCATGTACTCTTCCTCCCCCTGAACTGTCACAATCTTCCCTCTGACTAGGTACTTAAGCTTCTGATGTAGTGTGGAGGTCACAGCTCCAGCCTTGTGGATCCATGGACGACCCAGCAAACAAGAATAGGATGGTCGGATATCCATCACATAGAAAGTAGAATCAAAAACTTGAGAACCAACCCTGATTGGAATGTCAACTTCCCCATGTACCATTCTTTTCGAACCGTCAAAGGCCCGGACAACAATGTTACTAGGCTTGAGCTCCAAACCCTCACAATCCAACCTGTCTAGGGCCTTCTTGGGTAATACGTTCAATGAAGAACCGGTGTCTACCAACACATGGGCAAGAGTAGTGCCCCTGCATTCAATAGAGACATGCAGGGCGTCGTTATGGTTCTTTCCTTTGGCAGTTAGATCAGCGTCAGAGAAGCCCAAACCATTATCGGCAGTCAAGTTGGCCACACAATCGGTAAATTGATCAGCAGACGTTTCTTGTGGCACATGGGCCGTCTTTAGGAAGGAAATCAAGGTCTTGGCATGGGCCTTTGAACACAACAACAGTGATAGCATAGAAATCTTTGATGGGGTGTGCCCCAGCTGCTCAACGACGTTGAAATCACTCTTCTTAATGATCTTGAGAATCTCTTCCATCTCTTGCTGGGAAGCTTCAACATTGGTTGTCTTTGGTGCCTCCGTCAGGGCAGGCAAATCAGTAGCAATCCCTTTGCCCCGAGCGTCAGATGACTCGGCAGCAGGGGTAGAAACAGGAACTTGATCAGGAAGGGGAGCAGGCACACTTGCAGGTGTGATAATAAGAGGTCTCTGAATAGCTGGTGGCGCAATATCAAGCAAGAAGAGCCTACCACTGCGAGTAATTTTGGCAGGCCCGGTGATGTTACTGATGTCGGTACTAGTATCAAACTCTTGCTTTACTCCAAGAACATAAACATTTGCCCCATAGTGCCAAGGGACAGCTTTGTCAGACGTATAAGGGAGGGGCCCCGGAACAGTGATGATGATAGGTGCAACCTTCTGAGTAGACATGATTTTGATAGGCTTCTTTGAGGGAGCCTTAGGAGAGTAAATAGTAACAATAGACACTTCTTCAGTGGGGACAACAGGAACAGCAATCTTCTTGAACAAGATCTCTTTGTTATCCATCAGGTTTTGGACGCCTGACTTCAGCAAGGGACAACCAGCTGGTGAAACAACACATAAATGGCAACCTTTACTACATCCCGGAAATAAACCGGCTAGCAACAGGTTCCTCTTGACAGTCAACAATGAAGTAACAATATCATCCACAGAGGCCACATACAGGTCTTCCTCAACAGCATTCACTCCATGCTGGGGCATGGGAGCAGTCACAACATTGGGCCTTTCGGGCGCCTCGAACTGTATTTCTTTAGCATCAATAAGGTCTTGAACCTTATTCCTCAGAGCCCAACAATCATCCGTAGTATGCCCCGGGCTGTCAGAGTGATAAGCACAGCGGGCGTTGGGATTGTACTTCGGAGACGTTGTGTTTACCACCTTCGGAGCTTCCTTAACAGTTACCAGATTAGTTGACAGTAGTTGTGGCAATATCTGAGACAGGGTCATGCTGAGTCGAGTGTACTGCCTTTTGGGTCTCTCACCCCTTGGTTGGTTATACTGCTGAGGAGCAGCAGTAGGCTTTGAAATTACCAACGTGTTGACAGCTTGGCGGCGTTCCGGTTTGTTTTGTCTCCTTGGACCATAAACAACACTAGCTTCCTTCTTGAAAGGCTTCTTTTCAGTACTCGAGGAGGCACCTTTCTGTATCTTCCCAGACTTGATACCAGCTTCTATCCTCTCACCGGTTAAGATCAGATCTGTAAACCCAGCAGAAGAATTCCCAATCAGATAGTTGAAGAATGGACCGGACAGGGTCCCCAAGAACATGTCGACAAGCTCACGGTCAGTCAGCGGTGGCTGCACCCTGCCAGCCAGGTCTCTCCACTTTTGCGCATACTCCTTGAATCCTTCACCCGTCCCCAGTGACATACCCTGGAGTTGGGTACGTGTAGGAGCGAGGTCGGAATTGTACTGATACTCCTTATAAAATGCAGTAGCCAAGTCCTCCCAGTTTCGAATACTGGCTCCATCCAACTGATAGAACCATTCGAGTTGAGCCCCTGAAAGGCTATCCTGGAAGAAATGGATCCATAGGTTCTTGTCTGCAGTGTAAAGTTGGATCTTCCTTACATATGATCTGAGATATATCTTAGGGCAGGAAGCCCCGTCATACTTCGCAGAGGCAGGTGCCTTGAACTTGTGTGGGATCACCACCCCAGAAGATAAACCTAGATCTCCAAAATCCAGCTCCGGCACATGTTGAATCTCCATGGCACTTAAACGGTCCTCTAGTTGCTTGTACCTGTCTTCAGCGGGAGGATACTGTTCATCATTGTAATCTATCTCATTGTCGGAGACCGCAGGACTAGGAACCCTTCCCTCTTGGGGACTATCTTTCCCTACAGAGGAAGTAGTTTGATCAGCCTCATTCTGCAGTGTATTCCCAAACCTCCGTCCAGTGTTAAACAGTGTAGTCCTCTTCTTCTTCTTCTTCTCCTTCAAGAGCAGAGTCTTCAACTCCTGTTGACCCTGGGCTAAGCTCATGACCAGCTCTTGAAACTGGGCGTTCTGGGCCTGGAGGGCCTTGATAGCTTGTTCGGTAGTAGGCTCGGAAGACATGATGATTGAGTGCTGAAATAAACAGCGAAGAATATTAAGCAACCTGTAGAAGAAGGGTACCTGTTATACATATGATGCAATGAGATGCGTATGATTTATGTTTTCAAAGACAATCAGGATTCAACTTTGTAGACAAAAAGGAAACACACTTTATTAGATTCAAACTTTAAATTGTTCAACAATTTGCCCTTAGGCATTACAAAAATGAAAATACTGAAAAGGAAATAAAAGCTGTAAAAGAAACATCCAAAGCCCATCAATGCTCCCATGGCCTCCTCTTCTCAGTACGGATATAGTCGTTCAGGATCTGCTCATTCTCCAATTGCTTAGTCAGCTTCTGGATCTTTTGTTCCTGTTCGTTGAACTTTTCCCGATAAGAATCCCGTTCTTCCTGTAGCTGCGCCCAAGACCTCTTTAGTGTATCAACATCAATGGGTATCTGAGGAGGGAGGACAGTTGGAGGAACCCCGTCTTTATCAGGAAATTCAAGAATGATAGGCCTGACAGCTTCGTATGGCATACCTAACTTCTGAGCACGGATGCAGACCCATCTGTAGTAGGGTTCCATTGGTAAAGAAGTCTTCGATCCTAACTTATGTGGGTCAGCTTTGTGAATTCTGTCCCAAGCCTTGATAAATCTACGGCGCAGCTCGTCACTGTCTACCTGAAACTCAAAACTGATGTGAGGAACCAACATCTCATGAGGCCCTGCTCTTCTGGATCTTCCAAACTGATGGAGAGCTAAACATGGATTATAATAGATTCCTCCCTGGGTACCGATCAATGGAACATTAGGATATTCTCCGCAACAATCAATAATGACTACCTCATCCAAACCTCTGAGAGTCCAAATGATGTCATTATCAGTGAGAGACATTAACCTATGAGCCCAACCCCTTCCTTCTTTGTTCTTCAACACGAACTTAGGGAGGTGAGAAATAAACCACCTTACTAACAAAGGAGCACAACACCACGGAGTTCCCCGTCTTCGGGCAGTACGAGCATAGAGCTGTTGCAGGATATCACCCAAGAGAGTGGGTACAGGGTTCCGAGAGATGAAGATCCTTATGGAATTGACATTAATAAAGGTATCAGGATTTGGAAACAATACTAGACTATAGATTAAAAGAGCCAGAATGTCTTCGTACGCCTTGAAGTCTAAGTCATTCTAGAAACTATTAGCTTTGCCAACCAGAAACTTAGCCAAAAAGCCCTTAACTCCACTTCTAGTCTCCCAGTTAGCCATTACCTCTTCTTTGGTCAAGGGAAGGGCTGCAGCAATCTCTTCAGGCCTAAGAGTCTTCTCCCAACCAGTGAATGGAGTCTGCTCCAAAACAGGGATACCAAGTAACTCAGAGAATTCTTCCAGGGTAGGGACCAGCTGGAAGTCTTGAAAAGTGAAGCAATGGTATAGAGGATCATAAAACTGGACCAGGACACTCATCAGTTGTTGGTCCCACTTTGAAGTGACTAAACCTAGAAGAGAACCATGCCTCTTGATGAAGGAAGTAGTGTTTGGAATCCTATCAACCAAATCCTTGAGCAAAGTAGGTGGTTGAACAAAGTTGAGTCGGATAGTATTCCTACGCATGGGCATCATGATGTCCTACAAAACAGAGCAAAGATGAAACCCTCTTGTCTTTGAAATGGGTCAGTCCTTATGCAGGATGCATGCAATGGTATGATGGTATGATGTTATGATAAAGCACACCACAAGTATTCACAAAGGCAAGCATGATAAGGCACACAAGTCACACAAGACAGCCCTTAGAGTTTAGGCCAGCATGAAGTTTAGGTATTACCCTCTTTCAGTTTCGTTGGTTAAGACCTGTCCTATCAAAAGTAACCGGGTTATAGAGGATCTCAATATCACTGACTACCCTCAATCGGTCATAACTCCAGCATCGCAATCTTTTCTTGCGGCCAGAACCATCGCGAGAGTTTATCCTCAATGAGTGTAGCATACTGCTACTGTTCTATGGCCAAGTTGGGTCAATTTAGGGTTCTAAGGTCGATTGGTGTTTAATGACTCCTTAGAAGACCCATATTCTACTCGTTGCAACACAAGGGATATCGGTACAGACCAAGGTGTCACACCAACGTAGCCACTTCTTCACCCATGTCGGTCTACACCGGACAGGTCCCTCACAGCTTATGCTACCTAAAGGGTATTCCCCAGATCCGGGTTAGGATCTATGAAACTCCGATGCAAAGCCCACAAATATAAAAGCAAACATAGCAATCAATTGAAAACAAGAGTGATCTAATCCTAAGGTAACCCGACTTTTGAATTTCCCCCAGCAGAGTCGCCAGTTCTATGATACGGTGGGAGAACTGACTTGAGGTTTTGCGTTTGTTTTCGCAAATGTTTCGGTTGAGCAAGAGTCGCCACCGACTTTTTATTTTATCCTAAGGAAAGGTTAAAAAGCACAGGAAAAAACCTTTGAGATGTTTTCTTGGGTTCGGGGGGTAGATTATGAAAAGGGAAGGTGCTAGCACCCTTTTCATCCATGGTTTTCCATGGGCTCTTAGTTACTTGCTTAGATCACTTGCCTTTGATTTTCAATTGTTTGAAATGGTGCTTTGTGTGTGTGGGTTTGAAAACGTTTTTGAAAAGAGGCCATTGTTGTGGCAACCTTTGTAATGATCCATGTTTGAATGTATACAAAGGTGTATTTATCTTTTGAAAAGTTTTCAATGTTTTTGAAAGTTTGTTTTGAAAGTGTGTTGTGATGTGTGTTTTTAAAAATGGCAAGGATTGTTTTGCAAGGTTGGTCAAGTAACCAAGAGCTATCTACCCTAAATTTCTCAAAGATCTTTCCTTATGTTTTAACCCTTTTAATAGTGTTGTTTCACCATTGTATTTGGTGAACAACCTTGTGTTAGGATGTTAACGGGACGGGCGCGGGTCATCGTTTAGACCATGAATGCAATAGTGCCAAGTGTCTTTGGCAATTTTTCCTTTAAGGGACTTGATCATTGTTAGGCAACTTTCGAAAGCGTCATCGAGGGACTATGATCATTTGAATTATTTTGTTTTGCCAAAGACACCCAACATGCAACATGGCCCATTATTGAAGGCAACAAGTGGAGTAACCCTAGGGGTGCAAGTGTGATTGGTGTTGTCCATTTTCATGCTTTTTTGTCTTTGAATTAGGTCAAGCTATTTGTTATTTTTGATTTGCATACAAACCCTAAGTCTATCATGGCATATTTAGAAAGCTTTAAAATACAGAATTTAAAGTCCTAAATTATTACAAAATAATCATGGGGATGGGGGGTACAAATGTTCAAATGGGAATGAGACTTATTAGGAGAGTAGTGTCCAAATATTTACAACCAAATCGAATCAATCGCAATGTAAAATGTATCAATGTATAGGAATAAAGTAATGTAAATGTATATTGTAAATGTATCAATGTATTTGTGTAAGTGTATGATTATTTACAAGTGAAATAAAAATAATAAAAAAAAAGGTTAATTTTTAGATATTTTCATGGTTTAGGGCAAAACCCTAATTTTCTAAATAAATAGTATTTATTATTTATCATATACAATATTTATTAATTATATACAAAAAATAAATAAAAGGGAAGTATATTGTAAAAAAGTAATTTTTGAGGTTAAATATTAATAAAAATAAAAATGTATTATTTTTGTATTTTTATCCTAAATATTTTAATAAATATATAAGTATTTATTTTATGTATTAAATATACTAAATATATGTAAAAATAAAATATTTATTATTTATCAAGAAAAAAAGTGTATTTTAGGAAAATGTTTTCCAAAGGTAAAATAAAATAATAACAGAAAATAAATGTATTTGTATTATTTTTTAGTATTTTAAATAAAAGCATATATGTTATTTTATATATACAAGTTTAAATAAAGTAAATAAAATCTAAATAAAATGCAAAAATGGTTGAAAAAATATTTTTTATATTTTTATATTTTTACAAAAAATAATAAGTCAGATTCAAAAAGAAAAAATCAAAAATGACAAAAATAACACACAATGGGCCAAAGGGGTGTAAGTGGAAAATAGTGGTGCAAATAGAAAAAACAAGTCAGGCCCAGCCCAAGGCAAGCTTCTTCAACCTCCAGCCATTGTTTGAAACAAAGAAAACGCGCGTACTTGCTCAACCTGCTAACTTCTGATTCCTTGATTTTCAACAAAAACTCACAACATCAAAAGTGTAGAGCATCTTGTCACGATTCTAAACATATAAAGAAGTTGTTCTAACTCTCAGAAATGAGAGAGAATTTCTCCTCCCCCAATTCCTGACCTAAGTTTCTTCCTATGTTCAGGTCCAAAATTCTTTTAACACACACAATATAAATGAAAAGTGAGGATATGGGTAGCTTCAGGGCCATGAATAGGACATACTTTGTTCACAAACCTAAGCCTATATATGCTTGGATAGAGAGATAGAAGTTTAAACTCTTACCTGTTCAGCTTGAATCGTGTACAACAATGAAGGTACTTTCAATGAAGTTTGAGGACTTGTACAGCTTGCTTAAGGTCCAAGGATGCTCTTCCAACCTCTAGCTTGCTTTGAAACTAACTGAATCGAGCTATGTAACTCAACCTGCACAACTGAAAAAATGAAAATGGCAAACTTGGTTAGGGGTGTTACAGTCTGTAGCTAGGGCTTGGGATAGTTTGTATGGATGATGTAGAATGTGTTTGAAGTGGTTTGGACAAAAACGCGCGAGGGAATGTTGCTGGCCAAGTTAAAATGCAGAATGCCCTGTTTCTTGCAGAAAAATGGTGATTTTCTGTATGAGGAGGGATCAAGGGTACTTTGGTCGTGCTTTAGGTCTGTTAGGGAGTATGAAGTGTGTGGACAAAGTTTGTTTAGGCTCTTGCTTGCAGGAAGTGAATGTTGGACCCAAAATGCAAGTTTTCTTCAAAGATAAGTAAGGAAGTGTGTATTGACAATGCAGGCATGTACTCCCCTTAATCTATGATGCACAAATCACTCTTGATCAGTGGAATTTGTTCATGAATCTTGTGCCCAAAGATCTGCTTTGTACTTCTTAGATTGTGAACTTGACATAAAGTGCTTCTTTACAAGAATGGCTAAAATGCTTTTCCCATTTATGGCTTAATCTTGCATGTAATGGTTAAATACACAAAATAGGACATGAACACAAAGGATATGCATTAAATTATTGGGTGAGAATGGGATTAGAGGCCTGTAACCTAGCTTGTGCAAGCTGAGTTTGAAAATGCAAAGTGTTATGTACATAAATTTGGCCATGAACAAAGTGACTTTTGCCCATCTTTACAAATTCGATTCTCCCTAACCACAAGGGTGTTTGAGAAGTTCTTGAACAATTTGGAAAGCTTGGAATGTGTACTATAATCCATCTTTGTAATGCAAGTTGAAATTCCAAGTGGAAGCATGTGAAAAGTGGCCATGAAGTTGGGCAAAAATCCTGCCTAAAATAGGTCAAAAATTTTCTAAGTTAAGAATGTTTTGCACCCCTATTCCAAAAATCATAACTTGAGCTACAAGCTTCTTTTGAGGAAACTTTGTGAATCAAAGTTGTAGATTTTGCAATGGAATATAACTTTCATGTTTTGAGTTCTGTTTGAATCCAAATACATCTTGATTAAAAAATGGGACAAAGTTGGGAAAAAATAAGGAAATTTTATAACTTAGAAAATTTCTAAGTTATGAAATTTCTTCATTTTAAACCCTAATTTGCAATTTTTGGTTTCTTGATGAACAAGTTTCAAATTTTGACATGTCTTGATGAAAAATGTATCTTGACACTTGATTTTGACCAAAAATTCAAAGTTTGACTTTTCAGTATACAGTCAAATTTGATCAATTGATTGGAAAATTCATCTGTCAATCTTGTGCATTTGGGGTCTTTTGAACTTGTTGAATGTGTCAAGACCATGTCATTGAGTCCTTGAGTCCATATGTGAGCTTGGTTTGCCATTTGCTAGGTCAAACAGTCAAAAATTGCCTTTGTGCAGTCAAAACCCTAAAAATGACCATTTTGCCCTTTTGGTGATCTGATCAAATTTCTTGTGGAATTGTGATCCAAACTTGATCAAATGGTCCATATGAGTTCATAATGTTGATGTGTGTCAAAAATCATGAGGTTTGACTGTCAATTGACCATAGTTGACTTTTTCCCCAATACAGTTTATTTTTAGGTCAACTGTCCAATTGACTGGGCAAAGATTGGAATCAAGGCTTGAAACTTGGTATGGATAAACTTGTGAGTCCAACATGAAGCATGAAAGTCATTTTGGGCATTTTAGGTCAAAACATCTTTGTGCAAACTCAAACCCTAATTTGGGTCAACAGTGCAGGGAGGAGTTTTGAGCAGAGCAAATCCTAACTTGTTCTTGAACTCCAAGGGTCTAGTGATGAGGAAATGTTGAGGAAAGGAGAGGGAAAATTTTGGGGTACAACAATGTGGATTCTTCATCCCACTCTTGAAGTGTGTCGAAGAATCCATGGTCCCCGAGATACTACGGGAAATCCACAAAGGAATCAACGCCCAACAAATGGGCGGAAGGTCCCTAGCGCGAAAGGCGCTGAGAGAAGGGTACTATTGGCCGACCATGCAACAAGATGCCAAAGAGCATGTCAAGAGGTGCGACAAGTGCCAAAGACACGCTGACATGCACCTCGCTCCCCCGCACAAGCTAAATACGCTATCGTCTTCGTGGCCATTTTCCTGGTGGAGAATGGACATCCTCAGACTGTTCGTGCAAGGGACATACCAAAACAAATTCCTCATCATGGCCGTAGACTATTTCACCAAATGGATAGAGGCCGAAGCCCTAGAGAAAATCACCTCGCACAAAATTCTCCGTTTTTACAAATGAAACCTGCTCGCTCGGTTTGGGATACCACAAGCGCTTGTCATGGACAACGGCACACAGTTCACAGACCAAGGTTTCCAACGCTTCATTGCCAAACTCTACACCAAGCAGCATTTTACCTCGGTCGAGCACCCCCAGACCAATGGGCAAGCCGAAGCCGCAAATAGGGTCATCTTATGAGGACTCAAATGCAGGCTAGCCAAAGCCAAAAAGGGATGGGTTGAAGAACTACACAACATTCTATAGTCTTACTGAACAACGCCCCATTTGACGACTGGCGAGACGCTATTTAGACTGACCTACGGCACCGAGGCCGTCATCCCGGTAGAAATCATGGAGCCATATAGGAAATTTGAAGTGCCCCTCGATGAGGAGATGAATGACGAGACCCTCAGAGATGAGCTCGACCTAGTCGAAGAAATCCGATCAGGAGCGACTCTTTGCGAGGCCATGATAAAACAACAGGTAGCCCTACGCCATGACAACAAAGTCATAAAGCGGGAAGTTCAGGTCAGTAGCCTGGTCTTGCAAAGAAACCAGAAAGATTCCTGCAAGGGGAAGATGGCCGCAAATTGGAAGGGGTCGTACCGCGTCCAAGGAGCTATGGGCACTGGAGCATATTACCTCGAGCAACTAAATGGAGAACCATTACCTCTACCCTGGAATGTTGTGAAGCTAAAGAAATATTATAGCTAAGTCCCTCACCCGCTGGGGGTGTTAGCTGCCGACTTGTCCTATCCAACCGACAAAGGGACGAGCTCGACCATGTAGACGCGTCTAGGTACGGACACGGCCTCCAAACCAACAAAAGGCAGGAGGTTGTTCATTTTGACAAGCAGCATCCTGTCCCGATAGGAACACCTCGATCGAGCTCTGCCGTCGAAGTACCCCAACATGGCAGAACATCCAACTCGCGATGGACAGTTCACACCACGAGCGTAGGATCACGACCATGATCATACACTCGTCCCGCAGATCCCGACTCCGTGCCCTCGACACATCTCAACATGTGCCGAACAAATGTTAGGGTCGAGCATACATCTCCACGTGAAGAACATAAACTTTCGTGTAAAACTTGTGTCGGCCACAACAAAGGTCAAACACCGGCCTCCATGGAATTTATGAAGTGTTCACGAAATAAATAAGTCGAAAACAAACAACGAACAAAATAATAATAAGCTAACATCAGCAAAAACATAGGCATCAAAGCAAAGAAACGCAATTACAAAATATCGACCACGAAGGCCGATATTGTTCAAACTAATTACAAATTAGGCACGACAACCACAAAAATGAAATAAATGAGAAGGGCACGCATGCCCTAAAAAATAATCAAACTTCGTCTTCCCCATCACTACTATCAGGGGGATAAAAGATCTTTCCATTAATAACTTGGTTGAACCGACCTGCTCCTTCAACCACCATCTCAACCCCCAGGTTCAGGATCTTCAGTTGCTCAACGGCAGTGTTGAAACCATAACTGAGGGTATCAACGATGTCTTGTTCAAGCACTTGGATGCGAGCGATCAACTCTGCCTTGGATGCCAGGCTCTTCTCCGCATTGGTTTCATCCTCGGCCGGGGAAATGATCCCTTCCAACTCCTTCGTACGGGAGACCAGACGCCCGTTCTCTTTAGTAGCGGCCTCCAGTTGAGGCCTCAACTCATTTAGATCCTTGAGAAGTCGAACTTGGGCCTCGAACTTTAACTCATGGTTAGGGATGTCGCACTTTAACTTCTCATTCTTAGCCTTCAGCTTTTGAATCTTGGAATAGGATGCATCGAGAGAGGTCTAGGAGCTTGGGGCCTCATCATTCAGCAAAAGGGCTGTCTCGAGCACTCTCATTATAGCAGCCACATCCTCGGCCAAATTCTTTCAACGAACTTCCTTATCCTCAGACAAGATTGCCTCCCTCTCCTTCTCGTGCACGCCGAAGGAGCTCTCCCCATTGAAGAGATCACAATTTAGATAACAAGGAGGTAACACGAAGACCCCCGCGGGCACTTTGTCACCCTTGGGCACTATGCCTTCAGCACTCTCCACACGTTTCCTCTTCGTCGCGGGCTCGCTGACAGGAATCTGAACCGGCTCGCCAGAGGAAACCAGATTTTTTGATGAAGAGGGGGAACCACTGGCACGACCCGCAGATTTGGCCCGCTCCTGGATCTGGGTGACTCTGATCTTTATCCCGGAGGTGGACGCATTCTTAGGCCTCAACTTCAACAAATGCTCAGAAAGGTAAGCCATTCGACCTGCAATAAAAAAGAACCGTTAGTCAGGTTAGAGTACTAAAAATAGCGTGGGCACGTTCCCGCGTAAAGACGAGCAAAATTAATCGTCAGGGCTACGTCCCCTACCTAATAGCCTCATGGCTTCCCCGTTTGAGGAGCATTCGAGCAGGGCCTTTGTGTTGACCAACCTATTGACTAAAAGATACTCCCCCTTGTCGTTGAACATGAGGTTGTTATTCACATCCACGCACTTCGCGGGGGAGAAACTCTTAACATAGGTCGACAGCTTCTCATACAAAAGCTGGTCCTGGGCGTCTAGGTCCTCGGGCTTCACAGCGTAATATTCAAATCTTTGCTCGAAGTGCTTCCCTTGCCAATCGAGCATAAATCTGGCCACGAGCCAGGTAACTGGCCGTCTATCCTCCACCTCTTCCATGAAACTATACATGGAACTATGGCTGCATCCGTCAGAGGCTTCACAATGAAATACCTCTCTTTGAAGTTTCGGACAGACTCCAGGTAAGGCCTAAAGAGCTTCCCGAACTGCTTGAACGACACCCACGCCTTCCCCCTCCGACGGATTGTCTTTAGATATGAAAGATACGGAAAAAGAGGGGCAGAGTGGCCCCTATCTGCATATACTAGCATACAAGCTCGAACGCTCGCATAAATGTCAGCGCGTTCGGGTGAAGTTGAGAGGGAGCCAATTGAAGCCATTGGAAAACTCCGACTTGGAAATCATTGAAGGGAAAGTGCATCCCCGCCTCTTTAAACGCAAATTCACACATAGGGAAACATTTGCTCGGGTATGTCGAGCATCTTATTCGGTTGCAATGGGGAATTTGAAGCATTCAGTTGGCGGGGAGCCCTTCTGCCCGTGCCTTCAGACAATTGAACGCGTTCGTCTCATCTTGAGAAAAGAACAACCGTTTATTTCAGGGCTCAGGAATAACCCAAGTCAGAGGGTCCTCATCACCGTGTGGCTCGTCTTCACAGTTGGTGGCCAGAATGTCATCCCTGACTGAGTGCGCCATTATACCTGAAAAGCAGAGGAAAACAGTGAATTCGACATTATCAAATCCACCTTTCCACCGCAGATCAAGTGAAAGGGCGACAAACTCGACCCAAGCCCTCGACTACACGCTAAATCGGACTACATTTTCATTTGGGAGATTACGTTGTTGTGGGGGATGTTCACTCACCGAGAAAGAAGCTCGAGTCAACCCCTGTTATCCGGGGAGAACGTCCCCTGTATCATGGCCACTATTCTGAGAGATCTCCCCCGATGTTATAACTAATGAATATCAATGAACATTCATGAGTGTTTGTTGCAGAACTTGTGAACTTCAATGAACATTCATGAGTTTTCATCGTAGAACTCATAAATATTCATCTAGTCAAGGCAAATTTTAGATGTTTAATCCAGAAACGCTGAAGAAATATGTGTTAATGGGATATAACTTACTTGGATGAAGAACTCTTGGAGAAAAAATCTGGGAAAGTTGGGAAAGATAGCTTTGCGCACGAGCAAGAAAAGTTGAAGGAGAACTTGAGAAAATGACAAATGAGACCCAGGTCCCCCTTTTATAGGTGACTCACGCCCCACGAGGTCCATTACGAAAAGTCATCATTTGATTAGGCCTTTTGGGTTTCCCCTTGAAGGGGTGGCACCCCAAAGCATTAGCCACGTGGCTCAACAGTCAACCATGTGTCCCTTCTAGATCAACAAGCATATCCCCGACTTCAACGCTAAATTCCCATACGACCACGAGGCAGATACCCCACATGAGGGATTTCTCGATGCTACCGTGCGTACACGGGCACATCCATTCAATTACCTCGAGGACGAAATAACGCTCGACATCTCAACAACCCCCTGAAGACAGACGCGTCGAAAGAGATCTCGTGGAGGCTCCCCGTAACTAATACGGTCCTCTCGAGCAAGCAACCGACCCCTTCGGTCTCACTTCTCGTTCACCCATAATATCCCCGACACACTTAAACAGGTTATCCCCCATGCGGGCAGCAACCCATTCCTTTCAGAGGACTTTGGCCGTCCTTCTCGATCAAGTCTTCAGCCATGAAAGCTGAACTTAAGTCATCACCCTTTCGCTCAAGGGCAATAACTTGGGGGGCTCTTGATCTGGACTGGGCCTACACTTTCCCCTCGGATAGGAGGCCCAAACCAACACCTTTGCATAAGGTCCAAAGAACAGACAACCCAAGTTGGGGACCATTGGGAAACTCCCCACATATCCGTTGGGGAAGTTGGCCCACGTCCTTATGTCAGTCATCTTAACTGCCCTCCAGGAATCACTGATCTAACCCCTATTCTCATGGAGCGGTTGACCAGGGGGGAGCCCATTTGCTGGACCCCATACACACGTATGCCCTGGTAGTTTCCAGTATTGGGCCCTAACGTGGGCCCAATAATGGGGACCTTGGCCCAGCGCCGGGGGCTATAAATACCCTCTCTTCTGAGAGGGTCAGGCATTCAACACTTTCTAACTCTCACGCTTGCTTGCTTATTTTTCAACTTACTTTGGCATCAGAGTGTCTTACAGGTACCCCCCATCTCACTTAACTTCTGTTCGAGCTATCTGTGACGGTCCATTCTAGTCGGGTACAATCAAGTACAATTCAAAAATGATAAATAGTAACAATAACTACAACTTAAGAATAACATTTAATTGTCACAATAAATAAAAAAACAATTCATTGAATAGAAAATTCCACTGATGGTAGAATTAAAAAATTTAAATCAAAATACATTTATCTAAAGTATGGAGAATGGATTCAAAAGGGAGGAGAAATACAAATGGGAAACAAAAGTTTTGGCCTGTTGGAGCCTAAATCATTAACTCAAAAATAGTAACAGAATGACAGTGTTATTTATACAATGTGAAAAGAAAACATTGCACACTTAGACATAGCCCAGTAAAAAAATTATATTACCAATAACAATGTTGATTAAATACAAAAAATAAAAACAATATGATGTGCATATGGTTCAGATTTCACAAAACCAAATAGTTTTAAATGCTCTGAACTATGAATTTAAAATCAGATCAATGGTTAAGATTGAAACTATATGATGTACATAATGCATCAAATTTAAATTCAAAACACTCATTTGCAAAATATTTCATTAACTGACAAGCATGTGAAAGGATAAAGGTTTTAAAGCATGAGAATATACTAAAACAAAAATGCAGCACATCAGAAACTATTCTACAATAAAATTTACACATTTATAAAGGAGCACAATTGTTGGACAACATAATGAAAGGACTCACACTCCTCCTCGTTTTTAATCTGAAAAGTGACTGTAGTAGAATATAATGTCTGCTTTAAAAATATCACACTTAAAATTAATCTGAACGCTCTGTAAACATAAACATAATCAAAATCTCAAAGAAGAACACCAACATCCACGTCAGAGGAAAAACGAAAGGGAAAACATAAAATGCATCAAAATTAATCGTTAGATTTTGATTAATGTTAAATATCTACAAAAAAAATTATAGTCCATACCGCTTTACCGACATCAGAACCTTCCATAATACAAACAGATTAAACAAGGTCCAATTTGAATATCTGTGAAAGTTAAACAACAAATGAACCTTCTTTCAGAGATCCTTATGTGAATAATAAGTTAATAGAAAAGTAAAACTCATCATTAAAATTTTGAATTCAAACTAAATATAAAAAACCTAAAATTAACCACACAACTTCATCTAACGCATTAATACCCTCAATTCAGTTAGGTTTATCTTTCCGAAAATTGGATACTCGGCTTTGAATCTTGTACAGTAAAATTGTTCTGCATCCTGGCTATTCTCAGGCTCTTGGTTTAAAACCTGATTGTATGAAAACGCCAATATCTCAAGTTCTGAAATCAACCAACTTAATCATTTTCAAGAACTTCTTTAAACCCTTAACTCAAGTAAGTTCAAAATGATTATCGCACAGCAAAGACACAAAGTTTAGTGTTCAACAAAAAAAACTCTTTAAACCCTTAGAAATCATACCTTTATCTTTGTATCGGCTGTAAAACTCAGTTAAATTGGTATACTTGAAATTCGTAAATCCACTGTAAAGTCAATAAAAAATTACTTAAATTAGTTAAACCCCATTAAAATTAAATAAGAAAGATTGAACTTTGATTCTAAAAATATGAAGAAAATAGAAATAGATAAAGTGGGGTGGAACCATTTTGAAGCGATGTTAACTATAAGAAGAACTTTCCCTTTGTATAAGTTGAGGTTCACATCTTTCCCCTTAGCATCCCGAGGTACCCATGAAAAACAAAATTGTAAGAGATTTTGATGATGATGAAAAAAAAAAGTTTTGTGAAGAGTTTTAGGGTTGAGAAAAGTAGTTACGTTAACTGTGAAATCAAAGATGGATTTTTCAGAGAGCGATTGTGAATCACCCATTTGTTTGTTTGGGTTTCGGTTTGGTTGAAGATTTGAAGAATTTTTAGGTACTATTTTTTTCTATTTGCTTAATTTATAAGAAAGACTTCGTCCAGCTATGGACAACTTTCATCAATTGAGTGAATCTTGAGAAAGGGTGGGTGGAGTTGAAAATCGTGTGCCTTTTCAGTGTAAAGAAGATACAAAATTCGACTGCCTTTTCAGTTTTCTATTGAAATCACGTTCAATTCCAATGTATTTTATAAATGCAGGAAATGATTAGTTAAGTTAATAATGAAATTTTAAAAAATGCAACAATAATTATAGTTATATCACATCAGCCGTATTAAATGTCAAACTAATATAATCAAATGTTGTGCAATTAGACAGTTTTACCCATATAATTAGATTAGATTTACCTTTATAATCAAATGGCTTATCATGTAATTATCAGATTTTTACTTTTTATATATTTATAATAGATTTGACATTTTATGCAGATTTTTCTATAGATTTACTTGCGTTACGTTTTGTTTGCAAAATTAAAACATAATTTTATGTAAGAAAATTCACCGTTAATGTCAAATCTGCAAGAAAATCCGCAGAAAATATAAATAAATAAAAAACACAAAGCGCTAATTCAATTGGCACCTCCTATTAAAATATAGTAACAAATGCTAATTGCCCTAACTAACTCAATTTTTTAATTTGAAATATACTTATATTAGAAATTACGAGAAAGATGAATATATTAGTATTAGTAGAAAATAAAGGATATACACTGACAGTGTAAAATAATTGTATATTGTCAATCAATTACGATCATGTTAATTGTCAAGTCATTCGGTTATTTTTAAATAAGTTTTATAACATGGTAAAATGATAAAAATTTTATTGGATGATAGTGTAAAATCATTTTACACTGTCAGTACACTATCTTTTAACTCATATCAGTATTAAGTGTTGGAAAAATAATTATTTGAAAAAATATTCTTAGAAATTGGGCCCATTTGTTTTGGCTCTTTTAAAAAATGTTATAGTGTATCGTAATTTTATTTAAAAAATATTACAAGAAAACTTTTCATAAAAGTTTCAAAAATTTGGTTTAAATAATTATTTTTAAAATGTTAATTTAGGTATTTTATCTTTTTATTGAATTTTTTTTTGAATATCAAAATTTCAAAAAATCAGTTAATTTTGAAATTATTTCAAATAGATTTTCATAAAAATTATTTTTAAAATACAATTTTTTGAGAAAATTACGATTTTGATTATGTTTTGGTCTTCAATAATGTATATTTATGTTATAAGATGTTAAAAATAATATTTCAATTAAACAAAACAAATATAAAAAACTTATAATATTTTAAAAATAATTTTGTAAAATCTATTTTTAAAATTACACAAAAAAAAATATTTTTTTTATAGTTTGTGTATTTTTTTAATCTCAGATTGAGTATTCACAAAAGTTGTATCAAATTGCAAGAGTTTCAAGTTGAACTCCTCAATTTCGTGGTAGGTAAGGAGTAAGTTTGAAAATTGATGGCTATAGATTGAAATATGGTGAAGGGACCAACTTAACTCATTTTAAAGGCATAGGACCAATCTAAACTTCAAAACTAAGTTAAAGGACCACAAAT